>JARJLF010000190.1:0-308565 GCA_029378395.1 Mycena leptocephala
CTTGTCTCCCGGAACTACTGGTGGCCCCAGATGTCCCGCCACGTAGGCCGGTACATTGCGACTTGTGACCTGTGCTGCCAGACCAAAGCCCTCTGGAAGCTCCCGGTCAGAGAGCGGCACCTGACCGAGATCCCAGAGAAGCGCTGGAGCACGGTCTCGGTCGACTTCGTTGTCGAACTACTGGAAGCCCATGGTTACGACTCAGTGATGGTTGTGGTCGATGTCTTGGGTAAACACACCCACTTCATCGAGTGCACCACCTGGCTCAACGCGGTTGGTGCTGCCCGGTTATACTACCGGAACATCTGGAAGCTCCACGGCACGCCGGAGAAGTACATTTCCGACTGGGGCTCCCAGTTCATCGCGGAGTTCACCACTGAGCTTTGGCACCTTATCAGTATCAAGCCAGCCACCTCCACAGCGTACCACCTGCAAACCGACGGTCAGACTGAGTGAGTCAACCAGGAGATGGAACAGTTCATCCGGCTTTTCACTAACTACAAGCAGGATGACTGGGATGAGCTCCCGGCTGCTGAATTCACATACAACAACCACATCCACTCTTCCACGCAGCAGGTTCCATTTATGACGGACACCAGCCGGCTCCCCCGGATGGGGTTCGAGCCGAACGGGCTGCGTTCGAAGGTGGAATCAGTCAACGAATTCCGTGACTGGATCGCTTCCGGCATCTCCGAAGCCCAAGCTGCTCTTGTAAAGGCTAAAGAGGAGTACAAACGGTACTATGATCGCCGATGCACCCCGGCCCTGGATATCAAGGTTGACGACTGCGTCTGGCTCAACGCCTCCGATATCCTGATGACCCAGCCTTCCCCGGGCCTCTCTCACCGATGCCTTGGCCTCTTCAAGGTTGTCAAAGTCGTCGGTCAAGGTGTGTTGTGAGGCTGGTGCTTGTGCTATGCCCTGCACACCGCCTCATGGCCCCTTCAACCGAGTCCAGGACGAGAACGTACGAGGCGCCCGTTCACCCAAATCGGGAATCGAAGTTACCAAATCCGGTTTCTCATCAAATGCACGCAGCTTATGCTCCCCATCCGACCCTTGGCATCGCATGTACCACCCGTCCGACCATGGTGTAAGCACCGCTGAACGCCCTCACCGTCCGAATTCCCTTTCCACGAGTTCATACCTGGCATACGAGCGCGGTGCTGCGTGCTACGTCCCACGAGAATGGTACGGTCCAACCAATAGCGGGCATCCTGGCCTTGGTATCCACCTCCCACGCCCGGGAAGTCATCAACACTCGAACGCAAGCCTCGTCCGATCCAGTTTCCACTCACTTAAACCGCTTGAAACCCACTCAGATGCGTCCTAATGTGTCTTCCGACCAATAGCTGACCTTTTATGGCCCAGGAATCCGCTCTGCCATGGAACGGGTCCTGCGTCCGTACCAATTTGCGTCGTACGCTCCGTCCGTTCACGGAAACGGACCCCAAAATCCGAACGTAAGCCTCGCCCGTGGCCCAAAATACTGAACGCACACTGTGTACGTTCCTGCGCAAGCACCCTCAAACGTGAAAGGGATGGAACCGAATGAGTGGGCATCAAGGGGACGGTCGAGAGGCGAAAAGGTATAAAAGGATAGCAGAAAAGGGCGTTGTAGTCAGTCAATTTTCGGAGCTTAGTTCTCCCCCACCACCTGTGCAACTAAAGCCTCGCTCACACCGAGTTGACCACATCCTCACTTGCCTCTAGCAGGGCATTTCACTCTCACACCTCCTTTCGCAAGGTCCCAACTCATCGGACCCCAAGTCATATCATCGGGCTTCCCCGTAATAGGATCACCAACTTCGCGAGCTTCACGCTTTGTAGAAGTCGGCCTGGGCAAAGCCATATTGGTTTAAATCGCCATCTGCCACCCAGCGTCACGACCGGACGTCCCATACATTCGACTGACCAGCACCAGCCGGCGTCGCTGTCACTTGCTTCATAACCTTAAAACGTTGTATTAAGCCTTCCACCTTTGTTGGGAACATTGGGGAAACACGAGGGAAGGATTGCAGCATAGGCATCGGATTTTACAGGAAACAACACGTCGTTCGCTCGAGCTTGTGACCTAGAACAGGTAACTATCACCCCCACACCCATTTACGGCTAACAGCAGGTACCCCAACACGAAACCACGGAACAGACACCTCGTGCGATCCCGTGCAACACCCTCATTTGGACAACGCACACGTCTCAATCCTACATCCCCACTATCCTCCAACGTTAATTAACCCCTAGAGGCCGAATGGGCTGTCTATTTGATAAACATATTCTCATAGCGGCACCACGGTCCTTATCACAGCGTACAAGCTCGAACTACCACCCTGGCTTTCCTGACTCCACCCAGTCTTTCCAGTCGTGAAACTGGAACTCGCTGAGGAGGACCCTTCGAAGGCCGCCCTGGTTATGACGAACCGGCACCCGTCCTCCCGGAAGCTCCCGGCGACCTACCGGAGTGGGAAGTCGAGGAAATCCTCGATGCCAAGGTCCGGTACAAATCCCTCTGGTACATGGTCGAGTACAAAGGGTATGACGCTTCACATAATCAATGGGTAAAATGCTCTGATGTATTCGCCCCGGAAGCCATTGCAGAGTTTTACCAGAAATACCCAGCCAAACCTCGCACCATTGCCGCCGCCGCTTTTGATTCCCTCCCGTTCCAGAACACCTCCATCCATATTCGTTCTCTCCGGTCTATGCGTCGAGGCGCCGCATTCCAAGGGGGGGTGATGTCAGGGGGGCCCCGTCTGGCCCACCTGGTCCTCGACCGGTTACCGGTCGCCCAGCCACTGGCCTCCCGTTGTGCGATGGAAAATATGTTTCCCTTAATAACCTTGGAATGAATGTTTATTCGAGAGTTACTAAGTGTCCGTAATATGTCCAACAAATTTCCTTTTTAGGGATCTTGGCGTAGTACTGTCAGTTCGGGAAATTCGGCTTAGTCAGCAAGTTTTAAGTAACAGTCACAGCGGCTTGAACAACTGGCTTGAAGAAAAGTTGCGTCACGTCAGAAACAACGTGGTACGCTGTTCTTAGCAGACTCAGAAATTCAAGCACTCGGATGAGTAAGCGTGAGAAATTTATTTTTAGACTACCCTAAAGTACCGGGGAAATCTGGGATCTAGCTACTAAAATCAGGCCCTTTATATAGGTTTCCTGCCCCCTGAGTCACTGGTTACTGATTCCTTTTGACTTGTTCCTCATCTGACTATATGTGACTTGTTGTGACTCTTTGCGTCCTTTTCTTTTCTGACTTGTAAAGCCTGGCCCCGTGCGGCTAGTCACATTCTGTGACAAGTGTGATGTCGTGACAAATTAAATAATAATTTGTCATGGAAATTATTCGGGCTTGCTTTCACTTTTATAGTAAACACTTTTGAGGCGGGACACCGTTGACCGGTCCACCAACTCGACATGGCACCAAGTCTGTGATCAAGCCCGCGACCTATGCTGATCTTCCTGATCCACCCGGTCACATGCTACTAGTCAGTAGCCACTTTACATACCTGGAACCTAGCGTGGGAATCCTCAGAGTTTCTTCTCTTCGGATTCCCCTCACTAGGTGCGTATTCTTGTACACCTAGCTACTTCTTTATTCATCTCTTCGGATTCCTCTCGCTAGTCTGAGACACTCCCTGGCCTTGAGGTTGCCCTTACACTGCCACACCCTAAGCAAGCGTACAGACGCAATGCACGAATGTGCTAGGTGCCCGAGCCGTTAGGGCAATGTGCATCACTGTCCAGCACCTCCTCTCCGCGCAGAACAAGGCAAATTAAGCCTTCGCTTCGACTTTGCGTCAAGGGTGCGCCAATGAGGTTCGTGGGTTTGTTTCGTTACGGGTGCTCTAATTGATGATAACCCCGGTTTCAGTTCTCAGAGGCCTCTGGAACGAGATGAAAAAGGTCCTACGGGTGTTTGTGCCAAGAGCTTCTGGAAGGGTAAGGATCGTGTGGGATGCTGTTGGGATGCCGTACATTCTTGCGTGGGACATTATTTTAAAATGGCGGTGCAGTAATATATTAAACCACAACAAGCAATTACAATAAAAGCTCTTTCCATACAATATTCCTGGTAGAGGTGGAGTCATCGTCCTCGTACTTCAAAATAGGCACGTGCTCGGAATCAGGAACGCGGGTCACGACTGAACAAAGCTGTCCATGTGAAAAGTTCGACCTCCTCAATCTAATCCTAATTTTTGTACTGTGGGACCTTGACATCCATTAAAAGTTATTGCATAGCACAAAGCGAGTTAGTCTCGTTCCAAGCCGTACTATAGGGCAGTGAGCTCGCTGCGCTCGCAGACAGAGTAATCAGTTATCTAGCCAAACCGGAACTCTCGGAAATTGTTCCGAGGCAGAAGTTTTGATGAGATTTGATGGGTGAGCAACGTATGTCTCTCCCCCCGCCTTTTTCATCAAAATTTCTGCCTCGGATCATTCCGAGTGACATACCCGAACATCTGGAGCCGAGATTAAAAGCGAGTGGGATTCAAACATAGCCTTGAATTGGGTCCGCAGTTATTTTAAACAGAACGCAGATTGGTGAGATAATCTCAAGCGGCAGTTGCGGAAAGAGCAAAGCAGCTAACCAAATTTTGACTCCTAAAGCAAGCACCCCATTGCAGTAAGGCAAAAGCATTTCCGGGTACTTCGCAGTAGAAGTTGTGTGAGGGAAAGGCTGTAAACAGAGAAATCTAATTTCTGAGTTGGCAAAGAATCATCCCAGGCCAGAGCAAGAGAAGGACCAACATCGACAGAAGAGGTTTAATGAAATGACGAAACTCGGGCCGGGTATGGGCGTTTATGTGCGCGCTAATCAGGTGGAGTTTGAGAAGGACGTGCTGTGGTTACACGCTGCGTAGATTCTGCGGGCAAAGTTGCGGAAAGAGCCACAAATTGTGATCCTGTTGATTCGCAAAGTACATACGGAGATACGGCTTCAGACGGACAGGCTTAATCTTATAACTTTGCGGGTGCTCCCGTGAAATAGATTGATGGCTGCTGCTTGAGCAGATGAAAAGGGCGGAAGGAAATCCAGGAGAGTGGATCGAAATGATTGGAGAAATATTAACGCTCCCAACAATTCAAAGCTGATTTGGGGACGCTTCCAAAGATTCGAAGCAGATGTGCCAAAAGCCTCATAGAAAGATTAGTGCTCATTTCCGGGTGCTCCCAACGATTTGATGCTGATTTGGGGACGCTTTCAAAGATTCGAAGTCAAATGGGGATAAAGGCTTCAGACGGACAGGACTTAATTTTATAAAGAGAGTGAGGTAGTGACCTGACTGTTTTGGGAGAGAAGGCACGGCTGTGGGAGCATCGTGGGGCAGTGTATGTAGTCAAAGGCCCGCGATTGACAACAGAGGTAATATTAAATCACTGCGCTAAAAGAGGGTGAGATCGGAGCGCTAATCAAAATCACTGAGATAAGCATCAGGGCATCAATTAACAGCAGACCTTACTAAAGACACGGGCATCACTAATGGGGATATAGGCTTCAGACAGACAGACACGCTAATTTTATAAAGAGGGAGATACAGCTTCTCCTCGATCTCGTCCCACTCTCTGTCTCTCATAACACTGGCTCTTTCCCCTCTATGCCTAGTTTCATCAATATCGTCAGGGACCTGTATACAAGGCTGTGGGCTTCGCAAGACGGTGATCTGGGACTGGAGACAGAACATGAGGCTGGAGGTGCCAGGAATTCTGGTAGGTTACCACAGTTCCGAAGTATCACCCAAATTTACTCGGCCTGCGAAAGCCGAAGATATCTCCAAGTCTTGGCAGCCACTGCTCTTGAATCCCGATTTTTTTGAGCACATAAAGAATGATGACTCCGCCGTTGTTGCAAAGCTGGTTTATGTTCTTCAAGACCAAGTGCTGTATCAGAGGCTTTTGGCCTGTCAAGGGACAGATGCCCAAACACTTCTTGATCTGTTACAAGATGTCAGTAACATTCTAGTTTTGCTGCCTGGTGAATATTATTGACCGCGAAAGCAGCTCCTGGATCTTGAGTCCTTCTCATTCAGTAAGCCACTCATATTGAAGGCTTTATTGCGGCTTTCTCGGGAGTCTGGCCTCCATCCTCGATGTTTTGTGCTCCCGGAGTTGCATAAAGTCGGTAATCAACTAGCCGCTGGAGGCTTTGGGATCTTTGGAAGGGCCTGGTCTGTGAAGTAACTGTCTCAGTGAAGATCATGAGGGTTTTTGAGGACTCAGATGTTCAGTCTATACTCAATGTTGGGTTCTCTTCCCTTTCACATATACATTTTGATTTATAATTATCCAGAAATTTGGACGAGAGGCTCTCATTTGGCGCCAACTGGCTCACCCAAATGTACTTCCCTTCTTTGGTGTATACTATCTCGATACTAGACTGTGTCTGGTCTCACCGTGGATGGAGAATGGTAACATCATGAAATTCCTCGAAATCAATAAGCCAGCTACTGGAGTCCGTCTCTCACTGGTGATCATATGTTCAATCTGACACAAAGATTCTTAATTTATTAATTGCATTAGATCCTGGATGTAGCCCTTGGGCTACAATACCTGCACCAAGAAAATGTGATACATGGAGACTTGAAAGCAGTACTGATTCATGTCTTCTATGATGCAAAGTACTTTCGCTGATCACATGCATAGCTCAATATCCTCGTAACACCCTCGGGCAAGGCCTGTATTGCTGATTTTGGTGTCTCTTCAATCACCCATGCTATGACATTGTTGTTCACCACGTCCACTGCAAATGGACGGGGTGGAACAGCACGCTACCAAGCACCGGAATTATTCCAAGGAGGACGGAACCACTTTGGGTCTGATGTTTATGCTTTTGCTTGTGTCTGCTATGAGGTAAGCATAGTTCTTTCTGTTTTGTCCCCTTGTTATGATATGCTAGGATTCTGGAGATAATGTCAGGAACAATCCCATTTCCTGAATTGTCAAACAACATGGCTGTGATGTTCACAGTCATGGAGGGGAAACGGCCTTTACAGCCCAGGTCATGCACAGGCACAACGGTACTTGATAGTCTTTGGGAGCTAATCAACAATTGTTGGGAAGGCAGGGTCGAGATGCGTCCAACAGCTCCTCAAATTGTCAAGTGGTTGGAAGGCCCTTCAATTCGGGCAAAAACTGGGTCTTTCACAACAGACTGGGATGATCAATTCACTTCTAGATTCCGCTGTTCATTGCAGACCACCAAGCTACTACTATCACTTACTCGGGTTGAAGACATCCTTTTTGGCACAGGCTAGTTCAATTGACAATCACTCTGCATCTTCTGATCTCTTGATGCAGAGGCAGTTAAAGGTAGAAATTTTATAACAGAACTCAGAAGAACAAATTGATTCACTGAGCTCTACTCCAACACATTTTCTAGATGAATACTCTGTCAATCCTAAGAATGAAAACGGTGCTGGGCAAGATTGTTTCTTCCCCTACTTCCTGCACAGCCTCGGTATAGATCTGTGTGCCATTGGCCATCACAATGACATAGTGCAGGTTGTTCAAGAAGCAGTCAAACTTCAACATAAACTGGCTGAGACAGACCCTTCAGTCACCCAGGATCTAGCCAATTCCTTGCATAACCTTGGCAATGATCTGCGTGCTATTGGCCACAACAAAGATGCAGTGCAGGTTGAAGAGGAAGGAGTCAGGCTTTATCGTAAACTGGCTAAGACAGACCCTTCGGTCACTAAGAATCTAGCCAAATCCCTGCACAACCTTGGTTATGATCTACATGCTATTGGCCGCAACAAAGATGCAGTGCAGGTCTATGAGGAAGCAGTTAGGCTCTGTCGTAAGCTGGCAGAGACAGACCCCTTTCTCACCAAAGATCTAGCTGCTTCCCTGCACAACCTTGGTTATGGTCTGCATGCTATTGGCCGCAACAAAGATGCAGTGCAGGTCTATGAGGAAGCAGTCAGGCTCCGTCGTAGGCTGGCAGAGACAGACCCTTTGCTCACCAAAGATCTAGCCAATTCCCTGCACAACCTTGGTGTAGATCTGCATGATATTGGCTGCAACAAGGATGCAGTGCAGGTCAAAGAGGAAGCTGTCAGGCTTTATCGTAAACTGGCTGAGACAGACCCTTCAGTCACCAAGGATCTAGCTGATTCTCTGTGCAACCTTGGTGTAGATCTGCATACTATTGGTCGCAACAAAGATGTAGTGCAGGTCTATGAGGAAGCAGTCAGGCTTTATTGTAAACTGGCTATGACATACCCTTCAGTCACCAAAGATCTAGCCAATTCCCTGCACAACCCTGGTGTAGATCTGCATGCTATTGGCCGCAACAAAGATGCAGTGCAGGTTTATGAGGAAGCAGTCAGGCTTCGCCATAGGCTGGCAGAGACAGACCCTTATATTCACACTCTCCCACTTGAGCTCTCTGACATAGTAAGTTCACCAGTTTGTACTCTGCAAGTGTTGACGAGAGTAGCCGGGATACTTGGACGTGTTGAAGCATTTCAGTTCGATCGATGACCGCAAATTTTTGGTAAGTCTATTGGCATACTCGGTGTACGCGTACTTGACAATGTGTTCAGTTTGAAAATATAGTGACTCTACTGTCGCGCCTGTCCGTAGTGGACTCGCCTGCTCTCAACTCGCTCGCCAAGAACCTGCAGAGCACCCTCATTGACATCCGTGAGTTTTTGTTCCACAACAGAGGAGACATGTGCCCGGACTTGGAGGCACGATATGAGTTTCCAAGTCTGGGCGTAATGTTTCCTCTGCTTTCGGAATGCGAAGGAGCTGTATACTTATCTGATTCCTTCAAGTCTACAAGGACCTCCCTTATCTGCCCAGCAATTACCTCAGTATGCTTCCTCAAAACGCACCGACTACAGCTGCGCCTAATGCCATCAAGTATGCCTACCGCAATGCGGATGGCTCCAACTATGTCCCACTCTTTCCCGGTCTTGGCAAGGCAAACGCACCGTATGCTCGCTCCGTCCCTGCAGCTAACTTCAGCCCACCCGCGACTCTCCCTGATGCGGGGCTCATTTTTGATACCCTCATGAGTCGCGAGAAGTTCGAGGAACACCCTGGAGGAGTCAGCGCGCTCTTCTTCGCGTTCGCCGAGTTGATTATCCACAGCGTGTTCAACACCAGCCACGCGGATCCCACCATTAATGCGACAAGTAGCTACCTTGACCTGAGCATCCTCTACGGAAACTCCCAGAAGGAACAAGACAGCGTGCGGAACAAGGATGGAAGGGGCCGTCTGTACGAGGACGTGTTTGCGGACAGTCGCCTGCTGTGGATGCCCCCTGCGGTCGGCGCCTTGCTGGTGATCTTGAGTCGGAACCATAATGCACGTTCCCGTTTCATCTTCTTTGCAGATTATTATGCTGATATTTCCTTCAGTATACGGCTCAAAAGATTTTGGAAATCAACGAGGACGGCACGTACAAGAACCAGTTCGCAGACGAGGCCACGAAACTCGCGCAGGATGATGAGATCTTTCACCGCGCGCGGCTCGTTAACTGCTGTTATTTTATGCAGATTATTTTGGGTGGTGCGTTTTCCTGGCTTCTAGACGTGAAAATCTATCTGAACAGTTTATAGACTACGTTGGTGCGATTCTTGGTCTCGGTCGGGACGGGTACATCTGGCGCTTGGATCCCTTGTCTCAGTCGCGCGAGCCAACACACGATCTGACGGCGCGAGGCGAAGGCAACGTCGTCTCCGTCGAGTTCAACCTCTTGTATAGGTGGCACGCAACCCTGTCCGAGAAGGACACCGAGTGGACGGAGAACCTCTTCAAAGAACTATTCAACACAGAAGAATTTAGTTCTGTGCGTCTTGCCACCTCTTGACTGCTGCAAACCTGACTAATAATTGAATACTATCTTAGATCGAAATCAAGGACTTTATAGCTGTCGCCGCGCAGAAGATGCGGCCAGGCCCTGACCCCCAGAAATGGACCTTCAATAAGCGAGTGGCATATTTTTAGTCGTTATATCTCATTGCTGACGCCGGGAAATAGGCTCCAGCGCGGCGCCGACGGGCGGTTCAAGGATTCCGATCTAGCGAAGATCTTGTACGACTCAACTTCATGGCGTGCAGGTGCCGCCAAGGCGCGGGGTATCCCCGAGGTTCTCCGTGTCATTGAAGTGCTCGGTATCGAGCAGGCGAGGCGATGGGGAGTTTTCTCGGTTGGTCTCCCCGCTATATTCTTTAGCGGGTATTTACTGTGTCTCCAGATGAACGACTTCAGGCGATTTCTAGGGCTGAAACGTGTGTTATTCTTTTATTTTCCCTCCGCCGCTTTGCTAAAAAGGCTTGGACAGCGTATGCTAACTTCCAGGAGTGGAATCCTGACGAGCGCGTCCATGTTAGTGACAGACAATATCACACCTTTCATGCGATGTTGACTGCATTTAATTCAGACCGCAGCAGCAGCCCTCTACAAGGACATCGAGAACCTCGAGCTGTACGTTGGATTACAGGCAGAAGAAGCCAAGGAGCCGATGGCGGGGGCTGGGCTGTGTCCCGGCTACACCATCTCGCGTTCTATCCTTGCGGACGTTGTCTGCCTAACACACGGGAATCGCTTCCTCACGGTCGAATTCGCGCGTAGGTGCTTTCTTTTACGCCAGACAATCGGCTAATTGCCCTCGCGCAGCATCCAACCTGACGGCTTGGGGCTATCGCGACTGCCAGTTCGATACGCAGGACGGTTCGTACGGTGGAATGCTGACCAAGCTACTCTTCCGCACGCTGCCCGCGTATTACCCCGCGCGCTCCGTTTACGCGCATTTCCCCTTCCTCGATCCTGCTTACATGCTCAAATACATAATCGAAAACAGCCTTGAACTTGAAGTTGTGAACGTGAACAAGTATATCTGGACCCGGCCCACGCCGTCGGCACGTGCGGAGGTTGTAGTCGTAGTGAAGACGGATACGGGTGTCCGCGCAGTCTTGGATAAACATACCGTCTTCCCCACTGGATACGCCGAACGCCTAGAGGAAGTGACCAAGCGTAGGAATGTCAACCACGACTTCGTTCGTTTTTCTTTTCATTCAGCGCTCTTTGAGGTTCCAACTCGCTCTGCAGGTAAACAAGATTCTCCTGCAAGAAACCGACAAATGGGCGACGTATTTCGCTGCGGAGACGGAACGATTGATTGAGAAACGGGCTCTGGACCATATTGGCAAGTCCGGGAAGGTCCAATATGTCGACATTGTGGGTGATGTTATCAATATGTTGCCTGTGCACTGGATATGCCAGCAACTTGTACGTCGACTGTCTTATCTTTTTTTTTTTTCGTTGCTTATTTGCGGGTATATAGGCTGGTCTGCAATTGAAGGACGGCGACCTGAAAGACGAGCAGAGACAGTACGAGTCGTTCTCAAACGTTTGTCGGTACGTCCTAAATTGTTCTCACTCTTGCGCCACTCACCTGATATGCACAGCTATGTCTTTTTGAACTCGGAGCCTTCGCATGATTGGCGTCTGCGGGAGAGTTCGGTAAAGACTTTCCATGACTTTGAGCAAGTGGTCAAAGAGAATCTCAGGGTACGCCTTTCGGTCTGTATAGTCTTGATTTAACTTAGATTCCCTTGTAGATCCGATACCTGGACGCAGGCCGCCGCTCCTCACTTGCGGACAGCTTGCCCTTCCTCAACAAGCTCCACGACAGTCAGCCAGATCTGACAGAACTGGCCGCGGCACTCTTCACCGAAGTTGTGCCCACCGCTGCGCACTGGTCGCAAGCGATCGCACATGTCGTCAACCATTATTTGGACGATAGCCGTGCGCAAGCTCGACAAGAAATCATCGAACTCGCGCAGACCACACAAGGGAACGGGAAGATTGCTGCTCATATCCGTGCTGCGTTGGGTGGGTTGTTCTGTTGGTTCTTTAGATTACCCGTGCTAATGTCGTCTTTGTAGCTCTGGATCCTCCGGTAAATCAATACCTCCGAGTCCAGATATAGTGCTAAAATAACATGGAAAGGTTTGGGGCGTGTACCGCACAGCGCACACACAGGACATCGATATCGACTCGGTGAAGATCCCTATCGGCACCAGAGTGTTTGCTAGCATCAAGGAAGCGAACATGAATGTATGTCTCTCCGATGACCTTCATTTTGTCGTCCTCACCTGAGTTCGCAGGACGGCACTAACGTCCAGGGCCTGATCCCTGGCATCGAGGAACACGGGTAAGCCTGTTATCCAGACGCATTTACTATTCAGTCTAAACCTTGTCACGCAAGACTCCTTTCAGCTAGCTTTTTTGAATCGGTGCGTTTTTCCGGTCCTAGTTATCTTTTGAGGTCCTGACGATTCTTCGCCAGACCGCTCCCCAAGTCCTCGGGAAGATTCTCGGATTGAAGAACCTCAAACGGGCCCCTGGGAAGTCTGGATATTTCAATAGGTGAAGCTTTCTCTTCCCTGTATACTCTTCCGTTAACCTCGGTGTAGATTCGTGGAAACCACACACGGAGTGCCCCTACAGTGGTATGTCAACACTCGTTCAGAAATTGTCCCATGGCCGGACTCGCTTGTCGTTGAGGTGCGTCTTTTTGCTTCGTTCGTCGCAGAAACAGGGTTACTGACTGGGTAACAGTATCATGTATAATTTATTACCTATGCATCGAGTACGGAATAGATTCAGGTTGTAAGCTGACACAAGTCCAGTCTGAGATTTAGCAACCAGCGAGCACAGTTGATGACGATTCATCGGCTGTCAGCGTCATACCCTTCAAATAATTGCTTGAGCCTTTAAGCAGAGAGAATCAGTTTGACGGCGCAAGCTATAGAAGTAGCTAGGATGCCGGCGTAATAACGACGCAATAAATATAGTAAGTATCGTCGGCGGTGGGTAAGTATAAAGTCTCCACTCTGCGGTTTTGCTCGGCATCGTAGACGTGTGGGGTATCTCGGGTAGACAGCTTGATCAATAAATATAGTAAGTATCGTCTAGTCTCTCGTAGACAGACGCTACAACAATAGGGGAAGTCAGAGTGGCGGATTCTGGATCGATTCTGACGTCGATTCGCGTCTCGATTCTGAGTTGAGTTTCGAGCAAGAATCGGCCCTCCCAGAATCGATGGCGAACTCGAAAAATCGTCGATTCTCGTCGAGTTCCTCCTCCAGTCCTCCAGAGGAGGAACTACATCAAGAATCGTCGATTCTTGCGGCGATTCTGATGGCGGCACGGTTTGATTGTGCAGAATCCAGTGCAGAATCGAAAACAGAATCGGGTCGGTCAGGATTGAATCTCGATTCTGGCTCGATTCTGGCGTCAGAATCGGGACAGAATCGCGTCCAGAATCCGTACAGAATCGACGAAGAATCGCCAACTCTGACTTCCCCTAATATGAGTGCTCGTGCCTCGCATGTTGTAAGTATCGTCGGCGGTGGGTAAGTATAAAGTCTCCACTCTGCGGTTTTGCTCGGCGTTGTAGACGTGTGGGGTATCTCGGGTAGATGAATAGGGTGACCTTGGAAGTGAGTACTTAGCATAAATCATGGGACCTAAGGCACCTACGTTTGGCTTACGTAAGGGGCCTGTTAGGGGGGTTAAAGTGTAGTAGTAAAACCCCCCTAAGAGGGGTGCCGAAGACGAAGGTCTTCGGCTTCTATTAGTCAACAGCAACTATTCCCTTTCGGAAACACCTACCTTTACCCACGGTGGCCTTCGCCATCTTCATTTGTCCACCACGTGCTTCCCAATTGACCCAATCGGGAAACGCCTACGCTGGCCTTCGTCACCTTCAGTGGTATCATCATATCGCCGGAAGTACTGGGCATGCAGGGCATATACATCAGCAAAACCTGGGTCTGCTACGCAGTTCTACGTAGTTGGTGTAGTCTCTGTAGTGGCCGTAGTCACTGTAGTTTAGGGCACCACCTGTGTAGTTCTGTGTAGTCCAGGCCAGTTTACGTAGTCTCTCGTAGTTGGACTGTAGTTCTTCTGTAGAACTCTGTAGTTTACCCGCAGTCCGTCAGAAAAATTTGTTGCTGCTGCGCTCTTTGCTTCAAGCTTCTGTTGACTTTAGTTACAATTTCTAATGAACTGACCTGCGATAACATATTTTTACTGACTACTTTTAATTACAAATTAAATTAAATTAATTGAAGTGCTTCTGGCGGAAATCGAACTCATGACCTCGCGCGAACAGACAAAATACTTAAGTGAGCAAAATAACCATTCTCTCAAAGTGACCATATATACATATAGAAACTCAAGCATGATATGGGGTCCACACTGTTGCCCAGGCTTCAACACTCTTCAACTGCCACCTCACCGCAAAGATTCACATCCTTCTTGTGTATGATGAAGAAAATATTATTAAGAGGGAAATAGACCATGAATTGGGTGAATACAACTGAAAATGGACATTTGTGGTCATTGGTCTAAAAATAGATGTCAAAAAACCAAAGTTGTAGAGCTCAACGAGAGCTACATGACTTGTCTAAGGTCAATTTGCAAGAATTGGCTTCGTTAAGCCGCAAATCGCAAAATACTTTCCCGGAGCCGGTGGTTTGGAAATTTTGCACCTTTAGAATTTGGCCTAAATGTGCATCTGAGAGGTGAAAAATATCATCCCATGGAAAGGAATACATTGAGCATTGTTGCAAAGTTCTCTTGCCCTCTGGAGAACTGACGCATTGTGTCAATTTTTGTCGCGTCCAGTCACAAAAGCACGTATGTGTTACTTTCCCATGCAGAGTAAACGAGACGCGTTGTTTGTGTGTGATAGAAAGTGTGTCCTATTACGTAGCAGCCCAACCTATGTAGAACTAGAATTTCTACAGGTTCACTACATAGATTGACCATACTACAGAGGACTACATAGTACCTCTCCAACTACAGGAACTACGTAGAGGCCCAGTACTACAGAGCAACTACAGAGCACTACGTAACAGTGCCGGAACTACAGCAACTACAGCCGAACTACAGCCACTACGGCCAAAATCAGGGTTTGCTGATGTACTTGGGCTTGCGGGCCATTGCTGGCGCATGGCAAAACTCGTCTGGCCTCCGGCCTTTTTATTTTCAATTGAGCATGAATAACTTGAATTTCATTTACCGAGTTGACACCAAAAACAATATCCTCAATCCCTCGGAGTGCTGTGCCTGCTTGAAAAATTTCACGCCCTTGTTCAATCCAAAAATATATACTGGACCATCGGAGTGCTGCGCCTGCTTGCAAACCTCAGGCCTTCGTCCAACCCAAAGATATATACTCGACCCTCGGAGTGCTGCGCCTGCTTGAAAAGTTTTACCCCTGATTCAATCCAAAAATATATGCTGTGCCCGCTTGAAAAATTTCAGGCCCTCGTTCAATCCAAACTATATACTGGATCCTCGGAGGTGCTGTGCCTGCTTGAAAATTTTTACCCCCTTGTTCAATCCCAAACAACATGTACTCGATCCTCAGAGTGCTGCGCCTGCTTGAATATTTCATGCCTTCGTCATTCAATCCAAAACATACTCAACTCTCAAAGCACTGTGCTTGCGTGAATATTTGTGTTTCAGTTAAAGAGATATGTTGGATTATGGCGCCTGCTTGAACATTTCGGCCTAGGCAGAACAAGCCCCGCTGTCAAAATGGTGGCTGCCGGTGCACAAATCGGGTGTCCGCCCGCTGAAATGATTGCAACGCAGGCTAAAACAGTGCTATTAATATATTACCTTGTTGTACCTCTGGCTAAAGTTCAGTTCAGATAGCTACTTATGAAGCCTAACAACTTAGTTCTAAAATTTGTCAACTCACCAACTCTTCAATAGTTTTTGTATTCCACAACTGATGAGCTAGGCAGTTTTTAATAGTCTGAATTCCAAAACCGAAGAGCTGTCCTTTCGGTCTGTGGATTCTACAACCAAAGAGCGGCCTTTTTGGTTGAAGAATTCAACAACCAACTTGACCACCTTTTGGTAAGTGAATTCCACAACCAATAACGCAGCTTTTGGTCTGTGGATTCAACAACCAACGCTACCTTTGTGGTTAGAGGATTCCACAACCGACTTGACCACCTTGAATGCCACAACCGACGAGTTGCCTTTTTGGTTGGAGGATTCCACAACTGACTTGACCACCTTGAATTCCACAACCGACGAGCTGCCTTTTTTGTAAGAGACTTTCATAACTGACTTGACCAACTTGTTGTAAGTGAATTCCACAACCGACGAGCCGCTTTTTTGGTTGAAGAATTCGACAACCAACTTGACTACCTTTTGGCAAGTGAATTCCACAGCCAACAACGAGCCGTTCAGTCTATGAATTCCACAACCGACAAGCTGCCTTTTTGGTTGAAGAATTCGACAATCACTGACAACTTGACCAAGTGAATTCCACAACCGACGAGCCGCTTTTTTGGTTGAAGAATTCGACAACCAACTTGACTACCTTTTGGCAAGTGAATTCCACAGCCAACAACGAGCCGTTCAGTCTATGAATTCCACAACCGACAAGCTGCCTTTTTGGTTGAAGAATTCGACAATCACTGACAACTTGACCAAGTGAATTCCACAACCGACGAGCCGCTTTTTTGGTTGAAGAATTCGACAACCAACTTGACTACCTTTTGGCAAGTGAATTCCACAGCCAACAACGAGCCGTTCAGTCTATGAATTCCACAACCGACAAGCTGCCTTTTTGGTTGAAGAATTCGACAACCACTGGCAACTTGACCAAGTGAATTCCACAACCAACAACACACCTTTTGGTCTGTGGATTCAACAACTAACTAGCTGCCTTTTTGGTCGGAGGATTCTTCAACCAACAAAGCCGCCTTTTGGTCCAAAAATTCTTCAACCAAAGAGCTACCTTTCTGTCTGTGGATTTTATAACTGATGAGCCACTTTTTTGGTTGAAGAATTCCACAATGGGTGCTTGGCGGAAAGGATGAACCCCGCAACAGAAATATGCTGCATCTTTCATAAATTGTACAGCCTGATTTATCGAGTTCCACAGCTCTTGGATGAAAAAAATACTAGTGCTATGTGGTCCACGGATGTACAAGGCGGTCAGCGAGCCTTCCGAGCCAATTGAGTAACATCGGCCAAATTCCCACGGCTGAAGAAACAGAATGAGAGACTCGACATAACAGCTATGGCCAAGCAGTCAAATAAACCTTGCATAGGAAGGATTAAGGTATTAATGAGGTGCCAATAAGGTATGTACTTTAATCAGACATGACAAGTGAAACTCCGAGTCCCCGGTGAAGGGGAAGTGGATAACAGGTTGTTTTCCTTGTCAAGAACATATGTATGAGATCACCGCGGAGCTGCACTTGTTCTTGATCAGGAAACACCATTCCTGAATATTTTATTGCTGTTCAGTATCCAGCGACAACATCTGCAATTCAGCATACACCGCAGCAGTGCATTTGACTTTAAGTTCATCTGAAAGGCTTTGAAAAACTCCGCCTTTGGCATAGTGGACTTATTAACGGGTGTAGAGATGTTCCGAAGTCCGAGGATGAGCTGAACAACGCTGAAATTTTAGGAGATTTTTCTTGCCTACGGATGTTGTGTTTTCAACCACAGTTGATGCATCATATTTTTTTTGGAAATATCTAAGTATAATTGACTGGCCAGGCTTCCGATTATCACCTTACGCAGTCAAAATAGATGCGTAAATGAGTGCAATAGACACCTCTGTTCAATTTGAGATAGAAGAACATGTTCAAAATTTTGAGACGCAAAATGTGGTTGAGCCGAGTATAGTCACAATCCTAAATTTGGAAGGCTCCACTGGTGGAATACGACGTCTCAACAAGGCTCCTAGAATTTAGAAATCTGCATACAAGGGGAATAAGATTGAACCCTGGTCAATAGTACAATGTTTTGGAGGCAAATATGAAGCCAGGAGCAGGGTGGAAAATTTTATTTTGCCATCGTTTGCGACCAGTTTACTACTGTTTTACTACCTATTTACTACCTCGGTCACATTTTTACTACCACTTTGGTCACTTTCACTACCGCGGTCACGATTTTACTACCTTTTACTACCACGTCTCAAGTAGTAACAAGTTTACTACCTATATTCACAGAGTAACAGGTTTGCTGCCCATGTTTGGCCAAGGTCACAATATACTGCCTTGCACTACTGACAGAGACCTTGTCTCAGCTACTACCAGTCTTTTCATAGTTCCTGACTGAGAATATAGATCTCATAGTCTTTCAACAAGTTAGAACAAGATTATCTATTCGCTGAGGCATGCATTCAAGTAGGATTCATGAACGATACAGAGAAGGGTTGGTATTCATGAAGGAGAGTCCTGAGGTGAGTTGTGAAATCATGAACCAAGGCTCAGAGCATGGTCGTGGAATTCAAGAACTTTGACGGCCCAGAGATTTGTTGTGGAATTCAAGAACTGAGCGGCCGAAAGAGAGTGGTTGTGAGATTCACAAACCAAAGCCCAGAGAGTTGTAAAATTCACGAACGAAAGCCCTGAGGTTGGTTGTGGAATTCATGAACCGAAGCCCGAGACTCGTTATGGAATTAAAGAACTTGACCATCCTCGTGGAATTTAAGAACCGTGGCCAACAGAGATTGGTCATGGAATTCCCAAACCAAAGCCCTGACGTTGGTTGTGGAATTCAAGAGTTAAATCCTACAACATCGTTGCGGAACCCGCGAATCAAACCCCAAAGATCCGCCGCAGAACCTACGAACCGAGGCCGACAGATATTTGTTGTGGATTTCAAGAACTGAAGAGGCTACAACATTGTTGTGGAATCCAAGAACCGAGGCCCACAGGGGTTGGTTGTGGAATTCAAGAACTCCACAGCCCAGAGAATGGTTGTGGTGTTCAAGAACTGAAGAGGCTACGGCATTGTTGTGGAATCCATGAACCGAGGCCCACAGAATTGGTCATGGAATTTGCGAACCGTAGCCCAGAGAATGGTTGTCACATATTCATGAACCATAGCCCAGGAGAATGGGTTGCGGATTTTATGAACCAAGGCCCATAGAGATTGGTCGCGGAATTCACGAACCGACTCGGAGGCCCACAGAGATCGGTCGTGGAATTCACGAACTAGCAGTGACTTGTTTTGTAGAGTATGAACTCGACAACTTGCTAGGTGCTTACGAAATGAACAAGGGAAAGGTGACGGTGTTTGGCTGAGGGAGGGAGATTCAGCCCGCAGCGCCATCTTTTCAGCGGGCGGACGCCCAATTTGTGTACCGGCAGGCACCGTTTTGACGGCCGGGCACATGCTATCTTTTCCGCTTTTTACATAACTAAATTTGAATGAAGTCACAAAATATAGACTTGTGTCGGATTTGTATATTCCAAATTACGAGACTTTTGATCCCTAATACTCATGGCCGTATCTCACTCCATCTCCGAGCCCAACTCGACATGCGAGTCCAAAATCCACTGAAATGACCAATTACAAAGTTCAACCAGTCGAAAAAAAAACTACCAAGTTATGGGCATGCATGTACCAATTACGTGGTTCAGACAAAAGTGATCAATGCGGAGTAATTCACGCATCTCACGGCCTTGAAACACGGGTAAGCTCCTCTCCCTGTGACTCCCAACCAAGAGCTCCGGATGGCCACTTTCGAACGCGCCTAGTTTCGGGAAAATCCAATGAGAACTCAGCGACAAATGAGGACAGCAGTCCAAAATTTGCTTTTATTTACAAACTCATTGGTACTGAGTAGGGATAATACTTTCAAACCTTGAAGCGGACCCACATTTATATATTGGAGGTTCAACACTGAAAAAGCAGTAGTCAAGCAAGTTCAGAACTTTGATAAGACCTTGATCACACCCCAAATTTTACTTTGGCCAGGTAGGAGTCCAGATAGTGCTCAAACTTCAATGAGAATTTTGTTGCCATTGAGCCTCAGAGCGATCCATGGTTAATCAAGCACTATGGGGACCCCAAATGTGAGCGGACCGAGGATCCGCAATAGACAAAGCAAGAAATGGTAATGGAAGCAAATGACAAGATTCACCCATGGTAAGCACTTCCAAGAAAGGAAATGAGATCACGTTTATTTACTTTTAAGGAAAGCATTCCACCACGATGCACCATACGTCACTTTAAAAAATCGAGGTCGGTTGGCGCTGATGGACCGGCGTAAAAACGAGTTTAAAAATAAAATTTTAAGACTCGTAACAGCTTCACGACTGCGGGATGGTCGCGAGCTGTGGAATATGATACGGCATTGGCACATTTAATGAAGACAAGCAGGCGGTTCCACAGCTTTAAGTGTCAATTTCTTCTTCTTTTGGCGGCATGTTCGCCCAGTACTTACGTTTGATCCATTACGCGACAAAGCAGATAAACGCGATTCAGTCAATCTGGGGCAATAGCACTAGTACTGCGGGCACACTGCTCGTCCCAGTTCGCGGCGGGGATTCGGCTGCCGGCGCTCCAGTGGGGTTCGGGGTTCCGAGGTGGGATCTTCGGTCTTCCCGCACAGATTTGTACATGTGGAGCCCAGTGTTCCAGAATCTACCCTGTATGACATATCATTTAAGCCAACATTGTAATTAGAGATGATACAGGCGGAGGGCAAGAGCTTTGGATTGGGGAGAAGCAGCGGCGACTTTGATCGTGATCCGTTCTTGTGTTTCTTCCCACGATGAGTCCCTCTGTGCATGTGTCGACCAAGTATGCGATCAGGAATGGTCACGAGGGGGTAGTTGGGTCGAGTTGTGAGCCTGCTCTTTGGGCCAAAAAGAAGGGAATTACTGTAGAAGTGGAAAGAGCGCCAAAAATTACTTCAAGCTGACGCAGTCGGACATCGGGAGTTGAACCCGCATCACTCGTTGCGACTTTGATGCGAGTGGGAATGCACAGCACACTACATCCGAGCTATTCTCTGATCATGGCTCCAGAATATGGGGGTATTGTAAGTTTCTGGGCACGATTCAACGAAAAACAATGACGTGCATGAATTGTTCGAGGAAAGGAGTTGGGGTCTGTCAGAAAAATCAAGATCCATCTGAATGACCAAGGAAATGAAGGGAAGAACCCTCTGAGAAGAAGAAAAAAACGCTATTCCGATGTACCACATTGGAACACCGGGAGTCGAATCCGGGTTTCCCGCATTATATTCTGAATCGAAAATGCAAAGTAAGAGTAGGTGTGCGCCATACACCACGTCCGAGTTACTCTTATTTGTACCGCTGCCAGTGCTGCCCCAATTATGCAGGCCGCGGCAACGCGCCGCCCTGCCGCTGGTTCGTCCCTGACCTTCGCGGCCGCCCCTGCGCGATGAAAACGCCTCCGCGCCCGCCCTCACGGACGCCATGCGAACACCCGCCGGCCGCGTGACATCTTGCTGTATATTTCACTTTACAATATGTTTTGTATCTACTCCTGTAATAAATGCATATGTGCACTTCAAAAGACCGACGGAAGTTTCGCCTCTGGCACCTCTGGAGGAGGCGCTGGCGGCCAGTGTCAGTTGTATGAGTAAAAGAAGTATCATCAATCCCCCGCAGACGTCGGGCCGCCCCTCAGAGGCGGACCTCATAGGTAGGTTAAACTTAAGCCACCTAATAGGGCATTACATAATACCCGAGGAGCTCACTGGGCTGCGGGCTAGGGACCACGGCGGTTTTACATCTTCCTTCCTTTCTTCCTGTGCTTGGGAAAAGGAGCAGACTTGTGATCGCAGAAACGCAGATATTGTATAGTATGCGCACTTAAACTTGACTCGCCGTTCGCCGCGGGGGACAACAGCTGTCCAAAATTAAATCCATCTTTGTTATGATTGTTATGATTTTGAACTATGCCTATGTGAGTTACATCACTGAGGTTGTTGGTGATGCTGTACATAGATGTGGGATTACACATGGTACGTCGGTATTCACTGTGTTCCGACCCCCTGTAGGCACACCCTGTGTCTACTGCCGTAGACAATGTGTAGGCAAACCTGTTTGCCTACATATGCCTACAGCATGTAGACACTCTTGGTGTACGTGAGTCTACATTGATCTAGTATGCCTACGTTGGTCTACGGCAGTACACCCATGTAGACGAACATGGTGGGATGCAAATCTATCAAGTTTGGAACAAATCATTTTGAAGGCCGAAATAAGGTGGGGGTGACCAAGTTTTGTCTACGGCTGTCGACAAACTTAGGCGAAGTTTGCCTACGTGACATACGCTGACGTAGCCGAGCGAACACGAGTGAAGGCAACGCTGTGCCGATGTCCCCTTGCCTACAGCCATCGACATACTTTAACCCACGTAGACGAGCGAACACGAGCGTAGGCAAGGGTGTGCCTACAGGGGACCGGAACGCAGTGATTGAAACGTAACTAGAAGTTGAATCGTTCTCAAGAATCTCAACGGTAAAAGCCATCCGCCAGTTGACTGTTATCATTACTTACTCCTCGAACGATACGTCTTGTCCGCCAGTTGACTGCTGCTATCAGACAGATGATTACCCATCGAGTTTGGTAGCTTTCTCTCGCGCTCTTCAAAAATACTTATTCCGGCCCGGTTTACTGAGGCATCCTGCCGGTTTTATAAATTGGCAGTGCACAATCCTGTCCAACCCGTCTCTTCCTCTCATCCGCAATGATAGCCCCTCGAGACGATTATGTGTTCCCTCTAACAGAAGCTCAGATCACTGGCATTTATTTCGAAACCTTGACTTATGGCATGTACCTGGTGACATGCTGTTTCTGCGCCCAAATGTTGTTTTGGATACCACAGCCCGGAGCAGGGGAGCGGTTGAGGCAACGAAGCGAGATCAAGTGGTTGCTGGTCAGCATCTTCTGCTTCATCTTCGTCGTGAGCACGTTCGACGACATCATCGGACTGCTGTACATGATCCTGGCCTTTGTCAAATACAAGGGTGCAGGAGGACCGAAGGAGCTCATGGATAGCCATTACTGGATTAATATTGCGAGGGTGAGTTCATATACGCTAAGTGGCTTGACTGTGGCTAACATGTGTAGGCCTTCAACCAAATCCTTAATATGCTCGTGAGCGACTTCGTCCTCGTATACCGCTGCTTCATCGTCTATGGTCGGCGATGGCTAGCTATCACGGTCTCATTTACGCTCTACCTCACTGGTATTGCCATGGTGGTCAAATTAATGCATACTGAATTCATGGCCATCAACAACGCCATTACTCTCAATACCAAACTCATCGGTCCGTGGTGGACTGCATTTTTTGCTATTACTGTAGCCCAAAACGTTCTAACAACGTGTAAGTTCATCATCTGCACAGTCCTCATCGCCTTCTTACTTTTGCGATGTAGCTCTTCTTGTGTGGCGCATATGGCGTATAGAGCACCAAAATAAGAAGTTCCGAACTGGGAACACTTCGCTGTCCGCGCCTGCCTACCAACCTCCACTTCGAAAAGTGATCCGAGTAGTTGCAGAGTCCGGTCTAGCATACACCACGCTCATCTTCCTGACCTTCGTGGTGAGCTTATGTAACAGCAATATGTTGTACCCTTTGTCCGATGCCGTGGGTGGAATCCTTTTTGGGGGACACATGAACTGATTTTTCGGTGTAGACACTTCAAGCAACAGGGATCACATTCAATGTCATCATCATCCGCTCAACTTCACGACGAGACAACGAATTCAGAGACTTCGATCGAACCGAACATGGCGCCACGCAAGCTGGACGAGTGCCTAGCGGAATTCAATTTGTATCCCATTCGACTGCAGACCAGAGGACGACGATTGGGAGTATCAACGTCACAATAAGGTCTGCGACGGAGCGGCTTGATGATGGCGAGTCACAGGTCGACGACACTTATTCTATGAAGGACGTGGGACCGAAATTATGAGTTGTATGAAAGGCAGGGCATTGGTAGCTATGGATGTCCCAATAATTTATGGGGTCTCGCCTGTATGAATACAGTCATTCCACGGTCCTTGCATCTACTTTTTTGTTTCAGCTCATTGGAGACCAATCATAGAGAAGGATGATAGAAGTAAGGTCAGATACATTGTCTGGCTTCCTCTCTATGATATGGGTAATACACAATTTTGAGGTTTGAAGCTGTTCTGTTGCGGTGAGGCAATCATCGTCATGCAAAGACCGCAGATCACTTCACCACACAAACATAAATAATGTATTGGACTCCCATAGGCTTTCAGCCCCATTTTTGACTGTTCTCATGTTCTGGGAAGTGTTTTGAGTGGCATTGGAGGATATGTTACCACTCAGATGACCCACTTCGCAAATTCTTCAGGTGTTTTGTATGAATGCAAGGACCGTGGAATGACTGTAGTTGTGGAAATTTTGAATGTAAAATAAACGGGAACGCTTGGTATCTCTCAAGCACCGGCAATATAGATGAGCTTGTGGGTTATGCCGACGAAAAAAGGTACGCTCTGCCGTTGCTCAGGAATTATAATGTCCGCGCGCATCCACATATTCATGACGCCGGATACACGTGACCGCGTTCAATTTGTTACGCACCGGACGACCAATGATTATCGGTTGGGAGGTCGTATCCAATTTTCGGCTGGAATCTTTTTTTTGTCCGAACTTTTGGCTAACCTCAAATCCTAAAATTTGTCCGAATTTTGCTTCCGACCTCAACCTGGGCGAAAATTCGTCCGAACTTTGCTTCTGACTTCATTTTTTGCCCAAAACTGCTCAAAAATGGTTCAAAAATTCACAAGAAATCTATTCTGCTACACCATTGTCTTCTGGACCTGCTACGAGACTAATATGTTGCCGCCTCTTGTATTGTATGGTGTTTAGCCTTGCTACAGCCTTACACAACGGCTCCTTCTCTGCCATCAGGTCCTCGAAAATATTAACCCAATCTCGACGTAATTTCCATATCCTGGAACCATGGCCAAGAAAGAATTTGATGGCAAGTGGAAAGTGTAATGCAAGACAAGAACAGTTCGATGCCATCCAGCATGAACCGGAAAGCTAATTACATTTGGTAGCTGCTACATATGTGTCGCCATTGTCCAAAACAAAGGAGAGATTGAAGTGTCTAGGTGTGACCAGATAGGCCCAGATGAGGAAGTGGATCAGTGGCTCTGGTGTTTTGTCCGAATGTAATCTGACTTCCCCCAAAGCAATCCTCATTGTCCGAATTTTGGATCTGACCTCACCACCGCCATCCCCAAATTTGTCCGAACTCTAACCTGACCTCACGTGGGAAGATCACAAATTTTGTCCGAACTCCGGAAACGACCTCTCAACCGACAATCACCGGTCCTCGCGCCGGGAACTCTTGCTCTTGGTTCGAGACCCGTTCAGAACAGTACCTTCATGAAATAGAGCCTGTTCCTTACGAGGATGCATGCATAGCCGCGGAACAGGTCGCTCAAGCGTTAAAGTGCTCGGCGGTTCCCGAGCCATCATGATCCGCTGCTGATTCATGATCAGTTCATCGACATCCGCAAGGTTCAGGTTCAACATGTATAAGATATGCCTTTGCTTCGGCAGTTGGTTTTGATGATTCCCTTTCATTGAATGGGGAATAGGAAATCAATTTATCCAAGCAACTACCACGCTGCATAAGCCCAATCTATGACGGTTATTATCGTCGTTTATTATAGCTTGCAAGACGTGGCTGTGATGCCAAACCAACCGTCTAGTTCAACTTGCAGAATCAACTTTGACAACGGGCCGATCTGTTCCGAATACCTAAACGGGAAATTGACCCCTATTTCGATGAGTTTTAAGTGTTTACTGCGTTCCAACAGCTTCAGATCATCCACATAATTAGCAGATTTAGAAATCCATGCCATTCTCTGAGGCTTATCGCATGAAGTTGATGAGACTGGCCGTGGAAATTTTACATAAATGATATATGTTTCGACGAACATCGGGGTAGTACCATGCAAATGACCATTGTCACAGCTATAAAGAGAGATCAGAGCAAGATATAGTTCCATACAATAGTGTAGGGATGTCCGGAGGAGGTCGAATTTGCACTCTGAGCCCAAAGTAATTATTTTCATGGCTAGCTGCAAACTCTGACGGTATCCAAAAGAGGCCGGTGGGATATTCGGTGGCCAAGTCACTCTGGT
The DNA here is from genome assembly GCA_029378395.1 of Mycena leptocephala. Taxonomy (NCBI): domain Eukaryota; kingdom Fungi; phylum Basidiomycota; class Agaricomycetes; order Agaricales; family Mycenaceae; genus Mycena; species Mycena leptocephala. The sequence goes on from JARJLF010000190.1 coordinate 25,972, forward strand.
TTTTTATACACTTATGGAGGCACTAGGGTTATGGAGGCGGGATGTAGAGGCGGATCAAAGGAATTGGAGCGTGGGGTATCATAGTAGTTGATTGTTGGACTTGTATTTTGATGCAAACCAGCGGCTACAAACTTAGCTTTCCCTTGAAACCAGAGGCTACAAAGTACGGGTTGCAATAAACAACGAAGAAAACGTTCATACTAATCACCGCCAATGAATGCCGTGCAATCCTTGCAATTCGAGCTTCAACATGGGATTTTTCGAGTTCGATGATCCGAGCCTAGAGGAAGAAAGGGGCTATCGTGTTGCACTTTGCTTCTGTTTCCCTGTTTTGCTGGTCTCAGGTGTTCTCACGCATTCTTTTCGCGGCATTGAACGACGCCACAATCAGACTGTCAATGGGAAATGAAGGGATAATGAAGTGCCGGGCTTAAACCGATGCTCGACCATGATGCGTGGGTCGGTGAACAACCACGGAGAGACTCAGGATGGCACGCTACCTCTGGAGGCTCAAGCAAGCCAACACACCGCAGTAGAATTATGAAATGAAAAAATGACGGACCTCACGCTTAGACCGCAAGCCTAAGAAGAGTCGGGGAGTACTAATGGTGTCATTAGGCGGTCGAGCTGACGGATTGATCGATTCCATCGGTATGACGCTGTAATCGCTGGCCCTGGGATGGCACTATGTATGGTATTGTAAGTGCGCTTCAGGGTAGAATGAAAGCTAACGACTGCAAGCTTGGAAAGGAATATTCGAATGATCTAAATACTAACTTGACTAGTACTGCTGTTGCATTGAAATTGGTTGTACGTCTGAAGAACTGGAAAGAGAGCAATGATTGAGAAGGTCCTAGCACGGTTCAGAAGGAAACGCGAAAGGAACTCAACTTCACAGATCTTGCAGATTGAGGGGGACGGCTTAGTGATGCGTGTGCGAAGGAAGGTGACGGCTCACAAGTTGAACCTGTCTTTTGAGCGGCTGTTGAACGGCTGATCGGGGAGGTTGAAATGAAAAACATGGGGACTCGGAGCAAATGAATCGGAGAAATGGTGACAGGACTAGGCCAGCCGCTGAGATCTAGTGCTGATCCCTAATACTATGTAGGGGATTCCAGACTTTACAGCCGCAGCACGAGGACCTGTCGACGGAACTAGGGCAGGTTTGTCAGTCATCGTCCGAATGAGACTGGTTACCAGTCCACGTTCGAATGGCTGATGCCATCCGACAAGAGTTTTAAAGACAGCAGTGATTGAGATCATATCAGAGGGCATTCCCGAAAGGAAACATCTGCCAGATTCTTACAGTTCATTTCAGCGTTGCTAGATGTGTATATATATGACTCTCAACGGTGATGCGTACATCTATTTGCCCTCTGCCCATTGTAAGAACCCAAATGCGGTTACTTACCTGTAGCACAGCCAACGATATATTTATTTCCGTCTACAGGGATACGGATGAAGCGACCTGGACTAGTCCGCAATCTTAGCGTTTTATCTTATGCCTAGAACAGGGCGGTGGCTAAAGGGTGTTATCACCTTCGTTTGGTCTTGGTGTCGACCGTGTCGTGAGCCTCAGTCTTATAATTCCATGCCTGAATTTTGATTCTCGCAGTTTGAGGTCAACATCGTCACGCCGGATGGGATCCTGCGGACCGCCAACGCCTGCCAAAATACTGACCTTTTCTGGGCACTGCCCGGCGGTGGAAGCGGGACCTTTGGTGTTGTCATTGAATCCACGCATCTCGTTGAGCAGCGCATCCCTATTCAAGTGTATGTATTTCTTGTGTGCTGAATGTGTGACTGACAGCTCCACGACATTCTCTCACAGAATCCATAGGAACCTCCAAGAACATTTCGAGATTCTGGTGAACAGGCTGGGGAGAGCATTTCAACCGCGCGAGTCGCACATCTATATAAGAATTGATGGTTGAGTTGTATTTCATTCCGAGAATAGAGAGGGAAACTACTTTGAGATGGTCTCATTAGAACGTTGGAAACGTTCACCAACATGGCGAATTGAAAGGCCCGTAACACAGGTGTAAAGGAAGATGGCAACCTGTTCTTCTAGAGTGACATTTTTTGAGTCCCTCAATCCAGATGTTGCTCGAAGAGTGGCTACAAGTGCAAGGAAGACATGTAGTCTCATGCCAAGCTCGCACTTTATTCGATCAGGATGCCCTTCAATCAACTCTTCGACCCAAGCTTGGCCGGCAAAGCAGATGTATGGTATTCCTGTTTCCAGTACAAGGGGGATGCATAGAGGATCACAGCGCGGTAGATCATATGCCAAAAAAAGAATGCAGCAATGATCAAGCGCTGCTGTACATCGCGCAGATTTCTGGGAGGGGGCATTGGCGCAGGAGACGTGTTGGAGACGCGTCGGAAATTTGCTGTCACGCTGGATCACGCCATTGATTACAAATATTCTCACACTACCGGAAGAGGAAAATGGAAACTGGAAACAGAAACAGAAACTCGCAGCCGAACAGGCTCTAAGATTTTGAAGACCTTATCCAGTGAACTTTTGCGGTGACGGGTGACATGACGTGAACAAACGGTCGAAATAGTACAGTACTTGATGATGCCAGTGAGCAGTAATAGTCCTGTTGACGATAGGTTCAGGTGTGGCACCCCGGAAAGATAAATGCTGCGCCAGGCCTGAGCTCGGAGGCTCTCGGAGGACGTGATGGTTCGGACAAAGGTTTGTTTGATCCCATCACGGTGTTGGTTGCGGCTGTTTACCTGCAGCTTCCCGAGCCTACTCACCGCCGACGTCATGTCTCGCACTACTCCACTGTGTGGCCGTATAAGAGGCTGCTTTACTCGTCAGCATGCGGCTGAATATACTTTTTACTTTGGGCTCGAAACCTCTGCTGTGCAACTCGAATTCTACTCGAAAGACTTGGACCCATCCAAAACTTGTTCTCGTCTCTTGAATCTATTGCTTTCTACCTCTGGAAATAAACCCTCGTATATACTGGAAATAATCTAGGATGACGGATATCCATCCCTCCCCGCCCAATTTGGTCCCTACCATTTCGTCTGGCGCGCTCCCGCAAACGCCAGCGAGCGAGTGGGCCGAGAACGCGACCGACGTCCTCGGTGGACACGTCACGTACCCTCGTCGGCACCCCCGGCCCCAATGTCCCGGGTGGGTTTCCTGCACATCTGGAGCCAGATGTGCAGCCTGGTGTAGACCAGGCGCCGCAGGATTCGCTCCTTGCGAGCGCGCAGTCGTACATGCCCAGCCTTGCCACCGCGAAGGCGTACCTCCCACAAGCCGTCGCTGCATATCTACGTACGTCTCTCTCTTATGCTGTATCGATTCATGCTCACGCACCTTCCTTAATTAGCGGACTCCACCCCAGCACCCTCTGCATCCGAATCCTCCCTCCCCCCACTGCCCCCCTCATCCGCGTCCTTGTTCTCGGCCCCCCCGCAGCAGGACATCCCCGTCGACGTCCATCACGAATCGTATCGCACCACGTCCTCCGCAGGCGACACCTTCAGCACCACAGCGCACACGGGGCACTCTTCCTCTGCGATCGCGCCACCCTCGCCCTCGTTCCCTTCACCCCCTCCTTCTGCACCCCGCGCAACCTCGGGCCTCCTCCCCTCGCATCCCGGCGTCGCGCGCGAGTCCCCTTCTGTGTCGACCCTTGATTCCGACGCCGCTGCAAACGCAGACGTGGACCTGAGCACCCCGCAGCTCGTCCAATCCCCCATCCTGCTCGCACCCGGAGAGAGCACGGACCTCGCGCTCGCGGCGGAGTCGTCTAGCTCCGCGCCCTCGTCTCTGACGGCGAGTGCGAGCACGACTCAAGAACGAGACCACCCCCGCCCGACCTCAGGTCTCCTCCCATCGCACCCTGGAGTCGCGCCCTCTTCGTCTCTCACGGCGAATGTAAACGCAGTCCCCACCGCCTCACTTGACGGTGTACATCCCACGCCGCACGTCCCCATGCCCGACCCCGCGGCGCTCGGTATCCCCGCTTTCGGTGAAGCTGCCTCGTCGACGTCGACGTCGCTGACGAGCACGCCCTCCCTCGTCCCACCCTCGCTCACAGGCGGGGAGAGCGGGTACGCCGCCTCTTCGGAGAGCGTTCCTACACCTGGGTCGGAGAGCGTCCCTGCGTCTGCTTTGAAGACGCCCGTCCCGACGCCCACCGCACCTACAGACGCATACGGGGGCGCGCACGGTGGTGGTGGAATACAGGGCGGCGCCGCCTTGAATTCGTCGCGGTTAGAGGATAACGTGCCCACCGGAGACTTCACGCCGCGCGTCGAGGGCTCGGCCGCTTTAAACTCCTCCCGCTTCGAGGATAACGTGCCCACCGGAGACTTCACACCGCGTCTCGAAGGACAAGGGAGCGCCGCCTTGAATTCGTCGAGGATGGAGGATAACGTGCCGACGGGCGATATGCTGGTGTCGCCGAACAGGAGCGAGGAGGCGGACGATGATGCGAGCAGTGGCTCAAACTCAGAGAATGCCGTCGACGAGGACGTCGATGCCGACGCAGACGGGGAGGGCAAGAAGAAGAAGAGCAAGAAGACGAAGAAGCCGAAGCTGATGCAGCGGCTCAAAGAGCGGATGCACATCGGCGGGTCGGCGTAGGTGGAGGTGTATGACTTGTGGTCTTTCGCGTGTATGATATGTATATCCCGTGTACAAGTACGTACAGTGTAATGCGAGTCGTATTTTCTGAGTATTTTCTTGGAACAGTAGTATAGTATTAGTGGACTTTCTTTGGATTTCTTCTTCCAAAGAACAAAGGCTTTCGATACGGATTCCCAATAACAAAAGTCGAAAAGGAATCCAGGTCCAGCCTTTCGAGAAAAAAGAAATGGGTCCCAAAATATTCGGACGCTGGGGGTCGAACCCAGGCCTCCCGCTTCAATCGATGCAATGCATTCATATCATGTACAAGCATGCACCGTACACCACGTCCGATGCATTTGTTTGTTTGGGAGTTGGATTAGTGGGTTGGATCTCAACATGATTTGTACAGTGTAATACCAGTTGTATTTCCTTGGAACAGTACTACGAGTGTACATTCTTTCTTCCAAAGTCTTTGCTCTCGTTACAATCGAAAGAGGGATCCACGTCCCACCTCAAAAAAAAAAAAAGAAAAAAAGAAAAAAAGAAAACGCAATGGACCAAGGGGGTACCGTTTTGTGAGAAAAGTACCCTATGCCGATTTCCTGTAGGTAATGAGCCCAAAAGCCCGAAAATCAACATCCGAGATTATTTGGACCAGTGGTTCAAAAGATATGGCCACTTTCTTCCCAAAATAATAAATATTTTTTCTCGATTTTTTTCTGAACAGATCAGGCAGTTCTGCGTCACTTTCGAAAAAAATTCCAAAACCCGAGGAACCAACCACGTGATTTATTACTATATATGGTGTGACAGATTCCCATAAAAGGAGATGTATATTTCGCTAATTATTTTCGAACCGCTGGTCCAAATAATCTCGGATGTTGATTTTCGGGCTTTTGAGCTCATTACCTACAGGAAATCGGCAGAGGGTACTTTTCTCATAAAATGGTACCCCATTGCAATGGACTCTGGACCATTCGGACGCTGGGAGTCGAACCCAGTCCTCCCACCGCAGATTTCCAGAAGCACTCTTCAACACTGTGGGGGCGTGCACCATGCACCACGTCCAATTTATTTAGGTACTTGGATTGGTAAGTAGGTAAGTTTTCAACTCGAGTCCTTTGGGTTTGCGACTCGATTGGCAATAAACACTGGTGAAGTGCGCACTTGAACTCCAATTAATTAAAGGACACGAGGCTTAGGCTGGGAATATTCGAACTCTTGGAAGAGAAAAAACGGCCGGCAAGTTGAAGAAAAGGAAAAGAAGAATAAAAAATGCAGAACTCAGGGCTATTCGGACGCTGGGAGTCGAACCCAGGGCTCCCGCCGCAAACTGCTGCGTAATCTTCCAAACCAGTATGTGGCGGCGTGCACCATGCACCACGTCCGATTTATTCGTTGGTTTGAGAGTTGGATTGATGGGTAGGTAAGTTTTCAACCTGAGTTCCTCAGTAGGTTTGCGACCCGATTAGCAATAAACACCCAGTGAACCGCGCAATGCGCATGCATCCTCCGAGCCTGCCTTTTGAGTTGAATCCCGATTGATTAGGATGACAATGCCCGGGGCTGGGGGATATTCTTGGAAGAGATAAAATGGCCGGCAGCTTGAAGAAAAAGGAAAAGAAAAGAAAAATGCCGTCCCAAAGTTCAGACGCCGGGGGTCGAACCCAGTCCTCCCGCTTCAACCACAGATGCTGATTGTATGCGGGCGTGCACCATGCACCACGTCCAGTTTATTTGTTGGGTTTGGTGGTTGGATTAGTGGGAGACATTATTCAACATGAACTTGGTGTAGGACCAGATGAACTTGGAAGATGAAATAATGTGTGTATCTTCTCAATTCTTGGTGCGCATCTACGTATCAACCATGTGTTACTTATGAGACTTGACGGGGAACCAACGGGGAACACTTATTTAGTGGCTTCGGTAGTTGGATTCGTGGGCTAGGTTATTTGACTAAACATGAATTTGGCGCAGGACCAAATCTTGACGCGCACCTACTTAGCCAACTGCATATCCATTGACACGATGAGGCAGACAGATCGTGAGGAAGACTGTTCTTCATGTTCAACAGTCAAAAAGCGAAGAAAAGAAAAGAAAAACAGATGAGGAACTCAAAGGGCATTCGGACGCCGGGAATCGAACCCAGTCCGCCCACTACAACAAGCACGCGCGAGAAATATCGTAAGCGGGTGAACGCTGCGCACCGCAGCCGAGTTAGTTATTGGTTGGATTGATGAAATTATAATAATTAATTATTTGACTGAGCATGAATGGGGCCGCGGACTAAATGAAACCTTTTGTGCATCCTCTTGAATCCCACTTCTACTCCTGCTTCTCCTGGCCCGATTATCAAGCCTGATCGTGGAGAACACTAGTACTGTTTTGTAAGTCAGAAGAAGAAGAAGAGGAGCAAAAAAATTGTCAGCACTCTTGTGTATTTGAATGCTGGGAATCATTCTGAGGTAGATAGGTGGCAAGTCATATTTCAACCTGAATTAGCTGCGCAACCCAATTGACAATAATCACTTGGTGGAACTGCGAAATGCATCCTCTTGAACTTGGATTTCGATTAGCACGACGGGAGGTAATGAATGGGTCATATCAGAGTGAGTCCTCGTTCTCGGCCAGAGTAGATACATGCAACGTGTAAAATAACCTCAAGTCGAAAATTCAGGTCAATACAGCTAGTATCTGTCAATCCCTACCCAACAGCCTGGCGGTTACCACGTAGGAATACTGTCCACATAAACCCCCTGTCCCACATTTGGCAATACACGTACTTCAAGTTGAACCTGAACCCTCTCCATCCGAGCCTGATCCCCTTCCCCGCCAGAGCCTGAATCCGATCCTGTTCCACCAGCGGAACCCGAACCCTCTCCATCCGAGCCTGATCCCCCTCCCCCGCCAGAGCCTGAATCCGATCCTTTTCCACCAGCGGACCCCGAACCCTCTCTATCCGAGCCTGATCCCCTTCCCGAACTGGCCTGAGAGCCTGAGCCCAATCCTTTCCCACTGGAACCCGAACTTTCCGAACCTCCACCACCCCCACCGCAGAAAGGACAGTCCTTATCGCCTGCCGGCACCTCTCCATTATAGCAATCGTTGCATGATGCCTCCGAATCAAAGCCGTCTGAGTCTGATTCAGAGCCATCATCTGCAATATTGCGCACTCGTCGCTTCCCCCCGCCACCACAACGACCGCATTTCACCCAGTCCTGAACTGTACCCTGGCCTTTGCAGACAGGGCATGCCATTTTAACAACGAGTCTGGATATATTGGACCAGTCAGCCAAGGCCACCTGCGTACTGGCAGTTGTGAAATGAAACAGCATGCTCACGTGTGTTTAAGTTGGTAGAGTCAAGTGCAACTTGAGTTTATGGATGACTGTGTGCGGTGAAGGGGGGGCACCGGAAGAATTTTGCTGCCCTTCTCCCTCTTTATAGAGCTGCGGGAGTCCAAAGCGTTTTAACCCCACTTTTATTTGATCAGCTCCCATGGTGGATCCGTCATGGGCCCAAACTTGCCCCCAATCAGGTCCTGAGGACTAAAGAAGTATGTAATTACCAGAAATACCATTGACAGTTCACCCAGTGCGCTGATAGATATCTGATTCCTGGCCATCTTTTTTTTTGTATAGGAAGACCAGATCCTGCGGGAGCGATACATCGCACTCTCTAATGAAAGAGAAAGGGCGAGGTATCAAACACTCTGATGAGAAGGGCTGACGATCCATCGTCTTAGAAACCTTTCCTTGTTCAGTACATGATCAGTTAGAGTGGACTACACCCATTGAGGCTCGCTGTCGTCGTTAACTTGATTCCAAATATCCGCATTTGTTCGGAAAATGACCTAATCTTGGTGGCGGGCTACGTAGGGAGTTTCTGGCCGTAGGTCAGAGATAATTAAGTAATACTCGAAAAGACTGGAGTTACAGAGGTCCCTGTCAGAGAAAAATTAGCCACCGTGAAAGGCGGAATGAATCAGTGTTAGATAAATCTATAAGAGGCAGGGGAAAGCAATTCTCTTACCGCCTATTCGGACGGCAGGAATCGAGCCGTGCTCCTCGCATAACCACCCACGTTCCTGTCAGTACAAGCGGGCATGCGTCATACACCACATCCGAGGTCCTCTCTGACCTTGGTGGCGAGCTACGAAGGTCAGTCTCCAGGCCTGAGTCAGCAACGGAGACGATACTTGCTCACGAATGTCGTTCTGATACGAGTTGCCCAGTGCCTACCCGTAAATTGCCTGAAGAGAGAGAGAGAGAAATAGAAGACGAACCGACATAGGCGGCGCTCCTCAACAAATCACTTTCAAGGTGGTCGCTGAAAAAGTGACAGAAGGGCGGAATTCGGACGCCAGGAGTCGAAACCGCATATTGTTGGCATATTGGCAACATATTGGCATCACACGGAGTGTTCCCGCAGCGCAGCGGGAACGGTTTTTTTGAGGTGAATTTTTTGAAAATTAACTCTGTTCCCGCAGCGCGGCGGGAACGGTTTTTGGAGAATTTTTTGAGGTGAATTTTTTGGAAATTAATTCCGTTCCCACAGCGGCGGGAACGGTTTTGTTTTTGGGGAATTTTTTGAGGTGAATTTTTTTGGAAATTAATTCCGTTCCCACAGCGTGGCGGGAACGGTTTTTGGAGAATATTTTGAGGTGAATTTTTGGAAATTAATTCCGTTCCCACAGCGCGGCGGGAAAGAGCTGGCGCGCGGAATAGTCCTAGGCCAAGTACAATGTCTGTATTTGACAAAGATGCAATCTCAACTGGGTCTTCAAGCTCATTGCTCGAGGAATGAAAAGTTACAGCGCCCAATTTCACAGTCAAGGAGAGGGACATGTTGATGGTTCGAGATTCACTGCGTTCCGAGGGGTCGTCGGCCTAAATGGGCCGACCAGCTGTCTGCATTGGCCGAGTGACTTCGCCTCGATTTGTTGCTTACTGCGATGCCTTTGTCTGATTGACCTCTCTCCCAGTGATCTCCAACCTTTCGATAATTCATAACAACCCATATTTCTCCACAAACTCGCTGATAATGTCCTCACAGGGTTTCACCGTATTCGCGCTCGCGTTCATATACTTACTCCTCGAGCCTGATAGATAACGCTGCCGTTGGGACTGACCTAGACGCTGCGCGTGCTTCCGCAAAGCGGAGTAAGCAGCAGCGGGCACCAGTCTCGGCGTCTCGGCGTTCGGTTATGGGCCGAATCATCCGGTTGATCTCACTGCTGCGGCCAACTATATCGCGAACTACGTCCTCAAGTATGATTTGGATGGTGTGGATGTGGCTGCTTATTCTTTCGCGCGTTTTTTCTTGAATCATCACTTTAAATTACGAGTTGAATTTCTTTTCGATAAGTATAGGCAAGTCCATCCATCCGAACGAGATGGGAGAAGGTGGCCATAGTGAGAGCAGGACAGCGAAGGAAAAGACGCGCCAACGTCGGCGATTAAGGAACATTCGTGGGGAGGAAATGGCTGAGACCGGGAGAACGAACATACGATACGAGTCACAGACCCATGAGACCAAAGAAGGAGAACATAGCGAAGCAGAGCTGGAATGTTCTCCCCAGTACGACGAATGCGGCGATTTAGAGCCTGCGGCGCCAGCGAGTGTCGGAAACACAGTTTTTTTGAGTCTGCAGGTTGCTGTTGGAAAACCAGAACGAAAGTTTTCTGGCCGAGCCCTTACGATGAAAATGGAGTCGGGGTGGGCGAAAAACCGTCCTGCCAGGATTCGTGCAGGAGATGAATTACGGCGAGATCCGCGCGTAATTCCGGAGGAAGGCCCGGGAATACGGGCAGGGCACCGGTTACGAGAGCAAAAGGCAAGACGGTGATGCAAAAAGATGAGATAGAGTGTCGAGCGAAAAGACATCGAGTCCGGCTGAACGGAGACCACAGAGTTAGAAACAGTATTATTATGCGACGACAAAAAGTCAATCTTTAGGATATCAATGTCTATCTATAATGACGGTATCAGGAAAATGATGAAGAAAGTGATTTGCAGAGGAGAATGAGAAAACGCGAGACTCACCACGAGACCAGGGACAAAAAGAGCGCCAAAATTTTGTTCATTAACCACCCAACAAGAAGGCTCAACAATGCGGGTCTGGGAGCCGCCGCGGCATCCATCCGCGCAAACCCCGCACTCATCTGTGCAGCCAACCCGTCCATCCTCGCCGCAAGCCTCGCTTCGACAGCCTGGAGGCCTAACACAATGGTTAGTTGTCTGGCGGAAACACGATAACAAGACAAAAAGTCTACACACGTAGGTCTACATCGTCTCCCGCGGCGACCGTAGTCGATTCGTTGGACGGCGTGCGACTATGATCTTGGCTGGGGCCGGCGGGTGGAGAAGTGTTTTTTTCTATGATCATGGAACGCCGGTGGTGAGTAGGCGCACGGCTCTGGAACAGGTGGGGGGCAATTCCGGGCAAAAGCAGCGGCTTTTGACCTGCTGCAGGCGGGGCTGACATTGGAAGGGGAGCGAAAGAGAAGCCTCAACGTCTGATCAGTGATCCGATCCTCGATTGGGCAACTCCTGTGCCAAGTCACCCTATCGATGATGCCCCACGGAATTCATGATGCCCCATGGTTCTAGGTTCAGGGGCAATATTCGATTTACGTAGTAAACTCTAAAACTTAGATACTGACAGCAACGCAATTCGCAACCATAATGCGTTAGATTTGCTAAAAGGAACTACCCGTCATCGCAAATGATTCAACACCGGCATTCGGAAATGAAGAAAACACATTCAAGCGAATCCACTAGAGAATCTTACAGATACAAGTAATTTATCACTTTATCTGCGAATTCTGATTCCGAAGTTCGCTGCCTTCTTGATAGAAAGCCATGACCGTCAAGTGTGGAATGTGTCCGCATCCACCTCAATGAGAAGAGGGCCGGCCTTTGCCTACGCTAGCCCTCCTCACCTATCCTATATTGGCGCCCCGGGACGCCAGCCCTCGAGGTTTCAGCCGCACGAATCCGCATGAATGGAGATGCAAGCGCACAATTATTCTCCTTCCTCCACCCTTTTTCGCGTCTCTTTTTTTTGGTCGTTTCTGTCTATCTTTTCTCTCTTTTGCGTCCCTCGCTGTCTGTTCTTTTCTTTTTCTTCTGTGAGCCGGCATATGCATGTCCCTCGCGTTGCCTTACAATCATATATCCCTAATCATTTTCCTTGCTGCCCTCGAGCCTCCCTGGGGTTGGTTGTCTGAACAGACGTTGTTCAATTGATGGACTGACACCAGCGTTCTTTCTCCTTGTCGGTGTTTTGCCGTGGATTTAACTCACGGCTTCGTTTACGTTTAACTTTTGCTCAGGCGCTCAATCCTTCGTGGCCGCATGCCTCGTGGTTGCGACGGGTGATGGCATTTTTTCCTCATTCTGACAAGGCTTCTGACGTTTCTACCTACCTGACAGGGCTTCTGGCGTTTTTACCTCCCTACCTACCTACTCTAGGTAGGTAGGTACCTAGCAGGGCTTCTGACATTTTTGCTCGTGGATATGAAACTATTACAATCCGGTCCATCAATTCGACGCTCTCGTGCTAAGTGCATCACTCTCTTTATAAAATTACGCTGTCTGTGTCTGTCCGAAGCCTTTTCGATCTCCGCTCAACTTCTTGATGTGCCCAGTCAGTCCGGATCGGCATTGTTAATCTCTCCACATCAGCATTTCTAAGTCCGCCATGCCGTTTTTGGCCCTGTCCCGGCCACCCTTCAAATAAACTTGGACGTTGGAAAGTTGGTTTCAACGCTCCGCCCGCGAAAACCGTTAACCGAAGTGGTGGGGCGCTTTGCGCCCCACCGCGCTCTTGTGCGCTTTCAAACGGCCGCTTGTCTTCGGGATTCGACAATATTCTTCCAAGAACGGCATCTGATTTGTGTATGCCTCCAAAGGCTCAGTTGTAGGTGTTTTTGTTAGCTTTCTTCTCCCAACTGCGCGGAGTATACTGCATTATTTAATCACTGAAATTTAGGGAAATATTGTTCTTTTAGCTGCACTCACTGCATTCAGGGCCTACCTAGCCGACCGTTTTTGCAGCTGTGGCGAGCCGTCGGCCAGCTGTTGACTATGCCTCGGCCAGCTCACGGCTAGGTCACCGCTTTACGTGTAGCCGCTATGCCCTAGCCCCGCGGCATCGGAGCTGTGGCCAGCTCACGGCTACTTTAGGCTAGTGGGCGGCCGGCTAGCTTCGGCCAGTGTACGGCTAGGTGCCGATTTCAGTGGAGAGCATTGATGGCACCTCGGCTAGCCAAACGGGGTGGCTAGCTGCGGCGATGCCGCCCTTGGGCTAGTTTGCCGCTGAATGCAGTGACTCGGCTCAATATTCTGCAAGATAAACAAGATAATTTCGTGAGCTTTCTGTATATAAAAGAATCAATCTGTACTCCCGACAGGCCCGAGTAAATGACTTCCATGCTCACGGCGAGCATTAAAAACCGATCGTCATCTGCCCAGAGCATTTGGGAATGCCGGCGGTGTGGCGATCGCCGTTGTGATCGACGGTGTCCGCAGAAGGCCATCACAGCGCAGTTACAACCGAGGGCTGAAACGACACACCTGCAGATAATGGCACTGCAGGAATTGTGCTTTGTCTGCACCATACATCTCCATTGGCCCACACAGAGCACTAATCATCATCATCATCTTTGTATTCACAAAGCGACACGAATATACTACGGCGGTGCACCAACTTACATTCAAATCACAATTTTCGAAGTGTAAGTTCATTGCAATGTGGATTAGTCTCATGTTAACAGCATGAAACAAGACATTTCAGATTAGGCGAGACAAGAAAAGGCACAGGAGACGTACTTGAAGATAATTTGAGCCGGGGACCCGTCCACAAATAGTGTTGAACATAGCCCAGAGGCTGTGCACCTCGGGCATCGGGCAACTCGGACATCCCCGTATGTTCCCCATTATTCTACTATGTTCCTTTCACAGACTCTTAGTGACTCAGTCCAGTAGTGACTCATAATGAGTCAAGTCTTATGTATTTAAGCAGCCATGTAACCTATGTAAAATCAATCAATTTATTGTGTCCTCAAATATTATTTGTGTGTCTCAGAGAACCGTCTGCCGGTTCTAATCAACAATCACCTCATATATTCTCAACAGGTTATGGGCCCCGGCCTAAATCTTTGAGACAGCTTACACAACTCTACCATCTATTATATTCACCGAGTACTTCCGTCTTACCACTACATCGAATAAATGTCGAATTCAACCACACAAGGTTCTTCGAGCATGTATCGGATTGAGCCGCTCCAGGATGCCAATTGGCTAGGCTGGAAGCGTCGTATCACCTCAATTTTGAGGGATCGAGGATTGTTGAAGTATGTCACGGGAACTTTGCCCCGTCCGACACCTGCAACCGCTAATGCACCGACCGCCACTGAGCTTAAAGCTATGGAAGAATGGGACGACAATGATGCACGCGCACAGACTCAAATTGAGCTGACGATAAGCGACTCACAGATGATTCATATCTCTGGAGCTACGACTTCTGCGCAAATGTGGAAACAGCTTGTTACTGTCAAGGAATCTCGCGGGAAATTGGGCATTCTATCTATGCGCCGCCGTTTATATCGGACTACTGCCGATGAATCTACTGATATTCTGGCCCACATTACTGAGCTTAGGGAAATCCAAGAACAGCTTCACCTTATGGGTAGCTATGTATCTGACGATGATTTCACATTCCTACTACTCACATCTCTTCCCGAGAATTGGGACCAATTTACTACGGCTTATCTAGGTGCAAACTTCAGTGCTGTTCAGGCTCAAACCAGCTCTTCTACTGGTACTACTTCACAGGCACCAACTTCACTTGTATCCACCCTTCCAATCACGTCTTACGAACTCATTGCAATTATTCTGGAGGAAAACCGCCGCCGCTTGGAAAAATCGGGCGCAGACTCTTCATTAGTCTCGAGGGGATCGAATTCAAATCCGAACCGATACCCCAAGTCTGAAAATAAATCCACTGGCTGCAATTGTCCGTCAGACAGCACATGTTCAAATTGTGGTAGGAAATACTATTGCAAACATAAATGTTTTGCGAAAGGTGGAGACCGTGAAGGCCAAGGACCGAACCGAACCTCGGGGAAATCCAAATCCAAAGGCAAGGACAAGGCTAACCAGGCTGAAACCAACCAATCTACGAATGCAGACCTAAGTGATGGATCATATTCATGCCGAATCACAGAGGAAGTTGATACTTGCCTCACTGCAATTAATTCGTTTAAACCCACAGATTGGATTGCTGACTCTGGAACCTCGTCTCACATTTGCAATTCGAAGGATTTATTCACGGATTTTACCCCACTCACAAACCATATGATTACTGGTCTTGGTGAGCATAAAGTTCAGGCTCTCGGCAAAGGCACGGTCAAATTGGACTTCAGAGTCGACGGGGAATATGTTACAAATGTCCTTAAAGACGTTCTTTACACCCCGAGGCCGCCAATAGCCTTCTATCCATAAGCAAACTCGATGATGCTGGAGGCGAAGCTATATTCCGCCATGGCAAATGTACATTGATGAATGCTAAAGGAAATAAATTAGCCACAGCCAAGAAGATAGGTAAACTTTATTTACTGGATGTCAAACCTCGAAATGAGGACCATTCCAACATTTCAACTGAGTCTACCGAAACATGGAACTCGCTTCATAGGAAATACGGACATCTGTCAATTTCGTCATTGGAAAAACTCGTGAAAGGTAAATTAATTAATGGACTTACTGTATCTCCAGACAGCCCACCATTCACCCAATGCGAAGCTTGTATTCAAGCTAAACAGCACCGTCAACCTTACCCCAAGGAATCCGAGGACAAGACCACAGAAACTGGTGAACTCACCCATTCCGATGTTTGGGGACCTGCACGTGTTGCGGCCATTCCAAGCCACTTGGCAGTTTCCAACGCCAAATATTACATCTCATTCACCGATGATTTCTCCCGCCGATGCACTGTATTCTTCATGAAACACAAGTCAGAGGCAACCCAATGTGTCAAGGACTATGTGGCTTACCTTGAACGCCGCAAGATGCCTGCGAAATATATTCGCGTAGACAATGGGGGAGAATATATCAACAAGGAACTCATCCGATGGTGTAAAGAGAAAGGAATCGAGCTGCAGACCACCGCACCTTATTCACCCTCCCAGAACGGCATTGCCGAACGTTTCAACCGCAGCCTTATGGAACTTACCCGTGCGATGATTATTGCTCGCAATTTACCATCTTTCCTATGGGCAGAAGCAGTCACTCATGCTGCATACCTTCGAAATCGTTCACCTACCAGAGCTTTAAATGGGATTACCCCACACGAAGTCTGGACCGGCAATAAACCAAATATGTCGCATTTGAGGGAATTTGGATGTGATGTATGGATACTCACCGAATCCAAGAAACCAGGCAAAACTGTTGCCAAATCCAAGAAGTACATCTTCGTTGGATATGCAGAAGGACCTAAAGCAGTTAAATACTGGGATAAATCAAGCAGACAAGTCAAAGTTTCACGCAATTTCACCTTCTCGGAGAATGAACCGAAAGAGATTGAAGTGGATATACCTACCAGACTGCCGCTTGAGGGGGAGCCAGGGAATAATACCAATCAGCAGCCTGCTACCATTCAATCAGCTGCCGCTCCGACCCAAATTCAACCAACTCATGCACCTGCTATTCCACTTGTACCTACCATACCTCCAGCGCGAACACCTTCACCTGTACCTACGGAGCCATTAGCCAATCTACCATCGCCACTTAAACAGGCTCAATACGCAACTCCGGGATTAAATCCTATCCCACTTCGCAGATCCACCCGACCAACTGATGATCCTAATTATCGCCGATTAAATAACCCACAATCGCGCTTACCTGCCGCGCACAGTCCCCGTCGTACCAAATCAACCACAGACGAATCGCAAACCAACGAGGATACATCCGAGCCCATTGACGAGATGAACTATGTCTTGTTAGCCTCGCAGTCAAATGTAGATGACATTCCTCGGAATTTAGCGGAAGCGGAAGCGTCACAAGAACGGGACGGTTGGGAAAAGGCCATGGAAATCGAATATCAGACCTTACAATCAATGGGAACTTGGAAACTCGAAGACTTACCCGAGGGACGAAAAGTCGTGGGCTCCCGATGGACATTTGACAAGAAGTACGATAAACTGGGAAATATCATTAAACTGAAAGCTCGCCTCGTAGCTCAGGGTTACTCACAAATTCCAGGGATGGATTATGTTGATACCTTCTCCCCAGTCGTTCGCCTTGACTCCCTTCGCGCCATTCTAGCCATAGGAGCAATTAAGGATATGGAAATCCAACAGCTCGACATCAAAGGAGCTTACCTCAACGGAGATCTCAAAGAAGAGATTTACATGCGTCAACCAGATGGTTATGACGATGGAAGTGGACGCGTCTGTCGCCTCTACAAGACCCTATATGGACTTAAACAGTCTGGCCGTGAATGGAACCGCAAATTGAACGCGACCTTGGCCCAATTCAGCTTTAAGCATACTGAAGCTGATCATTGTGTTTATACACGCACCATTGAGGGTAAAACCGCTTATATCACAGTCTGGGTCGACGATTTACTCCTTCTGACCGAAGACACCGCAGAAATGGAAGAATTGAAGCAATCATTACGCCAGAAATTCACCATTACTGACCTTGGCGAGCCGAAACTTCTCATCGGACTCGAGATCAACCGTGACCGCGCCAATCGCACAATCTCAATCTCACAGGCCAGTTACATCGACAGAATGCTTCGCCAGTATGGCATGGAGAAATCTAACCCTGTTTCGACCCCAATGGACCCGAATGTCACGTTGACAAAGCGCGAAGATACCACCGAAGTTGAACTAGACGAAAGATTAAGTTCTAGTTTTGCTGCCGTCGTTGGATCACTCCTCTATCTTGCTATTGTGTCCAGACCAGACATAGCTTATCCAGTTACCAGAGTAAGCCAATATACAAGCAATCCTGGACCCGCACATTGGACAGCAATCAAGAGAATTATGCGGTACCTGAATGGACACCGCAACCTGTCTGTCACTTACGGCCCTACGGGAATCACCGAAGACACAGATCCTTTCAAATTCTTCGCCTACACTGACGCCGACTTCGCCTCAAATCCAGATGATCGTAAATCCATGTCTGGATATGTCTTTCTTCTTGCAGGGGGTGCAATTTCCTGGAACTCTAAGAAACAGACCACTGTTGCACTCTCCAGTACTGAAGCCGAGTACGCTGCTTTAGCGCACGCAACCCGCCAAGTTATTTGGCTCCGCAACCTCTTCTCAGAATTAGGGCTGGAACAACCATTAGCCAGCCAAATATTCTGTGACAATCAGTCTGCAATTGCGATCTCTCAAGACCCACAATTCCACGCCAGGTCAAAACATTTTGATGTTCAAAATCATTTTGTTCGAGAGAAAGTTGAATCAGGTATTGTCGAAGTTACTTATTGTCCAACCAATGAGATGGTTGCAGACCTCCTGACCAAAGGACTTCCTAGACCTAAGCACCAGAAATTTCGTGCTGAAGCTGGGATGAATCCGACTTGAGGGGGAGTGTTGAACATAGCCCAGAGGCTGTGCACCTCGGGCAGCGGGCAACTCGGACATCCCCGTATGTTCCCCATTATTCTACTATGTTCCTTTCACAGACTCTTAGTGACTCAGTCCAGTAGTGACTCATAATGAGTCAAGTCTTATGTATTTAAGCAGCCATGTAACCTATGTAAAATCAATCAATTTATTGTGTCCTCAAATATTATTTGTGTGTCTCAGAGAACCGTCTGCCGGTTCTAATCAACAATCACCTCGTATATTCTCAACAAATAGTTGTCACCTTCGGCCGCATTTGGGGCAGTAGCTACTGTGATGATTCATAAGGGTGGCATGGATGGACGCGCAGAGAGAGGAGGAAGGAAGAAGAAACCCAAATCTCTCTCTTTATAAAATTAAGCATGTCCGAAGCCTTTAAACTCCACTTTTGGGAGATCAGCTTTGGAAGCCTTGGTTGCAGGCCTTTGGAAGCGCTCAATAAACGGCGCTTCCTCGGGGCTTTTGGCCCCATGATCAACTTTAAGCGCGCGCCCTATAAAAGTGTACACAATACCAAACTCCGCTTTTAGCTCATTGTTAAAGTTTCGGGGGCGCTAATTCAAGCGCTGCTTTGGAAGCGCTGGGTCCAGACTCCACAAGCAGGAGCCGGCGCGAAGCGCCGGCGAGTGCTTGTACACCAACATATCGCGTCACGCGATAATGGTGTATCTGGCATCAATCATCGTGCACCCTAAAAAATAATCCTTTGATCGTTTGTTTTATTTTCAGTTATCGTTGGTGAGGGTCCATAAAAAAAACGAGAATAAAAACGGTTATAACCGTTCAAAACGTTTACAAATGAAAACGGTTAGCGCCTTACGGCCGATGTCAGCGGGTATATACGAAGGGCGGCACCTACATACATTCGAATGCCCGGCACATTCAGCTCACAGGTGGCACATTGAGTGAATGTGCCATGCGTGAACGCAAGGGCGGCACATTCCATTTCGGGAATGTGCCGGCCTTGGCACCGACTAAGTATTCTGGGAAAAGACACGTGTCTTTTCTTCACATCCCGCAGATTCCCGCCTCTTGTCCTCTTCCCACCACCACCCCTGGCTCTAGCAACCCCGCCAACGCATCAAACTGCCCACCAATGGCACCAATAACCCGAAGCATAGCGCCACCGACCAGCTCTCCATGGACAGGGTCTCGGTACGCCGATTGATCGACTTCCATACTATGTATGTCGCGCCATGACCCCCCTCGCTGTCCTGTATGTGTGGTGTCCGTGTTTACGCCTTCATTTCAGATACATCCCCAGCTTGCTACATAATTCCGCTCCCCGCACGCGCTTGGTGACAACTTGACACACCGTCTCTCGCGTCGATCTCTGGAGCACAGGCGGTCACGCAGGTATGTTCCTGAATCACGCTGCTCTTGTTTTTCGCTTCTTTAGGTTGATTTCTCACTATTCACAGACCACGCTAACATGTACTCGAGTATGTTCCAGGCCAATATCTTATTTGCATCTAGTCGGCACATACATGGCATGTGCAATATACTGAGACATCTAGGTTGCACACCGAAGCACCTGGCGCCGCGCTCCGATCTTCTAGCCATGCACACATGCCCTGATCTCTAATCTGTGCAGTGCAGTCTCGAGTAAGTTGTCGTACACAGAACTACACGCAACTGGGGGAAGCTTACCTAACATGCACAGGACCTTGTGGATTTGCTCGCTGCGGGGATTACGATTCATGAGACCTATCTGCCATGCACCTCAACCGCATAGGTCACCTTTCATTCTAACGACTCCGCCCTTCCTAGAACTGGTATCTTCGAATTGGAGGTATGCTGTCCTCATGCTGTCAAACTTGAATTACCCCTGATGTTTTTTTATTTGCCCAAATCTTCTTGCGTAGCTCAATATCTGCTGGGTCTCATCTGAACCCCCCGGTATTCATATATCTGCGAGTATCCAGGATTTCTTTGCGGTCATCGCAATATTTACTGACCTCAAGCTGACAGTACCTCAAACCCAGGCATTTCCGCGTGTTTTGTTGAAGAGCCCCGAATTGCTAATACAGCCATTTTTTTTCGCAGAAGGATAGCAGATTCTGTGGCATGGATGGCGTGGGTGGCATTACCTAGGATCGTAGATAAGACTGTTGCTACATACCTTCAATAAATTTATAGCATCTTGTGGTTTCTCAAAAATGCGCCCAGATTTTCACGAATTTGGTTACAAATTGGCAAATTCCCCGAATCCAGCAGAATTATCACAGATTCAGTAAAGTGTATTTTCCTGATGCAGCAAGCCAGCACTAGTACACCCGAATCTCGGACTTGAACAATCATTCTGTTGTACGCCTCTATTATATTTTCCGCTGCCCGAATTTGTTCCCATTTTTCGTTCTCTAGCTCATGCGCACCTAGTCGACATTTCTTCCGGAGTGACTGCCCCCAAGGTGCGAGGTCACCGAGAGCCCGAAGTTGATGAAGAGATAGGCATGTTCCCGAGCTCCAACGGCACGTAAACGCAAATGCAGGAGGCGATTGAAGAGCGCTACACGAAGAAAGTCAAAAAGGTGAGCCAAAAAGAGAATTGCAAACACCACCGATACTCTTGCCAATACTGATTCCAGTTTCAACTAATGACGATACAACTCCAGACATTTACCACTGTTAGATTCCTGTTTTAATCACATTTCTTTCTCTATCGCGTTTCTGCCTTGCGCCCAAGCTTGCGCCGATTAATGTTCAAGTCTTGTAACGCGATGGTAAATGCAGTGCAACTCTTAGGGTCTGAATTGATGGTAGGAATGTGCCGTGGTTTAACAGACACGGCGGCCAACAGAATGTGCCGGCCATCCGCTCATGGGCGGCACATTCGGGGAATATGCCGGCTGTGGCCCTGAATGTGCCGCCTGTAAGCTGAATGTGCCGGGGGGTTCGAATGTATGTACGTGCCGGCTTTGGTCTATCCCGGATGTCAGCCCGGGATAGACCAAGGCCGGCACTTACATACATTCGGACCCCCGGCACATTCACCTGACGGACGGCACATTCCCCGGCACATTCCCCGAATGTGCCGCCCCTGAGTGCATGGCCGGCACATTGTGTTGGCCGCCGCCGTGTCAGTTCAACCACGGCACATTCGTGCCATCAATTCAGACCCTAAGAGTTGCACTGCATTTACCATCGCGTTACAAGACTTGAACATTAATCGGCGCAAGCTTGGGCGCAAGGCAGAAACGCGATAGAGAAAGAAATGTGATTAAAACAGGAATCTAACAGTGGTAAATGTCTGGAGTTGTATCGTCATTAGTTGAAACTGGAATCAGTATTGGCAAGAGTATCGGTGGTGTTTGCAATTCTCTTTTTGGCTCACCTTTTTGACTTTCTTCGTGTAGCGCTCTTCAATCGCCTCCTGCATTTGCGTTTACGTGCCGTTGGAGCTCGGGAACATGCCTATCTCTTCATCAACTTCGGGCTCTCGGTGACCTCGCACCTTGGGGGCAGTCACTCCGGAAGAAATGTCGACTAGGTGCGCATGAGCTAGAGAACGAAAAATGGGAACAAATTCGGGCAGCGGAAAATATAATAGAGGCGTACAACAGAATGATTGTTCAAGTCCGAGATTCGGGTGTACTAGTGCTGGCTTGCTGCATCAGGAAAATACACTTTACTGAATCTGTGATAATTCTGCTGGATTCGGGGAATTTGCCAATTTGTAACCAAATTCGTGAAAATCTGGGCGCATTTTTGAGAAACCACAAGATGCTATAAATTTATTGAAGGTATGTAGCAACAGTCTTATCTACGATCCTAGGTAATGCCACCCACGCCATCCATGCCACAGAATCTGCTATCCTTCTGCGAAAAAAAATGGCTGTATTAGCAATTCGGGGCTCTTCAACAAAACACGCGGAAATGCCTGGGTTTGAGGTACTGTCAGCTTGAGGTCAGTAAATATTGCGATGACCGCAAAGAAATCCTGGATACTCGCAGATATATGAATACCGGGGGGTTCAGATGAGACCCAGCAGATATTGAGCTACGCAAGAAGATTTGGGCAAATAAAAAAACATCAGGGGTAATTCAAGTTTGACAGCATGAGGACAGCATACCTCCAATTCGAAGATACCAGTTCTAGGAAGGGCGGAGTCGTTAGAATGAAAGGTGACCTATGCGGTTGAGGTGCATGGCAGATAGGTCTCATGAATCGTAATCCCCGCAGCGAGCAAATCCACAAGGTCCTGTGCATGTTAGGTAAGCTTCCCCCAGTTGCGTGTAGTTCTGTGTACGACAACTTACTCGAGACTGCACTGCACAGATTAGAGATCAGGGCATGTGTGCATGGCTAGAAGATCGGAGCGCGGCGCCAGGTGCTTCGGTGTGCAACCTAGCAGAGCGGGTACGCCGCGTCGTCGGAGAGCATCCCGACGCCTGGGTCGGAGAGCGTCCCTGCGCCTGCTTTGAAGACGCCCGTCCCGACGCCCGCCGCACCTGCAGACGCATACGGGGGCACGCACGGTGGCGGTGGAATACAGGGCAGCGCCGCCTTGAATTCATCGCGGTTCGAGGATAACGTGCCCACCGGAGACTTCACGCCGCGCATCGAGGGCTCCGCAGCCTTGAACTCCTCCCGCTTCGAGGATAACGTGCCCACCGGAGACTTCACACCGCGCGTCGAGGGCTCCGCAGCCTTGAACTCATCCCGCCTCCAAGACAACGTCCCCACGGGCGATATGCTGGTGTCGCCGAACAGGAGCGAGGAGGCAGACGATGATGCGAGCAGTGGCTCGAACTCGGAGAATGTCGTCGATGCA
The DNA here is from genome assembly GCA_029378395.1 of Mycena leptocephala. Lineage (NCBI taxonomy): Eukaryota > Fungi > Basidiomycota > Agaricomycetes > Agaricales > Mycenaceae > Mycena > Mycena leptocephala. The sequence goes on from JARJLF010000190.1 coordinate 48,993, forward strand.
GACGCAAGCGCGGACGCAGACGGGGACGGCACGAAGAAGAGCAAGAAGACGAAGAAGCCGAAGCTGATGCAGCGCCTCAAGGAGAGGATGCACATCGGCGGGTCGGCGTAGGTGGAGGTGTATGACTTGTGGTCTTTCGCGTGTATGATGTGTATATCCCTTGTACAAGTACGTACAGTGTAATGCCAGTGGTATTTTCTGAGTATTTTAGTACAGTACTAGTGGATTTTCTTGGGATTTCTTTATCCAAAGAACGAAGACTTTCGATTCGGATTCTCAATCAAAACAGTCGAAAGAGGGATCCCGGCCCAGCCTAAAAAAAAACAAAAAACAAAAAAAGGAGATGTCGATATGGACCATTCGGACGCTGGGAGTCGAACCCAGGACTTGCGCCACAAACTGCACTACGTTTTCCCAGGGCCATAGTGTGTGGAGGCGTGCACCATGCACCACGTCCGATTTACTTGTTTGTTTGGGAGTTGGATTAGTGGGTTGGATCTCAACATGATGTGTACAGTGTAATACCAGTTGTATCTGCTTGGAACAGTACTAGTACGAGTGGACTTTCTTTCTTCCAAAGCCTTTGTTCTCATTACAATCGAAAGAGGGATCCACATCCACGTCCCACCTCAAAACAAAAAACAAAAAACAAAAAAAAACAAAAAAAAAAACGCAATGGACTGTTGACCATTCGGACGCTGGGAGTCGAACCCAGGACTCCCGCTTCAACCAATGAAATGAATATATAATATGTACAGGCAATCACCGTACACCACGTCCGATTTACTCACCTGTTTGGGAGTTGGATTAGTGGGTTGGATCTCAACATGATTTGTACAGTGTAATACCAGTTGTATTTGCTCGGAACAGTACTAGTATGAGTGTACTTTCTTTCTTCCAAAGTCTTTGTTCTCATTACAACCGAAAGAGGGAATCCACGTCCCGCCTCAACAAAGAAAAAAGAAACGCAACCACTCTGTACTATTCCGACACCGGGAGTCGAACCCAGGACTCCCGCTACAACAACAACATTTTTGTGCCATTGTGTGCGGGCGTGCACCATGCACCACATCCGATTCGTTTAGTGACTTCGGTAGTTGAATTGGTGCTGTAGAAAAGTTTTCAACTCGAGTCCCTTGGGTTTGCGACTCGTTTGGCAATAAAACACTCGTGAAGTGCGCACTTGAACTCTAATTAATTAAAGGACAAGAGGCTTAGGCTGGGAATATTCGAACTCTTGGAAGAGAAAAAACGGCCGGCAAGTTGAAGAAAAGGAAAAAAAAGAATAAAAAATGCAGAGCTCAGGGCTATTCGGACGCTGGGAGTCGAACCCAAAGCTCCCGCTGAAAATTGCACCACCGTTTCAATAGTGTGTGGGGGCGTGTACCGTGCACCACATCCGAGTTATTTGCTGGCTTTGGGAGATGGATTGGATTGGTACTGTAGGTTGGATTTCAACATGAGTTCCTTAGGTGTGCGGCAATAAACATTCGGTGAACCGCGAATTGCATTCTCTTAGACTTGAATTTCGATTACTATATTTGACCCCTTACCTGGCCACCTAAGCATTCATGCCTCAATCTCAATCTGTCCACTGACCCTACGCGTGCCTAACTGTGTCAGAACGAAGGCATGCTTCCTAGGAAGGATTCAAGACCCTAAGTTCCCAAATATCCCAACATCTGAGTTCACAGTGAATTTCTTTTGCGCGTCAGTACAACATGGTCAAATGACAGGCTAGTTGGCCACCCTGCTAAATAATGGCCTGAGCTCTTAAATATCAGCCACTTGCACTCTAAATCATAGAGGGAGATTGTATTGACCATCTCACACAGTTTTGGTGTATATATGAGGCATACGAAAGGTCAAAAAATCTGGTTCTGACCGATGTGAAACCCCAAAATCGGGGTTGTGAAATGAACAAGCATCCTACAAGTAGAAGAAACACCTAGATGGGCCAAATTAAGATCCAGGCTGCTTAATAGGAAGTATTGGGATGTACCTGAGCACCCAACTCTATCACAAGACGCTGGTAGCTCCTCCAAAAAATCTGACTATTAGCGAGACCGAAAATGGGTGGTTTGAGATAATGGCCTGTAGAGCTATCAGAGGTGAATGGATAAAATCTCGGAATACCTCTCAGAATGGAGGATTTGATAGTAAAAAGTACTCTGTAAGGCTCCAGACCGATAGCAGAGCGGTATCGTGTACCGCCACGGTGGCCAGCATGGAAAAAGGTAAAAGAGAGTCGTGGGACCATTGCTATCCAGTAGCATCAAAGACAGAGGCCCCAGCATCGAGGGATCAGAACGAGCCCCAAAAGTCGTGGATTGACAAAGAAATGGTGGAGAAATAGCTACGGCAAGTGAGGCGATGGCAAGAAATTGAAGTCCAATGATAATTGAAGAAATAAAGTACACGGCACTCTCGGGTATAGAAGGAAACATGTTAACTGATGGGGAAAGGAGGATTGAGCAAATCTAAAAATCAGAGGATAGCTCGCAAACAGTGGTACCCGCTCATCCGACCGATGTCATCGACCAGCAAACGACGCGGACTGCCCATGAATGTCATAGCATGGCGCCGGATTTCGTGCTTGAATCCGAAAGGTACAACTTCTTGTAAAATGAAGGGGAAAATTGTATATTGAACAGGCCTACAGCACCAGTATTTATACCTCCAAGATAACAATGGATAAGTAGAATTGGTATACTAGGGCAATACTGATTTTCCCACTTACAGTGGCAACTATGCTTGAACAATAGTAATCATACTTGAACAATTGTATCCACGGTTGAACCGTGGTAACCACAGTTGAACGTAGTCGAGCTCCACGTGAATACGTGTCCCTTCCGTGTACACATCGCCTTCCGCGCCCGCGCGGTCACAGCCTTGCTGGGATGACGTGTCACCTTCGACCTGCGTTGGTGACGATCTCGACACAACTCTCCCAGTACACGCAGGACAGAGAGTCATTCCAAAAGTTCTTGCTCCTTGATCATCGCGTAGACCTCGAAGGAAGTCGGGGTGTCGCCCAGATGAGCGTGAGGCAAACTCGGGAAATCGAGGTTGGTCCCAGGAAGGAGCCGGTGCGTCGTGGTGAATGAATCGAGGATGAGCCAAAAATGGCAGAGTAGGGCATGTGAGAATTGCGCCCATCATCCCCGTGAGTGAAATGGCTTGGAGTCGGTGGTAAAATTAAGGATCAACGCAGAAAATTTGGACGTTACTAATTGTGACTGGACTGGAAGCGTACATAATTGCAGGGCTGTTGACTACAAGGTCGCATTGTGAGTGAGAGAGGAGAGGGATCATATCGAGGAAAAAACGGCTCGAGTCCCTGCTCATATAAAAGAAGGAAAGGAGGTATTCCCAAGGAAGGATGGGTGTACGGAAGGCCACCCGACCATCGAGTGGCACCCCAGGATGCACTAAAGGCACTTGCATTGGGGTGCCTTAAATCTTGAGGCGTTCCACAACGATGGGCAGCCGCGGTTCGTTGTCAACGTGCGGCGATTGAATAGGATCACCCTTGCGCCATTTGATGCGCGGGTCCGGCCGAGAGAACTTGAAGGCGCGCAGCAGGACGCAGAGTACGACCTCTGGAAGTGAGAGCTCTATCAGTCAGGTTAAATGAAATGCAACTATTCCACTCACTCATCTCTAGTTGCGAGAATTTGAAGCCACTGTGGAAAAGCAAAATATTTAGTTCAAATTCAAGATAGGCAATGAGCACATGACTCGGAGGCGCACATGCAACTCCTGTTTCCGCCAATGAAAGTCATAGTGTTCCCGTAGACCCCGCAGAGCTTCGTGGTGACGGACTCTGCTTTACCGTTTACCCATCGCTCGGGTCTGAACTCCAGTGCATCTTCGCCCCAGACCTGCTTGTCGTGGTTGGATGCCCCAATAGCGATGTAGCATTGGGTTCCTTTGGGGACGTTGATCGCGTTCATAATTGTGCCATCCACCCCAGTGACCGGTGTGCTGAGGGGCATAACGATGTCTTCCACGGGTCTGCAGTCCTTGTTAGAAGATTCGACGGATCAAACCCCAAGACTTACTGGCGGACTACCGCTGGGGTAACAGGTGGATATCTGCCGGGGTATCCAAGTTGAGACATGTGCGAATTACACGACGGGGGACTCACAGTCGCATTGTTTCACGGATAACGGCGTCGAGATAGGGTAGTCCCACAATCGTGTCATGATCCAGGGTTTCCGGGTGGCCGAGAATTTCCGCCCGAAGCTTGTCTTGTACGTCCGGATTTTGTGCGATTACGTGGAGGAACCGGTTCAACGAAGAAGAGGTTGTGTCTGTTGCAGCGAAGATAATAATTCTGTTCACAAAATCAGCACCAGGGTTCCGTAAGGTTCGGTACTTACGAGGTGGAAGCGACGAGCTCTTCGTCGGTGAGGTGCAACCCCTCCTCGCTACACATATTGCTCTTCACTAAATTAAAGAAGTCAGAGGTGGAGAGGTGAATGTCAGATAACACACTCAAGAGGCTCATTATGTCTTTTGCGTCGTCTTTCACCTCCAGCGTACCGTTCCTGATCGCTTCCTTGCGCTCTCGGACGAGGTTCGAGGCAGTAGCGCTCATAAAATCGACGAGGTCACGGATTTCGCGCAGCGCAGGGATCGGGAGTACGCTTATCATGAAGCGGAGAAAGGACCGGGAAGGTATTTTGGCAATGACAGGGACGAGGGGTATCCATATTCCGAGTTTGAAAACCGCGGGACTAGGGATACAAATAAATCAGACCGTCCAAATTCACAGAAGCAGACTGCTTGACACTTACAGTAGGCCCTTCAAAGCCCGCGCATATTGGTCGGTGCGCTCTGTCCCGGGGAGCATGGGATCAAACGAGTAACCAATCCCCGTCTGGCCGATCAGTTCCAAAGATGTGCGACAAAGAATGTTGTTGAAGTCGAGCTACCTTGACGATCAGCCTGGTTCTCAATGCCAAGGCAGAGCGGTACTTGCCTCCTGGGGGCCGTCACGAATGAAGGGTTTAATAAGACCATCTCGAGCCTGCCGGAGGATTGAGATGCAATTAGCAATGCGAAACTAGTTGACATACCCTCTGTACGACTTCATAGAAAATCGGCACCATTCTTCTGAGATTCGTGGTGGAGAAGGCGGGTATCATAATTTTGCGAAACTTGCGGTGGTGGTCCCCCAGAGTGGAGTTTATGCCTGGACCGAAAAGAATCGAGTTTACCCTGAGGTACGCAGTCAGGAAGAATAAGGTGCAGGAGGTCGAATATGACAGACGAAATAAAGTCTTCTTGCTCCTCATAGACATTTTGATCTTTGATGAGGATGCTTTGCAGTGCGGCCGGATCGAACACGAACAACGCACGAGCCTGAAAAACCTTTAGGAGTGCAGCGATAGACAACACCACTTCCTTACACCGAGAAGTCCTTGGAATTTGACAACACGTCCATAATCTTGTTCCAACTTTTGCTGGAAATTCCAGCCGTCGGCATCATGATATTCAGTGAGATTGCCTGACGAAGAGGGCTGTGAATACGAGATATGAGTTACACATGCAAAAACAGGTGTCGCACCGGTAAGAAAGGATGTCGGTGGAGGGCCAGGTATGTTGTCCAAGGTAGAGGATGAGCGTCGTCGAAGGATACGTACCATGTAGAAGATCGCGAGCAGGGCACAAATAGTAGTGACGGGAGTCATTGGCAGACTCGGAGGCGACGACGGCCTGGTGGATTGTGGAAGCTTTGTCTGCACCGGTTAGTAACGTTTCCCGCATGCTCGGGCAATCATCAATGACTCGCACCGTCTTGATATGCGTGCGAAATTCAATTGATTTTGTCTGGGCAAGACTTTGGCAAGACTGGAGTGGTTTGAACATCAACGCATGGAGGCACCGCATTCAATTCCGCAAGATGCGATTATTAACGACCAATAAAGTGCGCGAAATGTAGTACCCGGGGGGGGATTTATTATGAGTACACATTTTTGGGAGAACAATTTGAGTCTCACGTGACAGAAGTTTTGTGGCACATGGCAGCAACATGGCAATCCGAACGCTCGCATCGCATTCCATCTTTAAGTTTTTAGTCAAAGGAGAGATGAAGTCGGCAGCCGTCGCTTCTTCTCACGGCCTGCCATTGGCCTGCCATTTCCAGAATTGAGAAGGCCTACCAAAGGCCCACGATAAAAGTCAACCTCAGGCCAGGCCTACATGCTGGCGCCCCGCTTCAACGACGGAGACCAAGGGGTAACCGATCTGTGAAAAGTGGAACCAGTGCCGGCTTGTGAAAATAGGACCCGGTCTCTCCGGTCATGTGCGTCCTCACCGCCACCACCCCATTCAACCACACACAATTCACGGGGTGGTTCCACATCGTCGAGGGAATCGTTCCAGCACTGTTCAGCTATTTTTGGGGGCCTACCTACATTACATTTGACTTATTTTCAGTCTCAAATGGCCCACTTTTGGTCCAGAAAATTATTCTGATCACTCCTCAGCTCAGTAAAAGAGCTCCCGACGGTGAACTTAGGCATTTGGAGCCTCTCAGAGGCCCAGAAGGTGATCCAGAGCCTCTTTTACTTCCCTACTAACATATAGGTAGAATTTTTTTTTTTGCCCTCCGGGGGACCCCCCTCCAACCCCCTGTCGGGTTTTCGAATCCCGATTCCCCCTTGGGGACAACCGTTCCAACGAGGAGTGGAAGGCGGCTCCTGGCACGACGGATTGGATACAAATTCCGGCGACCTTGCCTAGATCTCGAGCCGCAACGGGGTGCGAGGCGATGCGTAGATTCGAGCGCCGCGTTGCGTGACGCCGCCCTCGATGTTTACACGTCCATATCCAGTCCTATGCGCCTCCTGCAGCGTTTTCCCGGTTCCCTACATCGTGCAACCCAAGGGACACCTGGTGAGACAACCGTCCACCAAAGGAATGACCTTGCCAATGCTAAATTTCTGCACAATTCGAGTACTTAAAGGAGACCTCGATGCTGCTCTCGTCACTGCGAGTTTTGTGCCTATGTCGGCTATGCAGTACGAAATGTGGTATAGACGCACCAGAACAATGGAATGCTGCCGGGCGTTGCCGGCAATTCCGCGGATTCCTTGCGCCGGCGCGACGGTCGTGGTGGTAGAAGGGAAAGGGTGAACATGTCACGTAATGTTCAACATCGGATGATCCGGATGAACCGCGAACTCGCAAATTTTCATTAGAATTTATTCACCTGACGAGCTTTCATTAAAAACCATCGAAAGTAACGAAGTTTCTCTAAATGTGATCAAAGTGACGAAGTTTCTTGAAAATAAGCGAAGCAACGAAGTGACGAAGAAGGTTACTACTCATTGCTACCGACTACGTTCCATAGTGCACAGTAATCGAGCTTCCAGCATTTACTTTCCCGCACAGGTGCTTTTCAAAGTCTTCGACAGCATACTGTGGATATCATCTCTAGAGGCGTCCAGTTTCTCACGGTTCTCCTAGAAGTATTGAACAACCCCGTTAGTAACGTTCTGCAAGTAATTAACAAGACGATATATATACTGACCAGGTTGAAGCGTTCAAACTCGCTAGCCAGCATTGTGAATTGTCCAGATATGTATTTGAGGTTGCTGCATCCCTCTGTCGCAGCGCCAGGAATGATTTCTAGGCAATACAGATGAGATTCAGGGCACACGGTCGACTCGTATCCCACGTACTGTCCATCAGGGGCGCCTTGTCGTCGAAATTGTTGAGGATCGTAGCGGTCAGGTCCTTTGCCTCCTCCATGGACACGAGACACGTCTGCTCCATATTTGGGGAGATGGAAGAAGCACCCTACAGGGCCAAATCAATGAATCCAACGTCCGGAGGAGGAAATTCAAAATACCTTGATACGAAGGATCGCCACCAGCAAGGACTGTTTAATGGCGAACAAATTATTGTGTACTGCCTTCAGGGTACAATATTGAGTGCGAAATCGAAAATGACATTGGTCGGATTTTTCTTTACCATCAACTCGGGGAGCTCAGAGCCGGGGTGAAAGACGTTCAGCGCGTCTGCAGCGACTTTGATAGTCGGCACGATATTAGTCACGGCGTCCTCGATTTCGTGCTGGTCCCTTGAGACAATACCGTGCTGGAACAAGGACAGCGCAGTCGTCACAACAGAGAGAAGGAGAATGCTGCGCAAGAAGATCTTAGCCATGCTGAGCAGCTGCAGGTGAGGTCGGGACGATATGTGCAGGTATTTATACCAGGCCAAGAGACGTAATACCCGCGCTGGTGCATTGATGGTGTTCTTGGCCGCAGCGAGAGGGGAACGCCATTGATCGGGAGCGGCGTTTCCCCCAGTGCAAATCGGCTGCGTGGGGGTGGAACGTGATGGTTATCGGTCTTGCATATCCTCTATTCGCCTGAGATTTTACTTGATGGAGGTCAAGAACCTGTAGAGTGTTCAATAGTTCATGCCACATGGGGGTGATCGCCAAATGAAAGAATCCGAACCCACGCAGAAGCCCTTTCTGACGAAGATTCCGGTAACCTTGGATAAATCAGCAAGTAAGGAATCGATGAACATGTGATTTTTCTTGCCTACAATGATCGCCAATGCTTGGTCTATTCAAGAATAGAGGTAAATATAGCCGCGAAAGAGGATATTCATTGGCTGGGAGTTCAGAAGGCCGAAAGTGGGGCAGGTGCGACTGGGGGCCAGAAGTGGTACAGGCGATTAGGTTGGAGAGGCGAGCAGGAACGATCTTGATCCTTCTGAGCTGTTGCGATTTCGGTTGACAGTTGCTTCTGTCTGTAAGAACAGTCAAACATGACGCGTTGACCATTGCCCTCGTTCAACTACACAAGGCCCGAGTTATTCCAATTTTACTGGTTTATTTATTACTTATCTTCTGACTAGTGAAAGCTAAAGGGTCATGGTCTCCCTTGGGGGTATGCTTTATAAAAAACTATCTACAAAGGTATAGTTCAGGTTGCAATTTGGAATTTCCCAGTAGAGGATAAAGTCCTACGCAGCCGAATTACTATATTATACAATCCCGACTAGGGTTCTGGAGCCAGGGATTTCCGCTTGGAGTTTGTTATCGCTGATGAGCGACTTCCGGTCTGCAAGGAGTTTCATAACATGGAATTGCTATTCTGGCTTGCCTTTAGCCTGCTACGCTCAAATCGACGTAGTCTTCACTTTGGCTCCAAGTCAGACGCCAGGTAAAGCCATTCGGATAACCCCAAGTGGAGTTCTGGCAGCAAGTCTCTCGTCTCTGCGGCGGCACGAACATTCTGGACGCACTTCCCGTTGACTTAGCGGCAAATCTCCTCCTCCATTGCATGCACGGCCCCACCGGCCCTGTCCACGCATGCGCACAAAGCTATATCCCCCGCACAATCTCCCAATTCATACCCGACGACATCGCTCTTCAGGGTACCCAATTCGCTCTCCTGTTCTACACTATATTTGCCAATTCTGGCGGGAAGTATTGACATTTCTCAAATGCAACCTCTAGAAAATTCGCAAACGTCGGGGGGCCGCTGGGAATGAAACTGCATGACAACGATCCAGAGAAGTTCTTCACCCGGCGATCGAAACTCATTGCCGAAAGAGTTCGCACTAAAGCGGCAGCCAAGTTGGGGGCTAATGGAGGCAAACGTCTCCGCAGCGCGTCCAAATTGTGAACAGTCACGTAGTCTCCGTATTCCTAGCATATTTCGACCCTGAACAAAGAGCTCGTTACAAATTCATGAAATGACATCTTGTCTTTTACCCCCATCTTCTCTGTGTGATCTACCGTAAGGTCGGACTAAGTGTACACTCATCCCGTGTCAGGTAAGTTTCGTATTCACTGTGCTAATACACAAATACTGGGCTTTCCCATTGAAATTGAGAGGGGGTGTAACAGATAATTTACGCGGTAACGAACAGACTTCAAATCAGACGGGTACTTACGGATGCGTCTGTCAAGGGAGACTAGCCGAAGGGAGGGAAGTAGCTCAGAGTGTAACGACATTTTTGTAATGTTTGACTTATGTATGATTGCGCAGCAAGTCCTTGCAGCACCGAGGAGTGAGAGTGCGCAATGGAATTAGAATGAAGAGTAGCCGAGATAAGCGGCGGACAAAATTTGTCATCGAGGAAAGCTCGTCCAACGAAAGTGCCAAATGCATTTGAACATAGCCTACTAATCTTCTCAAATCAATAATTAACAGTTTGTTGAATTGTTCGCTGAAGCATGTAGAAGTATTCGAAAATGAAGCGGCAGTTGGGGTAGGGAAAGTAATACAATGCCAAGAGTGCTGCTCATGCTTTGACGCACGAAACGCGCAGCGGCATGTTGTCATCCGGCCCTGTATGGGGGATTCGTGAGTTCACTGTATAGTCATGGAAAAGAGAGAACAAGCGCACGCATGCTAAGCGCCGCCGTGGGATGTGCGACCTGCCCCGCATACGCAGGTGCAAACTCAAAGTTCGCGATCAAAGCACTGTTAAATGGCAAGGACAGTGTCTGAGGAATGACACACTGGAGGCATGCAAGCAAACTCACGCAAGCACGGCCTTCATCTCGCTCACGGCCATCGTCTTTCCGAAACACCCTTGCGGGCCCGTGATGAACGAGAACTGTGAGAAAGTGGGGTTGTACGCTTCAGGGAGGTTGAGCCAGCGCGCGGGGTGGAATCTATTGCATGAAATGAGATTCCAGTTCAATGCCGTTTCTACTCGGCGATACGCACTCCTCAGCATCTTCGCCCCAGACTGGCTTCCAGGTGTTGATGACACGAATCTAACGGAAATCGTCATGAGGGTACAGGAAAGAAGTAGAGAGACGCATCGGAATGAGGATCATGGTCCCCTTCGGTACTAGCACGCCCTCGATGGAATCTGTTTTCTCAGCGATGCGGACGGTCTGCGGGACGGGAGGCAGCACGCGGAGAGATTCGTTTCTGGAGATGGAAAATCAGCCTGAGCGTGAATGTGGAAGTGTGTATATTGAGGCGCACACAACACAATCCAACCACTCGAGGCTTTTCAGCGTGCGATAATCGAGGCGTGGGTTCGCTGCATAAACGGGCGTTACCTCCTCACGCAGGCGGCGCTGGCTCTCGGGGTCGTTCGCGAGGAGCCAGAGTGTCTGTGTCCCGTTAGGCAATAAATCAAACGAGGGGAACGCAACGCACCCAAGTCAAACCCAACGCGACGGGTTCATGCCCGGTAATTAAAATATTTAATACCTGATCCACTATCGCTTTATCGCTCATCACCTCCGCAACTGGGTTCGCGTCGAGCTCCGCCTTGTGGGCACGCACTATCAAACTCATAATATCCTGCTTGGTGCTCATATCGTCCAGCGGGACGCTTAAATCGGCCGTTTAGCGCGCAATATCTCCCGCGAGATCTTGCGGATACGGTGCATTGAGTCGATGAGCAGTTCGACGTTTCTGAGGGTGGGGATTTTGCCGACGAGGGTGCGGTGGCGGTAGAGCCAGTCGGAGGCGAGGAGGTGCGCGACGCCGGGGATGGAGATGCCAGCTACGAGGCGGGCCATGTCTTCACCGGATTGAAGATCCAACAACTGCTCGAAAGCGACGGCTAGCTCGTTGGCGGGGTTGTGTAGACAGTCGGTCTTGTACCCGAATGCGGTGTCGCAGATGATATCGAGCGCTACTTTCCCCACTACACAGAACATAAGAGGAGGGTACGAGTATAAGAAATAACCATACTAAACCGGTACATTTGGAAAACCTTGCCAGCCTCGGGATCGACCTCGCCTTTAATTTGCCCCTTCAAGATCTCGACGAGTCTGTGGATTTTCGTAAAATAGGCTGTGGCGCAAATGAAAATGGGTACCCTTCGATGGGCTCATAGTACATGTCCGTTACTGCTGGGTGTGTTAGCGTAAGGCAGCGCGTACAACTGTTCATACACATACGTGTTATGAGATTGGGGATCGAAAATGCGGGGTTTATAGCTTTGCGCAGTTTTTTATGCGCATCGCCTGTGATGGTGAATAGCCCATTACCGGCGGTCATCCCCAGAATGTCGCGCAGGAATTGAGGCTACAATTATTATTTAGTTCGGATTGACGCAGGTTGTACGCCCAAAGTGCGCACACGCGGATATTCCAGCCAATCCTTGACCATGATTTGCTCAAGAGCCTCTGGACTGAGAAAGACAAGGCATTCCTGTCCAACTGAGCCATCCATCGGACGACGGTTCCGTACTTCTTCGCCCATCCGCGCTGGGAAATGCAGGCTCATTCTTGAAGATGGCGAATAGCTGTCCGAACAGCGGGTTGCCCATCGACGGACCTGGGATGTTACGCAGGGGCGAGAAGAAACGGGGGTAGACCACAGCGCGATACAAGAGGACATATGTCGCGTAGCCTGTTGGAGGAGGGCATGACTACTTGGAGCACTAGGAGAACGGGAGGCGAGGTGCGCAAAGTACTTGCCCGCCGCAATCCAGGCCAAGTAATGCAGTTGGAGCAGCGACTGAGCTTCAGAAACACTGGAATTGGCGGTGAACATGTCGAGTCGCATATCTTCTGGCTCAGCGCTGAACAAGTCCTGGTAGGATGAAAGCAGAGATAAGTGCGCAGTTGAGTTTTCAATTGCCCCTTGCGTCGGAGCCGAATAATTCCGAAATCGGCTCAGCTGCTCTTCGCAAGAGCAGCCGAGTAAAGTGTGCAGTTAAGTTTTCTTGCGTCGGAGCCAAAATGATTCCGAAATCGGCTCAGCTGCTCTTCGCAAGAGCAGCCGAGTAAGGCAACCATTTAGTTTTCGTTTACGGTTGAGCCTACTGTAAACGGAAACGAAAATTCTACCCGAGCTCTACGCGGCCTCTACTGTAGAATTTGATCCCAACGGATCCAATGCTCTCGTCAAAAGTTTTCGCCTTCCAAAGAAGGCTAAGCACTGGTGTCAAAGTTGAAGATCGCCGTCCCATATTTGCGCCACAGCTCCGACAATTTAATCTAGACTCGCAAGCCAGTCAACTTGCACTCGGTTACAAGAGAGAGCAGTCTTGATTTCTCTCCTGACATAGTACACGAACCCAAGTATGGGACGGCAATTCTCAACTTTGACGTGTTCCTCGATCCCGTACCGAGTCTGCGGAACACGGATTTATATTGATGGGGCAAGCAGAACCGCCACTGTCGCCGCCGTAAGAACGCAAACAATAGGGAGCGTATTTCGTAAAGCTAGGATCTCCGGCCCGAACCATGCCCACACCCACCACACCCCGTCGAGCGATCCCAGGGAGTAATTCGCCGTCTGCACAAACGGCCCAGGCTGAGCCAAGCGCCGCAACGCGACAACATACCACGCCATCGCGGTCCCGGCCCCAACCAGCTTGACACGTGGAAGCCGTTGCAGGATCCGCACCCAGCGTTCGCCGAGGCGTTGATCCGGTGCTGGGGCGAAGGGCGTGTCTGAATCGGGTTGTACTTGGGTGAGCAATCGGGGGAGGTCAGGCCGCAGAATCGCTGCGCGGCCAATGCCGAGGAGGTTTGCGTGGTCGCACGAAAGGGCAGCATGCAGTTGAGCGGGCGTAGTGAGCCCGCCGGTGAGGAGGATAAGTGGAGCCCCTGGGATGGACGCGACAGCGCGGACGGCACGGTGCGCGAAGTCGGCGAAAATGGCCTGGCGGGAGGTCACGCAACTGGGGTTGTTCATTATGAAATCTGGCCGCGGTTAATGCGATTATTTGGTGTTGTAAGACATGGACTTGCCTGGTGCCTCATAATCGCCCCCGCTGATCTCGATGAAATCCACTGAGCCCCAGTTCGCGATGGTGAGGATGTGGTCTAGGACGGGAGATGCGGACGCATGGCCAGCTGTGTAAGATTCAGCATAATCGGCTGAATTTATTTTGAGACCCATGACAAAATTGCCAGGAACCACTGCACGGGTTTCCGTTGCGATGCGCTGGAGAAGTCGAAGGGCATTCGAAGGAGTGCAAGAATATTCGTCTACGCGGATATTGGACTGGTACGGTATGAGCATAATGACCTTCATAAATAAGAAATTTGTGATACATACCTTGGGCGATAGAAACTGCGCAAGAAGGTCTGCGGTCAGGTGAAATTGGTGTACTGGAAATGCGTGTTGAATCTTACATCCGTGAGCCACATGAAGTTCAACACCGTCGTATCCGGTCTGAGCGGCGAGCCTAGCACCACGAACAAATGCTTCAACGACCTCGTCAATGTCATGCAGGGACATGGAGCGAGGAATCTGGAACACCAGTCGGTGAAGGAGATCAGAGAGAATTCCACGGTTGTGTAGAGACGATCCGACACGTATGCTGCTAGGACCGAGCGGCGGGGAAAACGGAAGCCTGCCTCCCAAAATATTGGGGGACTGGCGTCCAGTGTGATTCAACTGCATGATGGCCAGAGGAGGCTTTTCATCCCGCCATCCGTGCATAGCAGCAGCAAGTTCTCGGAAAGGCTTGAGATTTCTTTCGGATAGTTCGCGCGGAAGAACGAGATCTCGCGCCACGGAGAGATGCTGTGGCGAAACTTGTACATTGCCAGTGAAAATCATCCCCCAATCGTACATAGACCATTTTGAGTAGAGCTGCAAGTGAAATTCGTTGGGGGAACCACCGAAAAGTCCCGCCAAATGTTCATAGAGTGCGACCTGACGTACGTTCAACAACTGGTCGCCGATATTAGTATGAGGAAATCCACACTTTTACGAGACGGTTACGCAGAACGCGCCCGCTGGATGGCAGCACAACTGGGGCAAAGATTGACCCCCAGGATCTGTAGGCATGGATTCGTGGACGTAGTTGTGGACAGGCCTGTTAGGACTAGGATCGTTTTCGCGACGTGGTGGTGAGCGACTAGGCGCGATTAGCCAACATTTGATGGGGATAAACATGGGACAAACAATTAATAATTTCCTTCGACCCAAACTTCCATCCGATCCGAGGTCTCCCCCGAGATAAATCTCGGCCTTCAACAGCCCATCCCGTAAACTAGTATTTTCGCGGATGGGACGACCGCCGCTGTAGTGATCGCGTGAACCCGCGGGTCCGAGACCGATTCAAGTTTTGAACCGATTACATCGTCCGAGCTGTGGCGCAAATATGGGAAAGCAATTCTCACTTTGACGTGTTCCTCGATCCCGTACCGAATGCTGCGCCTTCATTAGAAGGCGAAAATTTTCAACTATACGCTTATCTATGTTATGCTCGCTTTCATTCTGGACTATTGTGGACAGCGATCTTCGACTTGGACATATGCCTCAAGTCTAGACGCCACGCCGAATACTTTTGATGGATCAGAAGGTGGAAATTCCGCTTATACACCTTTCTATCATTCTTGTTCTCATTCCCTGGACTACTGTTTCATCTGAACAGGCCGCATTCACTTAGGCTTAACGGACTTGCATACAATCTCGGTTCTTTCCATTTCTATGGTCTCTCCCTGTTCTTCCTCATTCTTTTTTTTTGCTTTTCACGCAGACGGTTCAGGAGGGGTACCTTAATTATTACATGTAATATATTTTTATGGCTGCCGGCAGCCCGCCATGCGGCGGCTCGATGAATTTTTATTAATTAGAACCGTTTACAAATATTTATTTCGTCCTTTAGTGTACGCTCAGCCGTAAACGAAAACTAAATGGCTAGAGCCTTATCTTCGTTGCGCACCACGGTCGCCAACCAGCCGGGAGTACATCACAGGGGCGAAGATCAAATGTATCGTTATCCAGTGGCGGGAACCAAGGGTGGCCCCAGATGCATTATCCTTCGTATTGGTCGGGCCGATAAGGCACAGGGGCGAGTCGGGCGACGAGGACGCTGTTCGCAAAGCGTGCAACTGACAGTCCCGCCATTCGCAAATAATCTTCTAGCCCAGGACTCAACAACGCCCAAGGTAAGGGACACGAATGACCATTTGTGACACATGATTCATCTGGGTATCTACAATTTCGCAGATCTGCGTTTCTTCATGAAGAAGTGAACATGTGGAATGCCCAGGAACTTTGCCAACGTTGCGTTTCCTATATAGGACTGTCCCGCCACAGTATCGTCGTCCACATACCGGAAATAATCGATGAAAGGGATTTTGTCCGAGACAATTGCCGCAGATACAACGCCGCAGAATTCTGCCTCCACAACCTGCGAGAATAACGCACATTATTTCCCACCGCCCTTTCTTGAGTGCGAGCAATAACAACTATACATACCTTAACACCGGGATCCAGGAGAACAAACGGATCCACATTCCCGTCGGCACGAAACACTTTCCCCCAGGTAACCTTCCTAACCACCCAGTCGGCGTGCTTGGCAACATCCGGTGCAACCATCGGCAGCGCGAAGTGTCCCCCCACCCATTCTCCGGTGAGGAAGGACGGCTTAACAGGCTTGAGCTGCTCAAAGAGTGCGTCGAGTGTTTCGGTGGATGCGGATTTCCCAGCAGTGATGAGGGCGAGGTACTTTTGCTCAGGGGCCCTGTATGAGAATTCGCGATTGTTGAACTTGGACGCGCAAGGACAAACTTACGAGGGCATGGTTCAGGTTGCAGCTTGGGATTTCCTACTAGAGGGTAAATTCCTACGCAGCCGAAGTACTATATTATACAATCATGACTAGCGTTCGGGAGCCAGGGAGCGGCTTCTATTCCGCTTGGAGTTATCGTTGATGAGCTAATTCCGATCTACAAGGAGTTTCATAACCTGATAGGTAGGTAGGTAGGTAGAATTACACGGCACGGTCCCGAGTTGCGATTCCGGCTTGCGTTTAGCCTGCCACGCTCAAATCGACGTAGCTTTCATTTCGGCTCCAAGTCAGACGCCAGGTAATAGGTAAAGCCATTTGGATAACCCCAGGTCGAGTACATGGATCTGACAGGAAGGATCTCGGCTCCATATACCGAATAAATATGAACAAAAGATCGGTACGATATACCTCCCCGGCCAAAAGGTCCGTCAGTGCAACCGTATATTTGGAGTCAGTACAGTTTTTGATTTTTTTCACGTACATAACATAGAGGCTAAGAAACCCTCAGGATGAATATCGTGGATTACGAGGTTCCTTCGGCCTTTTTCAAGAAACACACGGTCTTGCTGACCGGAGGGACCGGCGGATTGGGTGCCTGCATTCTTTTCAAGCTTGCATTGCAGGTCGATACGGACAAAATATACGTTCTGGTTCGAGGATCTATCGAGAGAGCGAAATCTCAATGGGCTGCCTCCATGTCGGGTCATATTGACAGGATACTAGCGACAGGTCGAGTTGAGCTTCTGGTTGGGGACGTGGGAGAAAAGCATTTAGGGCTTGATCCCGGCGCTCTCGCCGAGCTGGCGGGATCCGTTACTCTCGTCATTCACTGCGCGGCGAATATCAGTCTCATGGCGTCATTGAACGATACCATTCGCGACAATTGTCTTCCGACCCTCGAGCTCGCCAAACTCGCATCGGGCTTTAAGAACCTTTCGCGGTTCGTGCACGTATCCACCGCGTATGTTAACGCGTTCCTTCCTGCGGGGTCCGTGGAGGAGAAGATATACGAAACTCGCGACGCGGAGAAGCAGCTTGCCGAAATACTGGAGACAGGTTCTGCGGTCGAGGGTTTTCCGTCGCCTTATGCATTCACAAAACACCTCACGGAGCGACTTCTTTTTCTCCGATACCCCCGGCTCGCACTCCTCATCTTCCGCCCGACTATCATCGGGCCCGCCATATCTCAACCATTCCCATACTACGAACGTGACGGGTCCGCTCCAATATCCAAAATGATTGAGAAATGTCTCGAGGCCGGGATATCTGACATCTCACAAATATTCCCCTCCCATCTGTGCGGCGGCACGAACATTTTAGACGAAATTCCCGTTGACTTAGCGGCAAATCTCCTCCTCCTCCATTGCATGCACGGGTCCACCGGCGTTGTCCACGCATGTGCCCAAAGCTATATCCTCCGCACACTCTCCCAGTTCGTCGACGACGTAGTTTCTCACACTCGCCAGGTGAATGCCAGTACACATTCTGGTCGCGCGGGTACCCGATTTGCTCTCCGGTTCTACACTGTAGTTGCCAATTTTAGCGGGAAGGATTGGCGTTTCTCAAACGCGGCCTCTAGAAAATTCGCAAACGTCGGAGGGCCGCTGGGGATGAAACTGCATGGCCACGATCCGGCGGAGTTCTTCACCCGGCGATCGAAACTCATTGCCGAAAGAGTTCGCGCTAAAGCGGCAGCCAAGTTGGGGGCTAACAGAGGCAAACGTCTCAGCAGCACGTCTAAATTGTGAACAGTTAGATAGAGTTTCCGCGTTTCTAGTATATTTCGAGCTGAACAAAGAACTCGCTATAAATTCAAGTTACCATAAAGGAAGCCACCTTCAGTTCACAAAGGCCGACGGAGTGCCTCTTTGTTGTGAGGTTTATATTCTTGTAAATTGTTTACCAGCACTCGCCGGGACCTTCGAAAAAGGAGTGAATGAGCCTCACCATCAGGTGGGCAAAGGACATGTTCAGTAATGGGCTGACACCCTGCTCGCAGATTGCAGTCATCTGTCTGCCTGACGTGATAACCAGAGTGAAAATAAAGAATAAAAAATTACTCTTACAACATCGCATCCGGAGAACGTGCCTACTCGAGCCTGGTGCCCTTCTGCAAGTCATAGAAGTTCTCACGCGAGTATGCAGTGGACCTCGCCTTCGATTCCAGCCCGACATCGTCCCAATTCTCCCTCATAGTCAAGCCTAGATACTAGGTTACAAGGCTCGGGCGGTTCGCCTGCGCTCATGTGGGCGCGGTGTCTGTGGCGCGAGCCAAAAAGAGAATGCGCTTACGCTACAGCATTCGGACGCCGGGAGGCGAACCCGGGATTCCATCATACTCAAACTGCAAAGTGAAAGCGATTATGCGCCAAGCATCACAGCCGAGGTACTCTCTATGCCGAGTGCCGGAATACGAAGGGGATTTTTTTGGACATGAATCAGACAACCACACTCAAAAACTGAGAATTCACTAGTGTTTTTTTTTTTTTTTTGTCATTTTTAAGGCAAAGCAAAGAGAAAAGAGAAAAATTAGTCAGGTGAATGACCTTAGAGAGGAAATGATTTACCGACCTGTGAACGGCAAAAAAAATCCGTTGACGGTAATATTCGGACGCTAGGAATCGAACCCAGCCCTCCCGCACAATTCACACTTTCCCCCAAGCAGCGTGAGCGGGTGTGCGCCATGCACCACATCCGAGGTACTCTTTAACGTTAGGGGAGGCTGCGAGGGAGGTTTCTGAGCGTGATTCAGAGACTCAGATGTTGTTTGCGATGTCGAGAAATGCTCACGAGCGAGTACATAGCAGTGCCGATTCCCGAGAGTGTTTGTTTGGGCAAAGAAAAAATGTATTCGTGGATGCCCATTGATGAACATGCCGCGTGGTCACGGCGGCAAAAAGCCTTGATGACTCTGGCATTCGGACGCCAGGGGTCGAACCCGGTCTTGTCTTCCCGCATTTATTGAGGTTTCGGGAGGGTGACCAAACAAAGCGAGGGTGTGCCGTGCACTACGTCCGAGTTATTTTTCAGGTTGGGTACTTTAATACGTGAGCAATTGAATTCAGTCCCAGGGCGGATGAAAGAAGGAATCCAGGAATCCAAGTCAGGACGTACTGTAGTATTTCGTTCAAATCGACAGTCACGCATCACGCACCCCCCTATCGATATCGAAATTTGGCAAGGGTCACGCAGCACGCGACTGTTTGTCGAACCTCCCGAGCGTCACACAGGGCTCAAAATTGCTTGTAAGACCCAAAAAAGCCAAAATTTTCGTTTCAATGTCGAAAATTTCGTTGGTGTCACACCAAATTTGGCTGCTGTCGAATTGGTTTTTTGGGTCACGCGTCACACCCAGTGTCGATTTGAACGAAATACTACAGTATAACCAATAGAACAGTCTTTCTGATTCCTGAACAGAAGGCGAGCAACGATAGTCTTGTGGACGAGAGTTTCAGGTGGGGCACCCCGGGAGAGATACATGCTGCGCCTCGGAGGACGTGAAGGTTCGGGACAAAGGTTTGTTTGATCCCATCACGGTGGCTGCGAAA
The DNA here is from genome assembly GCA_029378395.1 of Mycena leptocephala. Classification (NCBI taxonomy): domain Eukaryota; kingdom Fungi; phylum Basidiomycota; class Agaricomycetes; order Agaricales; family Mycenaceae; genus Mycena; species Mycena leptocephala. The sequence continues at coordinate 69,032 of JARJLF010000190.1, forward strand.
CTAGTTACGTCTATTTACCTGCAGCTTCCCTTGCTTCCTCACCGCGTCATGTCTCGAACTCCACCGTAGCCGTCCATATAAAAGGCTGCATTACTCGTCAAGATGGGGCTGAATCTACTTTTTGCTTTGGACTCGAAACCTCTATCGTCCAACTCGAATTTTACACGAAAGACTTGGACCTCCAAAGCTCCATCGTCTTGTTCTCGTCTCATTTCTTGCTTTCTACCCTGGAAATAAACGGAAATGACCCGTGTATATACTGGAAATAATCTAGAATGACAACTATCTATTCCTCCCCGCCCAACTTGGTCCTTACCATTTCCTCGGGCGCACTCCCGCAGACGCCAGCGAGCGAGTGGGCCGAGAACGCGAGCGACGTCCTCGGTGGGCACGTCACACGCACCCCCGTCGGCGAACCGTTGATTGCGAGCGGGTGTGCGCCATGCATCATCGGACGCCGCGGCAGCACAATCATGGCTGATGAACGCAAATGTCTTGTCAAACATCGGGGTTGACAGGTAAATCATTGATCGCCGACCAAATATAGTGATCGGTTGGTGAAGACACCTTATAGCCTGGTCGGATTTTGGCGCCCGAAAACGGCTGATTTACTCTATAAATTTCCGGTTCAGCCGCCTGATTTACTCTATTTCCGACTGACATTTGGGGTCAAAATTCCCATTTTCCGTTGTGGGGCCAAAATATTCGCCTCTGGACCCTTTCTCAACCATTTGCACCCACTACTCGCATTTTCCAACACCTCTTGAGTCTTGCAGCTCGATTCTCGGTCTACATAATCAATATCACTTTGGTCTTATGAGGATGCTTTGCCAAAAAAAAATCTCGCGCTCCTCGAGATTTACTCTATTCCAGTCGAACTTTGCTCGTTTCCGGTCTGTTTTACTCTATAAAATGGCTGGAGATAGGGCCGTTTTGGGGCGTTAATTTACTCTATCGCAGACCGTCCGATAAGGTAGTGACCGGGGGCCTGTTGGTGATCGGTGGCAAACTGTGGCAAATCACTTCGCTTAGACACTTTGTGTGAGAAGAAGAAACCACGGCTGCCGCTTTCATCTCCGCTTTGACTAAAAATCGGACCCGCGATGAAATACTGCATGACGCAGTTGCACCGCATCGGAGAACATCGAGAACACGGCAACGTTCGGCCCCCACGACTTCTCGGAGTCGTGAGACTCAAATAGTTCTTTCGATATGTGTGCACTAACGGTAAATTGACTTTTTCGTGCACTTTACTGGTCGTTAATAATCGCAGCGGCCCCGAGTATTCGCGCGATTGCCTGCGGAACTGTATGCGGTGCCTCCATGCGTTGATGTTGAAATCACTTCAGTCTTGTCAAGTATGCGACAAAAACCAATTGAATTTCGCACGCATATCAAGAAGCTGCGAGTCATTGTCCGAGGATGCGGAAAATGTTACTAACCAATGCAGATAAAGGCTCTACAATCCACCTGGCCGTCATCGCCTCTCCCAATGACTCCGGTCACTATTATTTGTGCCCTGCTCACGATCTTCTACGTGGTACGTATCCTTCGACGTCGCTCTTCCTCTACCTTGGACAACATACCTGGCCCTCCACCCACATCCTTCATTACTGGTGCGACCCCTCTTTTGCATGTGTAACTCATATCGTATTCACAACTCCTTCGCCAGGGAATCTCACTGAATATCATGATGCCGACGGCTGGGAATTCCAGCGGAAGTTGGAACAGAATTATGGACGTGTAGTCAGATTCCAAGGACTTCTCGGTGTAAGGAAGTGGTGCTGTCTATCGCTGCAGTCCTGAAGGTTTTTCAGGCTCGTGCGTTGTTCGTGTTCGATCCGGCCGCACTGCAAAGCATCCTCGTTAAGGATCAAAATCTCTATGGAGATTATAAAGACGGGATTGCGTCTGTCATATTCATCCCCACTCACCGTAATCCTCCTGACTGCGTACCTCAGGATGAACTCGCTTGTTTTCGGCCCAGGCATACTCTCCACCGAGGGCGACCACCACCGGAAATTTCGCAAAATCATGATCCCCGCATTCTCCACCGCGAATCTCCGAGGAATGGTTCCGATGTTCTATGAAGTCGTACAGAGGGTAAGAACTAGTTCCGCATCAGGTATTGCATCTCAATCTTCCGGCAGGCTCGAGATGGTCTTATTCAACCCTTCATCCGTGACGGCCCTCAGGAGGTAAGTGCCACTCTGAGTTGGCATTGAGAACCAGGCTGAGTCGGAGTAGCTCGACCTCAACAACGTTCTTTGTCGCACATCATTGGAGCTGATCGGCCAAACGGGCATCGGTTACTCGTTTGATCCCATGCTCCCCGGGAAAGAGCGGACCGACCAATATGCGCGGGCCTTGAAGGGGCTACTGTAAGTGCCAGGCAGTATGCTTCTTTGGATTCGGATAGTCTAATGTATTTTGCATCCCTAGTCCCGCGATTTTCAAACTAGGGCTATGGCTACCCGTCCTCCCTGCCATTGCCAAAATACCCTCCCGGGCCTTCCTCCGCTTTATGATAAGTATACTCCCGGTCCCAGCGCTGCGTGAAATCCGCGATATCACCGATTTTATGAGCGCGACTGCCTTGAACCTCGTCCGAGAACGCAAGGAAGCGATCAGGAATGGTACCCTAGAGGTCAAAGACGAGGCGAAGGACATAATGAGCCTCTTGAGTGTGTTATCTGACGTTAACCTCGCCTCCGCTGACTTCTTTCATTTAGTGAAGAGCAATATGGCTAGCGAGGAGGCGTTGCGCCTCACTGACGAAGAGCTCGTCGCTTCCACCTCGTAAGTATACGGAATTCTACATCCGTCCCATGGTGCAAATTTTGCGAACAGAATTATTATCTTCGCCGCAACGGACACAACCTCGTCTTCGTTGAACCGGCTCCTCCACATAATCGCACAGAATCCGGACATACAAGACAAGCTTCGGGCGGAAATTCTCGGTCACCCGGAAACCATGGATCATGACACGATTGTGGGCCTTCCCTATCTCGACGCTGTTATTCGTGAAACAATGCGACTGTAAGTCTCCCGTCTGTAATTCGCACATGTGTATCAACGTGGTACCGCGGCAGATATCCGCCTGTTACCCCAGCGGTAATCCGCCAGTAAGTCTTGGTTCAGTTCTCCGTCGAATCTTCTAACGGAAACTCCAGAGCCGTGAAAGACAACGTTATGCCCCTCAGCTCGCCGGTCACTGGGGTGGACGGTACAATTATGGACACGATCAACGTCCCCAAAGGAACCCTATGCTACATCGCTATTGGGGCATCGAACCACGACAAGCAGGTCTGGGGCGAAGACGCGCTGGAGTTCAGACCCGAGCGCTGGGTGAACGGTAAAGCAGATTCCGTCACCACGAAGCTCTGCGGGGTCTATGGGAACACCATGACTTTCATTGGTGGAAACCGGAGTTGCATGTGAGTGATGTACTCCTTTCCTATCTTGAACATGAACCAATATTTTGCTTTCCCGCAGTGGCTTCAAATTTTCGCAACTAGAGATGAGTGAGTGGAATGGTCGCTTTTTCTTTGACTTTACTCATAGAGCTCTCACTTCCAGAGGTCGTACTCTGCGTCCTGCTGCGCGCCTTCAAGTTCTCTCAGCCGGATCCCCGCATCAAATGGCGCAAGGGTGACCCTATTCAAGCCCCGCACGTTGACAACGAACCGCGGCTTCCCATCGTTGTGGAACGCCTCAAGATTTGAAGTGCCTTTAGGGTGGTTTGCCATTGCCAGTTTCTGAACGATGTACACTCGACGTTTGATCCAGACGTAAAGACAATTTTGTACTACTCATATGAGATTCACATATCAAACAATTCTCCAATGCGCTCCATTATGAACTAATCCCCGTCGGTTCGTCAACGTCGAGTTCATACATCATCGTGCTGCCTCTTTGGTCCTCGGCACAATATTTCGAACTATATGAAATTCATTCTTATTTCCAGGACAAAGAATTGGATTTCCGCCCAAATTTGTTTACCGCAATTTTGCCAGCCCTCAGCCCCATTCATTTCCATGCTTTCCAAAAATTTGTGTTCAAGAGGTTTGAAAATGAAGTTCACAATACAATTGCCGATTCATCTGGAACCTCTGGTTCACCATGCGCGTGTTGCATTATTGGTCCAATTTACAAACGCGGTCGGAGGTCTAAGCGGAACGTCGATATGCTGTCTGGACCGAGATGACAAGGTTCGATTTTTTGTCTTGTCCATTGGTGATTGAACGACTCGGCAATGGGAATCAGTGAGATTATAGGCCGGTTTGCGCTGTTCACCACGTCTGATTCATTGTCCTGTGCAGCTGCTCCGATTTTGCATTGCAAGGTGACAACAATGACCGTCACCTACGCAACCTAGTATGTCTCATTCTTAAAAGTCGATTTGCATGCTGAATTTTCTAGTGTCGGTCTATTTGTTCAATGTAATCTTCTGGCTAACCCGGGCCCATCCCCAAAGACCTTGATTATGCACCAACCTCTCAACGCGTCGGAAGTCTTCTCCAGGAATCCTAAAAGCCACGGGGAAGTGACGGGGCGTCTCAGCATAAAGACTGAGAACGAGGAAGATATATTTTGCAAACACCTGCACCGGGGGCCTCGGCAGATTCGCCTAGGTTCGGCGAGGCCCCCGAGCTTTGGCGAGAGGCCATCAAAACTCTGATGAGCTAGAACATGCGCCAATTGAATTTCTTCGACTACAATGAGCTTTCCATCTGCTGGCTTGGTAACCGGGTTCTCGGCGTCAATGTCCTGTTTTATCTTGCATGACTTGTGTGTCCTCCCGGATCTGGCCCGGCGGCCGCCAAGGGACCACACTTTGACATTTGTGAGTTCAGAAATGGACGAATTCGGCCATGGGCTGCCGAAGATGCCAATCATTCAACCGGCTAATGGGGTCCAGGCTCGGCTCGAGGGACCGTCAAAATGCAGTGATACCGGCGGCTGAATAACATTGTGACGGGGAAAGTCTCGCTAGATCGCGTGAACAATTTCCTGAAAAACGTGGGTTGCAGAATACGAAATCATTACATACCCAAACAAAATTCAACCGGATTACAGATTGATTACAGACTGAACTGCTGGACGCTTTCGACGAAAAGGGAACTACGGCTCTCTTCCCTGCTTCGTTAACCAATGAACGGAATGGAATGGCTTCTGTACCGCCACATTCGCTTGGTCAAAAGAGTCCGATAGATCACTCACGCAATTCGACCATCAATTCTTACTGAAAATGGACGGGGAGCTTCTGTTTCCGAGCGGCCGAATCAAATTTGGTGGTCGGACCTGGAATTTGGTGGTTGGACCAACTGGATCAGGTGTGGGCCAGTCCGGCTTGTTTTGAAGCCGCGATACATTAGGAATAGGCAAGACGTCGCTTCTCAGGGCACTTTTGGGTTGGTTGAATCCTTTGCGATTATGGGGCACTGAGGTCAGTTTTCTAAAGGGGAAATGCACTTCATTCGCTCGTCACCCAACTCTTGGTACAATCTTCCACGAAGCTTCGGTGTTGCGTATGGTGCTCAAGAGTCCTGGGTGCTGAATGAAACTGTTCGCTCCAACATTGTGTTTCACACTCCCTACGAGGAACGTCACAAGAAAATATATTGATAACCAATGCTTTTTAGAATGAGATATCGAGCTGATAATAAACCCTTCTCTCATGGGAATGGATCGTAGTCATGTACTCCCGAACATGCTCCATTTATCTCGATACCATCGACGTGCTGCGATACTTTCCCGTCGGCACCGAAGCGGATGAGATCTCCACCATGCGGATCACTGGTGACCATTGGTTCCCAGCCCATCTTCTGCGGGCCGTGATACGGATCCTTGGCGAAGGCCAAAATATGGTCCTGCATGGACAGACTGACCTCGACTTCGAACCGAGTGGTGTTCGCTATGCCATCTAGAAGCCCATACGTCCCAAAGGTTATCGGCAGGTCGCTGGCATGGTACGCGCCGAGCCACTTGTAGAAGTTCAAATTGGGAAATACGCCCGCATACTGGAAGCGGAAGACGGGCACCCCCAGCTGGTTCCGATACACGGTCGAGTTTAGGATCTGACACATGATTTTAATGTCCCTGGCGGTGACCGTTGGCTGGTACGGGCCCGCGGTTAGGTTTTGCACCGGCCACGGAACCATCGTCGACGCCTCGTTGGCGGTCGTCGAGATGATGACCGGCGCGCGCGCGATTAGGCCTGCCTCGGACCGCGCGTTGTAGTCAACGAACATGGTCCGATTATCGGTCATCCCGTTGAAAAATAGCGGGGGCGTCGCGCCCCGATCGCCATACTGTCCGATGAAGTTCACGATCTGCGCGAACGGCACCTGGCGCATGCAGTCGAGCTCCGCCGCGCCGTCCTCGTCGTCATCGCCGCAAGGAGCCTCGCACCCAAATTGGCGCGCTACGAAGCTGAAGTTGGAATACGACGGATCCTTGGGCGGCAAGAAATTGAAGGCCGTCCCCGATTGCATGAAGTAGGCTTGGGCGATAGGATCCTGGTAGAAAGCATAGGCATGGATATCCGCAGCGAGGGACCCAGCTGACTGCCCCCACATCGTGATGCGGCCCGGGTCACCGCCGAAGGCTGCAATGTTGTCGCGGACCCATTCGAGGGCGGCACGCTGATCGAGGATGCCAAGGTTCTGCTCGCCGTCCGCCAGCCCGCGGGCCTTGGGAAAGCCGAAGATAGTGACGCGGTAGTTGATGGTGACGACGATGTGCGACTGCGATCGCTCGACCCACGACGGCGGCAGCTGCCACGGGATATCGACGCCGCCGAGGATGAAGCCGCCTCCTGTCATGAAGAAGAGGACGGGTAGCCCGGCGTCGGGCGGCGGCGGCGCGGTCGTCGGCGTCCACACGGCTAGGTACAAACAGTCCTCAGACGTGGCCTCGCCCACCAGCCCCGAGGAGTCATTCTGGTTGCCGTTGTAGATTAGGTTGCCCTTGGTCAGGTTCAGGCTATAGATTGAGGGCACCGCCGTAACGAACTGCGGGCACGACGGCGGGAACCGCGTCGCATAGTGATGCTCGCTCGCCGGCGATGTCAGCTTCTGCGGCGGCAGCCAGCGGCGCGACAGCACCGGCGGCTTCGCGAAAGGGATGGCGCGGAATTGGCGGGTTCTCGGAAACTTGGGATCGATGAGCCCTGTGTAGGTGCCGGTGGACGTTTGGACGGTGAGATTGTCCGAGCCCGGGCACGGGGCTTCGAGACCAAGGGCCAGCGCGAAGAGAGACAGGATCGCGAGCTTCATGTTGCGCAGCAGCAGCTTCCTCTCTTCGATGTCCTTATGTACCGTCACGTAAGCAATTGATACCCAGGTCGGTCCCCGCGGAAGTAACCGAGCCAATGAAATCATCCTTGTTGTGAGTTTGATCTACCTCCCGCTACGATGAGGCTAGAACATACCCCAATTGAATTTCTTCGACCACAATGAGCTTTCCATCTGCTGGCTTGGTAACCGGGTTCTCGGCAATGTCCTGTTCCTTGTGCATGACTTGTTTGTCTTCCCGGATCCAACCCGGATCTGGGCCGGCGGCCGCCAAGGGACCACTTTGACATTGACATTTGTGGGTTCAGAAATGGAGCCTTCCCCACGAATTCGGCCATCAGCCCCGACGCTAGTCCGCAATTGGACGGGCTAAAGCAATATTGTGTGTGGCGCCTCTGCATGTTGGTCTTCGCCACCATCTTATTTGAACACCGTCGAGCAGCTCGACGATGTTCAACGGGTCGGGTGGGCGGGTTTCACGTGTTCAACACTCCCTCAACCCGCACCCGCACCCGCCATACCCAGGGTCCGAATCGTCCATGGCCAATTCAGCTTTTTCTTTCTCGTCTTGCCGGCCGTTTTTTCTCTTCCAAGAATATTCCCCAACCCAAGCCTTGTACATGTCATCCTAACCAATCAGAATTCAAGCCAAAGACTCGAGGATGCATGCGCACTTCATCGTTCACAGGCACCGAGTGTTTATTGCCTCGAATCGGGTCGCGCACCTACTGAGGAACTCAGGTTGAAAACTTACCTACCCATCAATCCAACTCCCAAACCAACGAAATAAATTGAACGTGGTGCACGGTGTACGCCCGCCCATAATGTCGCATAGATAGGTTGTGGCGGGAGGACTGGGTTCGACTCTCAGCGTCCAAATATGTGATTTTCGTTTCTTTTTCTTCTTTTCCTTTTCTTGCCAGCCATTCTTTCTCTTCCAATCCAAGAATATTCGCCTGCCCTAGGCATTGTCAAAACTCGGAGGATACTTCACGGTTCACCGAGTACTAGTGTTTGTTGCCAATCGAATCGCACACCCAACGAACTTGAGTTGAAAACTTACCTCAATCCAACCGCCAAACCCACCAAACAACTCGGACGCAGTGCACGGTGCACGCCCCCACACACTACTTTGGATGATTGCGGCGTTTTGCGGTGGAGGTCTGGGTTCGACTCCCGGCGTCCGAATTTTCCATGAATGACTCTTGCTATCTTTTTCTTTTTTGTCTTGCCGGCCATTTATTCTCTTCCAAGAATTCGAATATTCCCCAACCCTTCTCAGCCTAATTCAAGTCAAAGACTCGAGGATGATGCACACTTCACGGTTTACCGAGTGCTTAATATATCAATGTCAACTGAGTCGCACAGCTAAGGAACGTTGAAAGTTAGCTACAGTACCAATCCAACTACGGTAGCCAAGAAATAACTCGGACGTGGTGCACGGTATACGCCCCCACACAGTATCATGAAAGGGTACATGGTTTGCGGCGGGAGGACTAGGTTCGATTCCCAGCGTCCGAATGATTTGGACTTCAGCCCTTTTTTTTTTCCTTTCCTTTTCGTGCCGGCCCTTTTTTTTCTCTTCCAAGAATTCGAATATTCCCCACACCTTCTCATCCTAATTAAATCAATCGGAATCCAAGTCAAAAGACTGAACTCGGAGGATACTTCACGGTTCACCGACTTTATTGCCACTTAGGTCGCACACTCGGTGGAAAATTTACCTACAGTATGTACCAATCTGACTTCTAATATTAATGGTAATAAATAAGTCGGATGTGGTGTACGGTGCACACCCCCGAAAAATATCGCCTTACAGAAACTTTGCGGTGGGAAGACTGGGTTCGATTCCCGTTGTCCGAATTTTTGGGACATTATTGTTTCTTTCTTTTCCTTTTTCTTCAAGCTGCCGGCCACTTCCAAGAATACTCCCCAACCCCAGCTCTTGTCATTTTATTAATCGGAGTTCAAGTGCGCACTTCACGAGTGTTTATTGCCAATCGAGTCGCAGACCCAAGGGACTCGAGTTGAAAACTTACCTACAGTACCAATTCAACTCCCAAAGCTACTAAACAAATCGGAGGTGGTGCATGATGCACACCCCCACACGCTGGCCTGAAAGATATACAGCAGTTTGTGCGGGAGGACTGGGTTCGACTCCCAGTGTCCGAATAGCTGTGAGATCTTCGTTTTTCTTCCTTCCTTTCCTTCAACTTGCGTTATATGTCTTCTAAGAATTCGAATATTCCCCAACCCTTATTCTTTAAAAATTAATCGGAATTCAAGTCAGAGACTCGGAGGATGCATGCGCACTTCACGGTTCACCAAGTGTCTATTGCCAATGAGCTCGCAAACCCAAGGGACTCGGGTCGAAATACAACCTACAGTACCAATCCAATACATCTCCCAAAGCCAGTAAATAAATCGGAGGTGGTGCACGGTGCACGCCCCCACATAATATGGCAGAATGATATCGTGATTTACGGCGGGAGGACTGGATTCGACTCCCAGTGTCCGAATAGCCATGAGATCTTCGTTTTTCTTCCTTCCTTTCCTTCAACTTGCCGGCCGTTATATCTCTTCCAAGAATATCCCCAGCCCCGGACATTGTAATCCTAATTAATCGGGATTCAACTCAAAAGACAGGCTTGGAGGATGCATGCGCACTGCGCGGTTCACTGGGTGTTTATTAAGGTTGATTGCCAATCGGGTTGCACAGTTAAGGAACTCGGGTTGAAACCCAACCTACAGTACCAATCCAATCCATGTTTCAAAGCCAATAAATCACTCGGGCGTGGTGTATGCACGCCCCCACACATTGCTTTGTAAGATCAATCCTTTGCGGTGGAGGACTGGGTTCGACTCCCAGCGTCCGAATGGCATGGGCCTTGTGTTGCCATTTTTTCTCTACCCTTTCTTCCCTTTCTTGTCCTCCTTCTTGCTTGCTCTCTTTCCTCTGATCTCTCTTCGGCTGCTTCAAGGACTCGAATGTCCGGCGGCCCGAGTCAATTTTCATATAAGTTAGCCTGGTTTACTTCGATCGTTCAATTGTTCCAACTTCCTGCCAGTGCGCCGGTTGGAATTCATGTTACCATATGATCTATTTAGTTACCCACACCGCAGAATATATCGGACGTGGTGCATGGCGCACACCTGCATACAAGGTACCTGTTTATTTCGAGGCAGGAGCTCTGGGTTCAATTCCCAGCGCCCAGCGTCCGAATGGACTTGCACTTGTTTCTTTTTATTTCCTTTTCCTTTTCTTCAAGTTGCCAGCCATTTTTCCCCTTCCATCTCCCAAAGCCACTAAACAAATCGGACGTCGTTAGCGGTGTACGCTCGCATACAATAACTACCAGAGTCCGAGGCTGAAGCGGGAGGACTTGGTTCGACTCCCAGCATCCGAATATGCGAATTCTTGAACTTTTTGTCTTCTTGCCGGTTTTCCCCCAACGGTGTTCCTCACTCTTTTTTCTAAGTTTACATCCCATACGACCCTCCAGAACTTGAGTGAGCATGAGCATCAGCTTCAAGTTATAATGCGTCTGAGGTTCAATTGTTTCTGCGCCAAATTCATGCTTGTAAATAATCTCACTCACCAATTCAACCACCAAACCCACTAAATAAATCGGACATAATGCACAGTGCACGCCCCCACACACTGTTCTTTTAAGATAAATCAGTTGCAGCAGGAGGACTGTGTTCGACTCCCAGCGTCCGAATAGCTTGAAGTCTTCGTCTTTGTTTTGCTTTTCTTTGCTTTTCTTCAAGTTGCAGGCCGTTTCTTCTCTTCTAAGAATATCATATATTACCCAACCCTTCTCATCCTAATTCAAGTCAAAGACTCGAGGATGATGCGCATTTCACGGTTTACCGAGTGCTTAACCTATCAATGTCAATCGAGTCGCACAGCTAACACTGCGGCGATCAAAAAATATTACCGGAGGAAAAAGAGCCTAGAACTATTATGTTCAATTTACGGCCCAAATATTACCTGAGATGAGATATCGGTGATAGCCTGCATATTACCTGTCGCATCTCCTCCGGCAATAGTCCGGCTGTTTGCCGAGGTAAAATTCTGACTTTTACTTTCCTTTGTTATGTAAAAGTCGGACTTTTACCTCGGGAAACAGCCAGCCTATTACCTGAAGAGATCTGACAGGTAATATCCAGGCTGTCATTGCTATCTTATCTCTGGTAATAGTTGGGCCGTAAATCGAACATGATAGTTCTAGGCCCTTTTTCCTCCGGTAATATTTTTTGATCGCCGCAGTGTAAGGAACGTTGAAAGTTAGCTACAGTACCAATCCAACTACGGTAGCCAAGAAATGACTCGGACGTGGTGCAGGGTGCACGCCCCCACACAGTTCCATGGAAGGATACTTATATAGTTTGTGGCGGGAGGACTGGGTTCGATTCCCAGCGTCCGAATGAACTTCGACTTCAGCTCTTTTTTTTTTTTGCCTTTTCTTTTCGTGCCGGCCCTTTTTTTTCTCTTCCAAGAATTCGAATATTCCCCAACCCTTCTCATCCTAATTAAATTAATCGGAATCCAAGTCAAAAGACTGGGCTCGGAGGATACTTCACGGTTCACCGACTTTATTGCCACTTAGGTCGCACACTGGGTGGAAAATTTACCTGCAGTACCAATCTAACTCCCAATATTAATGGCAATAAATAAATCGGACGTGGTGCACGGCGCACTCTCGCCTTTATTTGCTTATCATCCTTTACCTCAATAAATGCGGGAAGACCGGATGCCGGGTTCGACTCCCGGCGTCCGAATGGAACGTAGCGGTTCGGTTTTTTTGTCTTTTTGTGGTTTCTTTGCTTCATTTCCTTCGAGGTCATTCACATGCACGCTAATTTTTCTGACAGACCACAACTCATTTCTTCGAGTATTCATGCACGGATTCATATCCTTCAAGCTCATTCACATGGATGCTATTTTTTCTGGGAGAAACCCGCACTCCTCACTTCGAGTATTCATGCACCGCGCTGAATCACGCCCAGAAACTCACCTACGTAGCTTGGCAACAAATCAAAGAGTACCTCGGACGTGGTGTACGGTGCACACCCGCTCTCACTGCTTGATGGAAGGTGACAATTGTACGGGAGGCCCTGGTTCGACTCTCAGCGTCTGAATGTCGAACTGAGTTGCCCTTTTTTGCTCTGTGCTCTGTCTCTCGGAGGTTCGCGTAGATTAGCCTCGCGATGTGAGAAGATCGGGGTCGACTCCTGGCGTTTGAAACAGGGAATTCTTCTCTTCGTTTTACAGTTTTCTCCAACAGTAATTCATTCCCCCCTTAATGTCGCACAATTCGGCCTGCGACTCTCGTGAGTAATTTCTCAATATTGCATGCATCATCTTCGTCTCTGGTTCAGGCCTGGAAACTCACCTCCATAGCCTGGAACCAGAGTTAGGGAGTACTATGGACGTGGTGTATGGCGCACACCTGCTTACATTTTGCAATGTTTACGGAACAGATTATGCAGCGGGAATCCCGGGGTCGACTTCGCGAATGGGTTTCCATCAGGTTCTTCTTCGCTGTCTCACCAACCGTGATCATTTCGCTTCTCAGGGTGGTTAATTTCATGAAAAGAATCCTCGCAACTTCTCTCTTCAGTATTTCATGCACTTCGCGGACTCACGCCCAGATAGATAGTCGTCTACGTAGCCCGCCACCAAGATCAGAGAGTATGTCGGACGTGGTGCACGGCGCAGAACTGCGAGCAGTTGAAGCTCATAGAGGCACTAATGCGGGAGCCCGGGTTCGATTTCCGGAGTCCGAATGTGGAATCAGGCTGACTTTTTTCTTTTCCTCGTTCTTCTTGCAGAGGAACGAAGAGGCAGCACGATGATGTATGAACTCGACGTTGACGAGCTAACTGAGCTTGGTTCACCATGGAGCGTATTGGAGAATTGTTTGATACGGTCGCACATAAATCTCATGTGAATAGTACAAAATTGTCTTTACGTTTGGATCAAGGGTGGAGTGTACAGCGTTCGGACACTGCGGACGGCACCAACCCAGTAAGGACCTCAGGATGCACTAAAGGCCCTTGCAATGGTGTACCTGAAATCTCGTACCTTATTAATAATTCTTGAGGCATTCCACAACGATGGGAAGCCGCGGTTCGTTGTCAACGTGCGGGGCTTGAATAGGATCGCCCTTGCGCCATTTGATACGCGGATCCGGCTGAGAGAACTTGAAAGCGCGCAACAGGACGCAGAGTACAACCTCTGGGAGTGGGAGCTCTATGAGTAACATCAAATGAAAAGCGACTATTCCACTCACTCATCTCTAGTTGCGAGAATTTGAAGCCACTGTGGAAGAACAAAATATTTAGTTCAAGTGCAAGGTGGCCAAGGAGTACATGACTCGGAGACACACATGCAACTTCTGTTTCCACCAATAAAAGTCATGGTGTTCCCATAGACCCCGCAGAGCTTCGTGGTGACGGAATCCGCTTTACCGTTCACCCATCGCTCGGGTCTGAACTCCAGCGCGGCATCACCCCAGACCTGCTTGTCGTGGTTCGATGCCCCAATAGCGATGTAGCACAGGGTTCCTTTTGGAACTTTGATCGTGTCCATGATTGTACCGTCCACCCCAGTGACCGGTGTCGTCAGGGGCAGAACGATGTCTTCCAAGGGTCTGGAGTCTCTGTTAGAAGATTCGACGGAGAACTGAACCAAGACTTACTGGCGGATTACCGCTGGGGTAACAGGCGGATATCTGCCCCGGTATCACGTTGAGACACATACACGACGGGAGACTCACAGTCGCATTGTTTCACGGATCACGGCGTCGAGATACGGTAGTCCCACAATCGTGTCATGATTCATAGTTTCCGGGTGGCCGAGAATTTCCGCCCGAAGTTTGTCTTGTATGTCCGGATTCTGTGCGATTATGTGGAGGAGCCGGTTCAACGAAGAAGAGGTTGTGTCTGTTGCGGCGAAGATAATAAATCTGTTCGCAAAATCAGCAACCAGGATTCCGTAGCGTTCGGTACTTACGAGGTGGAAGCAACGAGCTCTTCGTCGGTGAGTCGCAACGCCTCCTCACTAGACATATTGCTCTTCACTAAATGAAAGATGTCAGCGAAGGAGAGGTGAGCGTCAGATAACACACTCAAGAGGCTTATTATGTCCTTCGCCTCGTCTTTGACCTTTAGCTTACCGTTCCTGATCGCTTCCTTGCGCTCTTTGACGAGGTTCAAGGCAGTAGCACTCATAAAATCGACGAGGTCGCGGATTTCGCGCAGCGCTGGGACCGGGAGTACACTTATCATGAAGCGTAGGAAGGCTCGGGAGGGTATTTTGACAATGGCAGGGAGGAGGGGTAGCCATATCCCGAGTTTAAAAATGGCGGGACTAGGGATACAAAATATATTAGACTATCTGAATCAATTTCTTGACACTTACAGTAGTCCCTTCAAGGCCCGCGCATATTGGTCGGTGCGCTCTTTCCCGGGGAGCATGGGATCAAACGAGTAACCAATCCCCGTTTGGCCGATCAGCTCCAAAGATGTGCGACAAAGAATGTTGTTGAGGTCGAGCTACTCCGACGCGGATGATCAGCCTAGTTCTCAGTGCCAACGCAGAGCGACACTTGCCTCCTGAGGGCCGTCACGAATGAAGGGTTGAATAAGACCATCTCGAGCCTGCCGGAAGATTGAGATGTAATAGGCGAGGCGGAACTAATAGTTCTTACCCTCTGTACGACTTCGTAGAACGTAGGAACCATCCTTCGGAGATTCGCCGTGGAGAATGCGGGGATCATGATTTTGCGGAATTTGCGGTGGTGGTCGCCCTCAGTGGAGAGTATGCATGGGCCGAACACAAGCGAATTCATCCTGAGGTACGCAGTCAGGAGGATTACGGTGAATGGTGTGAATATGACGGACGCAATCGTATTTTTATCCTCTTCATAGATATTTTGATCCTTGACGAGGATGCTCTGCGTTGCGGCCGGATCGAACACGAACAACGCACGAGCCTGAAAAACCTTCAGGAGTGCAGCGATAGACAACACCACTTCCTTACACCGAGAAGTCCTTGGAATCTGACAACACGTCCATAATTCTGTTCCAACTTTTGCTGGAATTCCCAGCCATCGGCATCATGATATTCAGTGAGATTCCCTGGCGAAGGGGGTTGTGAATACGATATGAGTTAAACGTGTAAAGTGTCGCACCGGTAATAAAAGATGTGGGTGGAGGCCCAGGTATGTTGTCCAAAGTAGAGGATAAGCGACGTCGAAGGATCCGTACCACGTAAAGGATCGCGAGCAGGGCACAAATAGTGACGGGAGTCATTGGGAGAGGCCGACGGCCTGATGGATTGCGGAAGCTTTTATGTGGATTGGTTAGTAATGTTTCCCGCATCCTCGGGCGGTGACTCGCAGCTTCTTGACATGCGTGCGAAATTCAATTGATTTTTGTAGCATACTGGCCAAGACTGAAGTGATTTCAACATCGCATGGAGCCACTGCATTCAATTCTGCAGGCACTGCGCGGATATTCGGGGCCGCTACGATTATTGACGACCAATAAAGTGCACGAAAAAGTGAATTTACCGTTAGTGCACACATTTCGGAAAAACTATTTGTTAACTATTTGAGTCTCACGAGAAGTCGTGGTGCCGTGTTCTCCGATGTCGCGGCTGCGTGATACAGTATTTCGTCGCAGGTCCGATTTTTAGTCATGAAGGCGGCGGCCGTCGTTTCTTCTTCTCACATGCAATGTGGTGTCTACTATCGATCACCCACCTTTGCAAAAAAAATTTTGATGGAGGTGCGGCAGAGGCATCTGGGCTCGGATTGGTCTGAAATTCGGACTGAGGCGAGCCTTGCATGTCATTAGCTCCCTTGAATATTTGCAGACTTTTTAAGGAGCCTAGAAGATGCCGAGAAGAAAACCCAAATTACCCACCTTTGCAAAAACTTTTGGCAGGCGATTGGTACGCGATCGATGCCATCAAAATTCCCAAAATCCGACTCTTGATTTTCATTAGGGCTCAAATAGGCCCCAAACATTCTATAAACTTTGCAGTACATGTTTAGATACTGAAATAATCTCCCTGTTTTATCCCGAGGCAATTGAGCTTCAATTGAGCTCACCGGATCGATTTTTGCAAAGGTGGATGATCGATAGTAAGCTATGTGAATATTTGCCTCCGATCACTACTTTTGGTCGGCGATCAGTGATTTGCCACGCAATACCTGTCAGCCCCTATTTTTGACAAGACATTTGTGCTCAGCTCTCTAAATGCTCCTAGAACATACCCAACTTGCTTCAAATACGCAGAAGCAAGTGGATTGAAGAGTGGCAGCTTTTCTCAGCCATGATTGTGCTGGGTCCGATCAATTTTGGTCAAAGATTACACAAATACGAGACTTCTCATGCCCACCAGACTGGGTTGGAGTCTTGTTTTTTCCTTTCCTTTTCTTGCCGGCCATTCTATCTCTTCCAAGAATATCCCCCAGCCCCGGGCATTGTCATCCTAATTAATCGGGATTCAATTCAAAAGACAGGCTCGGAGGATGCATGTGCACTTCATAGCTCACAGGCACCGAGTGTTTTTTGCCAACTTGAATTAGGTCGCACACCTAACGAACTCGGGTTGAAAACTAACCTACAGTATTAATCCATCTCCCAAGCCCACTAAATAAATCGGATGTGGTGCACGGTGCACGCCCCCATACAATAACAATTGCTTGTAAGTTCGTATTGTGGCGGGAGGACTGGATTCGACTCCGACCCGAATAGTAGGGGCCTTGCGTTTTCTAAAATTATTTTCCTTTTCTTGTCTCCCTTCTTGTTCTCTTTGCCTCTGAGCTACTTCACGGACTCGAATGTCCGACAGTCGGGCAGTCCAAGTCAGTGCTCACTGTTCACATAAGTTGGCCTGGTGTACATATAATGTTCAATCGTTCCTGCGCCGATTGCAATTCATGTTGCCATATGATCTATTTAATTACTCACGCCACAGAATCCATCGGACGCAGTGCACGGCGCACACCTGCTCGCCATACCAGGTACCTGTTGACTTTCGAGGCAAGAGCTCTGGGTTCGACTCCCAGCGTCCGAATGATCAGCGGCGCCTTTTCCCGAGCTTCCCCTGGTCCTGCACCTATTTATATAGAATAATCCGATCCAACTCCCAAATTCAATAAATAAACCGGACGTGGTGCGTACCCCCATACAATGGACCAGAATTCTCCGTCTTCATTGTTTATAGTGGGAGCCCTGACTCCTGGATTCTACTCCCAGCGTTGCCGACCTTTTTTTGGCGCATCCCAGCTGGCCAGGTCCAAGGGGATGTATACTTCGTTTCAAGGTCCTAATTCATGCTCACGGGCAAATAATCTCGCCCACGAATCCAACTACCGAAGCCACTAAATAAATCGGTCGTGGTGCCCGCCCACGCTAGCGCTGGTCATACACACGACAAATTTGAAGCAAGAGGACTGGGTCGACTCCCAGCATCCGAATATGCGAATTCTTGCGCAATTGCACGTTGTACATTAATTGTGTTCTTGCCGACTTTCTCCCAACGGCACTCCTCACTCTTTTTTCAAGTTTACATCCTATACATGAATTGCTAATATCCCCTAAAGAGAGTAAGCTAACGTGTGCGAGTTTCAATATCGTTCCTGCGCCAAATTCATCTTCAGGCAAATAATCTCACAGACTAGTACCAGTCCAACTACCGAAGCCAATGAATAACTCGGACGTGGTGCACGGCGCACACCTGCTCGCCATACTCGAGTACCAGCCACCCGCCGACCTTCGAGGCCGGAGTTCTGGGTTCGACTCCCGGCGTCCGAATACGTAGGCGTTTTTTCTCTTCCAAGAATTCGAATATTCCCCAACCCTTGTTAAATCGGAATTCAAGTCAAAGGCTCGGAGGAAGCATGCACTTCGAGTGTTTACTGCGGATCGGGTCGCACAGCTAGCTCATGTTGAGATCCAACCTACCAATCCAACCACCAAACCCAACGAATAAATTGGACGTGGTGTACGGCGCACGCCCCCACCCTAGTTTAGAAGATTGCAACGGTTTGCGGCGGAGGACTGGGTTCGATTCCCAGTGTCCGAATTAAATACTGCCGGTCCCCGGATCTTTTTTTTTTGAAAAGAAAAAGGACGGGTCGGGATTGCACTTTCGCCCGATTGTAATGAGACGGGATCTTAATCGGAAGCCTTTAGAAAACTTACCTACACTACTGATCCACCTCCCAAAGCCAGTAGGTAATCGGATGTGGTGCATGGTGCACACCTGCCTACAATTTCCCTTGTGGTTTTCGTTGTAGCGGGAGCTCTGGGTTTGACTGCCAGCGTCCGAATAGTCCAGGTCCATTGTGTTTGTGTTTTTTTTTTTGAGGCGGGACGTGGATCCCTCTTTCGATTGTAATGAGAACAAAGACTTTGGAAGAAAGAAAGTACACTCGTAGTGTTCCAAGGAAATACGATTCGCATTGCACTGTACAAATCATGTTGAGATCCAACCCACTAGTCCAACTCCCAAACAAACAAATAAGTCGGACGTGGTGCACGGTGCACGCCTGCACATATTAGCTGCATTTCGTTCTTTGAAGCGGGAGGCCTGGGTTCGACCTCCAGCGTCCGAATATTTTGGGACCGTTTTCTTTTTGCTCGAAAGGCTGGACCTGGATTCCTTTTTCGACTGTTTTGATTAGGAATCCGAATCGAAAGCCTTTATTCTTTGGAAGAAGATTTCTTCTTCCAAAGAAAGTCCACTCGTACTAGTACTATTGCGTTCCAAGAAAATACTCAGAAAATACCACTGACATTACACTATATACAGGGGATATACATTATATTATTTTACACATCATGTACACATGCGATACACGATACACGCAAGAACTCAAGTTGTACACACGCGACATCCTGTGGATGAATTTAACGCGGCGGAGCCCTGGATTGGGGTAAAGTCGCCCGTCGGCGCCGGAATGTTATCCTCCACCCTCCCCGAATTGAGCGCGGCGCTGCCCTGTCGTTCGACGCGCGGCGTGAAGTCCCCCGTCGGCGACGGGATGTTATGATTCGGAGTACCCTCAAAGTCGCCAGTGGGCACGTTGTCCTCGAACCGCGACGAATTGAGCGCCGGTGCGCGCCCACGCCCGCGAATCCACCTCCCTCTCCTCCGGGGGTGGCGTGTACGCAGGTTCAGACCGAGGTGTAAACGCGCTCTCCGAAGACGCGGCGTACCCGCTCTCCCCGCCTGTTAGCGAGGGCGTGCTCGCCATCGACGTCGACATCGACGAGGCGGGGACGGCATGGGGCCTCGGGTGCACGGCGTCAAGGGAGTCGGTGGGGACCGCGTTTACGTGCGGTGCGTGGTCCGCGACCGCGCGCGGCGCCGGGGTGCAAGGGAGGAGACCTGAGGTCGGGCGGGGTTCTTGCGTCGTACTCGCAGACGGCATGGAGCTCGACGACTCCGCAGCATGCGCGAGCTCGGTGCTCCCCTGGCGCGAGCGTGACGGGGGATTGGACGAGTTGCGGGGTTCGGCTTCCCGCTTGCGCGGTCGCAGGGCATCGGGTATGTGCAAGAACTCGTGGCACGGCTCACGCATACCCCCATCTCGACGCACAACTCGTCCACCAACGCGACGCTGGACGACAATCTGATCACGTTTCCGTTCGGACAGAGCCTCTACGTCGATGCGACACACGAGGTCGTCGTTCTCAACGGTCTGTATTAGGGGAAGTCAAAGTTAGTTTCCGGAGGCGATTCACAGGTCGATTCAGATGTCGATTCAGACATCGATTCAGGACATCAGAATCGACCGAGAATCCATCAAAAAAGTGAATCGACCTGAATCGTCGTTGCTACTCCGGAGGAGCAACAGCATCTGAATCGCCTCTGAATCGCTTCGAGAATCACCTCGCATCTTAGGCCCCAGCAGTTATCCCAAGTTATCCTCCGTCATCAGATAAAATTAAATATAAATAAATATATTTTGAAACTCTTCTCCTCTAAAAACACACCGCTCGTACCGATGGGTCGCAAGAAAAATGCCGATGCTCCTGCTCCTAAATCTGCCCCTAAAGCTGCCCCTAAAGCTCCTGCTTCCAAACTGCCCGGCCGTAAGAAGTTCCCGACCGAGAAGCTGAAGGCCATGCGAAAGAAAAAAAGTGCGGACTCCGACAGTAGTGATGACAGCGCAGATGACGACGAAGACGGGGATGTCGAGGCCCCGGAAAATACTGCGCTCGACGTTGAGTAGGCTGCACTCCGAGACCAAATTTATCACGTACTCATCTATTTTTTGCAGCTGGAAAGACAACGACCTCAGTGTCACACTTGTCGCGCTCATTGGCGAGAACAAGGACATCAAGAGGTCGCTGTTCCCCCCCTGCGGCCCGAATGCTTCAACCAAAAACGGCGGAGGCACACCCAAGACCCACGCACTTTGGGAGCTGGCTGTGCTGCTCTTCGGAGAGATGGACAAATTCAAGGACGCCATTGCAGCTTGTACAACTCCTAAACAGAAGCGGTTCTTTGCAAACAAGATAAAAAACAGACTCGGCGCGTAAGAGACTTACTTATGTGTGCTGTAGCTATCGCTCACCCGTCTCCATAGGATGGCAAAGATCACTCGGAAGTACAATAAGGAGATGGGGGAGACCGGGGCAGGGATAACGAGTGCGTCCCAGATCAATATGAATGCCACAAACACATTTACGACAAAGTGGGGTACGTACTGTCCTCCAAACATTCACTGCGCGAACTAATGCACGTCGTCACGGCAGCCGAGATCTCCAAGAAATGTCCTTGGTTCTTTGAGATGCGCGAACTCATCGGCCAGCGGCCGAATCTTGTTCCTACCGGTCTTGGGCACAGCAGCACCCCAGTCGCATCCGGAGTCATCTTACCAGAGGAGACGTCTGCAAACGAGGATGAGAAAGATGACACAGACAATCACAGCGTCTCCAGCATCCCGTACGACGACTGGGAGCACACTCCTGGCCATACACCCGAGCCCGAGGCCCGCAAGCGCACCTTCAACGACATGGAAGATGATGGCGCAGCTGCGGGCAGCGGAGACGACTATGGGCCCTCGTCAGACATCGCAGACTCGGCACCTCATATCCCCGCTCCGGACAACAATAGCGACGATGACATGGGTCTAGAGCACGCACAGGACACGGCTGACGACAACAACGATGGGGACGAGCCCAAAGCCAAATCAAAAGGCAGAAAGACTCACCGTAAAACCTTTGCCAAGCCGGGGACGTCGAAACCCGCTGTGCCTGCCCCTGCTGCTGCTCCGAAGCTCACGAAGAGGACGAAGGTTGCTGAGTTTGCGGAGATTGCAAAGGAGGACGAGAGGACACGCCAGAAGGAGCTGGATTTGGCAACCCTGCGCACACGCCAGCAGATGAAGGCTACGGAGTCAAGGGGGCGGTATCTTGAAAAGCGTGAGGAGAGGAAGAGGGAGGAGAAGAAGGGAAAGAGAGAGAAGGAGCTGGCGAAGCTTCGTATCAAGGAGCTCAAGCTCATTCAAAGCCATGAGCGACACATGCAAGCGGCCAGACCGGACCTACAGTCATCCACCTCCCACGCTGCCAGCTTCTTCGGTTCCCGCTCTTCTCATGCCTCGTCAAACTCATCTCGCTATGCAGCCTCGGAGCCCGACTACACCGACCTCGACAGCTTCGCCGGGAACGCGGTGGCGGGCCCTTCGACCTCGCAGCTAGACTACAGCAATTTCGACTTCAATTCTCTTCCCAACTCCTTTGGTGACGGCTCATAAATAAATTCCGCTTGCGTATTAGATACCCTGACTTCCCTGACATTCCCTCCACCTACTGGCTACTGTCGTTACTTGCTATACTCGCTTCCACCTTACGCTCATTTTTCTATAACATTTACCCACACTACTGACGTTACTCTACTGGCTATTCCTGCCCATTGTCACTACTCATACCGAGCTCCTGTCGCTGCCTTCGTTCACGGTGTCGGTTCCGTCTCGCCTTCGCCTTGAATAGACGCCGTTTAAGCTCCTCCCGTTTGGCTTTCCCCACATGGACTCGGGTGCCATTCTGTGCTAGTCCAGTGTTTTCCTCAGATTCGGAGGTCGACGAAAGCCCTTCATTAATGAAGGGATCTGCCATTACAGCTTCGTCATCACTGTCTGCACCCCGCTCCTGCTCTTCACATTGCATTGCAAAAGTATGAATGCCAATGCAGGCAGCGATCCAGTACGTCGCAAATCTGTGTGTCTTCTCGTCCTTGATATTGACGCGTAGCCCCTTCATTGATTGGAACCGGCCTTTAAAAAATCCAATAGCATGTTCCGAGCGAATACGGACCATGGAAACATGGTTATTAAACTCCTCGTTTCCCTCGAGGAGACTGAACGGCTTCTTGAACGGGGATATCATCCACTTTTCGAGCTGTCATTGATACTGAGGACATGTCTGATATTGTGAAATAATTAATCATACAGTGTACGCTGAGTCGGCCCAAATAAATTCATCATCCTCGAGTAAGGTCTCGCGCTCTTGAGCAAGACGTGTTCCCTCCCACGCAGTCGAGTCGTGTGCACTGCCGGTAAAGCCATAACCGAAGTCTATGATACGAAGATTTGGAAGGGATACAACCTAGCCGCAAGACAGTCAGAGTGAGCACCCATGATGTTTGCAAAAGTGGAAGTAACGCACTTGTACATTGAGCGAATAATTGCATTTACGATCAAAATAACTCTCGCCAAACCAAAATGGTCTGTCAAATAGAGCCACCAGTGTACCGTCTACCATACACCATCCGTCACGCCATGCCTTGCACGAATGCGCCTCGACCCAGGCCTTGGCCTTTTCTTTCTCCTCGGCTGTTGGCATCCGAACAGCCTCCGCCATGAAATCAGGACGGAGGATAGCCGTCATGACACGGCGCGTCACTACTGTGATGGTCCCTTTCCCGACGCCAGCCCAGTTTGCGACCTTCTGAAGGCCGGCTGCATTGCCTGAGTGCCCAAAACGAAATAACACGATGGCTAGCTGATCCTCGACAGGCATCTGCGCATTCGGGGAGTCGTTTGCGAAGACGGGATCTCCGGCAATCCTCGCGACAAGTTTGTCGAAAGTGAGCGGGGATACACGCAGTTCCTGACGGAACAAGTCTGAGCGGGTGTCCTTCAACGTGTCGAGGACATGTCGGATGAAGGCAGGGCCGGGGACATGGGGAAAGTTGTCGCGTGGCATCTCGTAACGCTCGGTGTACATTTCCTCGAGATTGTGTCGCACCCATCTCAGGGGATTATTCGAGCGACGGTCTGTAAGTTCCTCGCCATTCTGTATCGTGTCATCTAGCCAGTCCTCCTCGTCATCTCCATCAGCACCCGATGAGCTGGAAGTATCGCTGTCAGACGTGCTGTCAGAACTGACATCCTCGTCCTCGTCCGAATCGGGATATCCAGCCGGGTGCAAGTCCGGCATACTGTCATCGCTGTCTGAGCTTAAGAGGGAGGTGGAGTCTGTGAGGGAATTAGAAGAACTTGACGAAGACCGTCGCCAATCCGAGCCAAGGATATTAGACCAGAGGTCGGTGCTGTCAGACGTGCTGGAGAGGTCCGAGGTGATCAAAGAACTGGGGGAAGAGTCCCCGGAATCCGAGCTAGATGTCATGCTGATGGATAAGGTGTCGAAAATAGGGTCCATGGGTTCCAGAGGCGCAAAAGTCGTCAGCACTTCGCTCTCCGGTGCGGTAAGGCCAGCCCGCTCAAATGCGCGGCGGGTTTTTTTCTTCCGGCGCAAAGCATTTTTGAGACGAGTAGTGTGATGATCGAGGAAAGTTTTGACTATGTCCCGAGCCCGCCGCTGGCGCGAAGAAAGGCGGGGCATGAGCACAGAGAAAATTCACGTCGGCGATCAAGACAAGATGACAGAGAAGTTACATAAACCCTTCGAAATTGAATTTGTTTAAAATATTATGACTGTAGAGCAAAACTAGTTAAGTGGGCCAAATCTCTTGGAGAATCGTCCCCAGAATCAACACCCGAATCGGGGGGGTCAAAGTTGATGTCGCTTCATGATGGATTCTGACTTCTGAATCCAATCATGAATCACATCTGAATCGACCGGTGAATCGCCTCCGGAAACTTAACTTTGACTTCCCCTATTATGTGTATCATGTCTTCCAGCGCGAATAACTGACAATCTATTATACAAAAGAGGACGGCCTTTGTCTCAAGCTAACTGTCAATCAGGTGGCTGTGCTTGATCCCTCCCACGACCTCAGGCTCCTTCCCACGACTTCACTCCCTCTTTGATCACGACGACCACCCTCTCGACGCGCTGTTTCGGTGTTTGGCCCTTGCACAACTCATCTACATCCATCTGCTGCAACCCCCAGGACACACTGGACAATCTGACAACTTTTGACACCTGCACACCCATCTTTACCTTACCTTGCTGAATATTACCTGTGTACTACGTGTCTTTCTGAGTAGTTGGGATGGCCCTCATGCTCAGTACTGTATGTAACTGTATGGAAGCAACCTTCTAAGCACCGTGACACCTGTTGCCTCATTTTCTGGCAACGGAACAACTGTGATAAAGACCGTTGCTTGAACAAGCAACAAGATGTTTTTTCTTTCTGTCAATTTTGAGACATTGCAACGAGATCAATCACAGTTATTCTGTCCCAATCCTGTAATCACAAGCCATTCGAGCAGATATTCAGGCTCACAATTTTTTTTTCATGATTTATTTTTGCCGTGTCACAATTTTTTCAAGGCAACGGCCCAACCGTAATCGTGATGGCGCCCAAAAACAAGCAACGCAACAGTCCCATCGTGACCGTGACGGTTGCTACCATCCAGGTACGTACAGTAACCTTGCTGTAATCCTCTGCTCATTAATAATGTTATCTTCGTGATGGGACTGCGTGACAACTGAAATTTTGCCAGTTTGGGACTGCTTAACAATTCTGACTAATGGACCATCCAGGGCAACCCTCCCCCACCCCTTCATCTTCTTTGGCTCAACTACAACCGAACAATGTGTATCTGATCTACCTCTATTATACATGAGAATGTGCCTCCAGACAAGACAACTTTATGTCTCGGATAACTGGATTGGCTGTCAAGCGGTAAGCTGCTGATGTAGTCTCTGTGGTGAGACATGTGACCGTGTTTGGATGCATCCCTTTTGTTGCTGACTCTCATTATGCATCCAGCTAAACTACATCCCTTACTTCCGAGGCCCGAGTCCCAAACTCAAGAGCCAGTCTTTCAGGCAAGTGGTGTTGTGACTGATAGTGCTAATGGGTATCCATGCAAAGCTCACGGTCACCCTCGATGGCAGTCAATCCACGAGGCACGACTTTGATCTGGAAGGTCTGTCTGTATCTGAGTATGTAGAGCCACACATTTATGCTCACACTGCTGCTGATAGTGATTTTACAGTATTTGAAGTATTCTTCTTTCTCTGAAGCCCAGTCGGTTCTCATTAGGCCAGAAAAGGCGCTGAGAGAGGGAGGCGAGGGAGAATCGAAAGCCAGAGGTGAGGAAGGCATTTTATACATTCATTTGTAATCTCAATATCCAAGCTTTCTGTCTCGATGAGTGCACGATGGTCTGCAGCTCTGTGAACTGGCTGCCAAAATACAAGATCACCTTTCCAGTCAACATCAATGCAGTGATCGTAGTGCTCGAACCGAAGATCGAATTCTACGCAGGAAAGTGGAAGCTGCAGAACGGCAACTGGAAACTGCGCCAGATTGTGGTTTGGCATACAATACTGAATAGAAATACAGATTCAAGACAGGCCCTTGGTAGACTCCATTACAATCCTGATATCCTTCCCCACCGCCAAACTGAGAGGAGCCATCGGCACTAACATTCAGTATTCCAGTAGCGCGCTTATTGACGGGGATTATAGGCAGTCATTTTCTTTGTACCTTTCATGTCAAAATTGATTAGCTCAGACATCAGAGTTCTGTATGACTACTTGACCTCTTTCAAGATTTAATAGTGTGCGTAAGGGGCAACAGAAACAAGGTGGTTCTGGTAGTTCTGAAACTTTCTGAATATATTCGCCATCGGGACCCGCGAAATCTGTGCCCAATGCCTCGATCTCATAAATAAATGACGAGGTTGCTCCGATCAGACACTTTGATCGACTGAAGCATGCCACAGGGGACACGAGGAACCAACCGCAGGTTGGTGCCGAGTGTCCGCCAGAGATATCAGCACAGTAGGCTGCAGAAGCACTCTGATCATTGAGGGGCTATGTAACTGTAGACATAAGACCTCAGATTTCCATCTTACTGCTATGTTTCTGTTGCGGATCACGAACTTTCTTGATACCAACACTCTTTTGACCTCTTCATAATTCTTACACTCATTTACTGTTCAATGCATTGTTTGTGCTACTATCTGAATGCCATCAGCATGAACAATCTGACTCAGTGACGGTGCATCCGTGCGGAGCACGGGTTCATGCTAGTGATACATATATCACTATGACCAGTACTCACGGCACTCAACCTGTCCACCCTGGCGACAGAGGGCCCGCTACCGGCGGACCACATCCCGAAGCACCACACGTTCAGAGACTCAGAGTGTCGCAACTTGCGCCATTCGCGACGAACGTCCAGTTCCAGCGTATGTCCTACTACACTGACACATATGTCGATACAGTCCTTGAATGCACCTCCGTGCCTGGGCCGCAGATCCGCATCATCGTAAGCGACGGCGTGGTCCCGCTGACGGGTATCGCGGGCTGTACTGCGCAAAAGGACGGAATGTGTGCTGTGGACGCGTTCGTCGCGGCGCAGAAGGAGATCATCGGGGCGACGGACTGGGCGTACGACTGCTACGGCAATTGGACAATCCCCGATGGGTGGGAAACGACGACGGGGGAGCCGCCTAGGAGCTAGAGGTAGGAATAACTCACGGCGTGGAGTGGAGCTTGGATGTAGTACTTACAAGATGTCCCCTGGCTTCGCTCCGGAGATTGACACACAAAGTCATGTAGTAACCCCAAAAAATGATTATAGAATTTTGCAGTCAAGCGATGCCTAGTTCCAACGCAGCGGATCTGTGGAGAGTGTGAGCGATCTCACTTGCATACTTCTGAACGGTACCTTGATCGTTCAAAAAGCTATGAAATCGAAGGTCCAGAGCACAGAAAGCAAAATCGAGTTAACTTGAAGGACGTAAGACCAAATATGCCCAAGGAACTTAATGAGATAATTCGAGGGTGTAGAATTGATTTATATTGACCTCGTTGAGAGCGACTACTTCAACCCACGCCACCCGCCCAAATAACTGACTTGAACCCCAGAAGCAAGTCTACTTACTCCGTTTGAAGCTCCGTCACTTATGTATAGATTTGCAACCTTAACTTGCGTCTCTGATGTCTCCCCAAAGACGCCAAAGATGCAAAAGACAAAGCTGCTATTTTACTGATGCACCGTCACTGGCTCGATCGAATAGTGATAGCGTAACTACTCAAGTGCGGCTCAGTCGTTCTTCCCCGACTGTGGCCTAGTTGATTTTTCTGTTACTTGTATGCATAAGTACTCCCGCAGCTTTCTCAGAAAACGTGGCGACAAGGCGAAAGATTGTCTCAAACGCCACGCCGGCCTGAAAGTCCAGGTTCAAATCATGCCCGCCTCCCTGCAAAACCAGAACCTCGAAGCTCTTCACAGCCGGCCAAGTCACTTGTTCAGCCGCTGTCAACGTCTCGACGTCAACACACCGATCGGCCCCACATGAAACCTGGTCCTGTGCACCCACGACCTTCGCGACCGCCCCGGTATAGTTCGCCGCGGGAATTGACGACGAGGCCACCTGCAGTCTTATGTTCAAGGGTCCCACATCCTTCGTGAACCCGTCGAATAGGAGCATACGCGGTGAATACGCCGTCAAATCGGCGGGGTAGAACGTGGTGCGGTCGTTGACAGTGGCATATGCTGGATCGAGCGCGCCCCAGCGAAGTGGGTTGGCGTCCCGCGCGGCAATGAAAACTGTCGATGTACCGGAACCAGGAGGGGGATCGTTTGGACTAAAAATGAGAAAGGAGGTCAAAACGAGGGCGTCGAAGGGTGACTGCGCGCCATCGACGACGGCGCCAAAGCTGAAAAGGGCGGAGCCGAGGCTATGCCCTATCCCAATGATCTTTTGGAATGGTCCGACGCCGGGGAGGATGGGCGCGGTTTTGAGGTGCTGTGCGAGTTGCGAGAGCGCAGCTGCGCTGGTGGGGAACTGCACGTCGGACGCATTTGCCGGCCGTGAGCTAAGCCCAGCGCCTAACAAATCGACGGCAAGAGAAGGCAGACCGCGCTCGCACGAGAATGCCGCGTAGGAATAGTTTCGGAATTCTTCGATGGGAGGCGACCAATACTGGCTGGTATAGGAGAATCCATGCGCTAGGAGCTGCAACACATCTGAGACGAAAATTAGATAGAACAATCATTGAGAATGGGAGCGGCCAGGAACGGCCTTGGGACAGACCTTCATTACCGGCGTCAGGCCTGCAGAACACACCGTAGATGTCGTATGTGGTGTTTACACGCCGTAGGCTCGTTAAATTGCTTTTGAGGCCGCCCAATACATCGGAGGGGTCCTTCGGGACGAGAGCATCTACATGAACCGGAACAATGACGGACGAGCAGCTGCAAGATGCACTTGCAGCGCCGAGGCGAAAACAGAGGCTTGAGAGGTGCAGCAGCAGCACTGAAAGTGTGCGCAATAACATCTCGGAGACGGTGCTCCATGGCTGACGCCTAACGCATTTTTGAACCGCAGCTAAGCGAAAATTATCCCACGTTCGATTGTGACTCTTGAAAATGAAAGACGACGATTGGCTTGGGACGCCAACCGTTGATCTCTAAGCGTTGATTTGAAAGATTTATCGACTATTATAAATCCCGTGGAGTCTGACTACAAGTCAGACTAAGCATTAGTAAGTTCCTCGGCAAAACGGCCAGAGAATATTTGTATTGCCCATGACAAAAAGCGACTGACGGTTTGGACGATTGATGATTGCCAATCATTCGGTACTAGGTACCAAGAGCGTGATGCACCCTGTGGACCGGTCCTGAGAAGGGTGTCGAATATGTAGCCCTCTGGACGTTCCAAATTGGCCGGAAGGATTCAATCGAGAGCATAACGCACGAGAGAAGAAGTTCAGACGAGTATCCAAAAGGCTACAAAACGAATTCAACGCCGAAAACGGCTGCAAGGGCTCCTCTGGATGATAATCGTTCGGCACGGCGGTGCGTTACCTTTGAAAGTTGATTAGAAGTTCCTTGTTGCAGAGCGCCTTTTCTGCAGCCACGCAGTGAACACCCAGAAACTGGTTGCAGAACGACATGGTATAGTATATTGCGCGTTTAACGTGGTTTTGAGCTTAGTCGGACGCCGGTTTTGGGACATGTTACGGCTACCATAGCGAGGTACCTGTCGGGAGTCTTGCTTGCGTAAGAGCGGGACCGAGGACGTGAAAAGCCACTGCCTAGATGAATGGCTGATTCAAAGTGTAACGCATCAAATGTGCTGTAATTCGGTGCGCGTTCATGCCAAGATGAAAACCAGAGGTGGCGCAGAGCATCGAATATGGAACAAAATGTGAAATACGTCCCAAGATCTATGGTGCCGATCGTCGTGTGGTTGCCACGGAACTCGCCAGAGTTAGGTGTCCGACGATTTGGCGGCTGAGGTGCGGAACTACGGTTGGGATCGAAGATGGAAGCCAAGTTAGTTACATCGATCTCCAGTGGCGCTTTGAGAGGTACCGGGAAGGGTGAGTTAGATCCGGCATGCGCGAGACCAGAGCCTTGTACGGAGAGATCAAAGATGGGTTAAACAGTCGCACACGTTGATGTGAAGCGCGAGGCAGTGATACGAATGGCGAAGAGTAAACCTTCGGCTGGGCTAGGAATATCAGAACCCAGAGAGGGAATAGGTATCCCGCAAGAGCGGAGGACTTGCGAGGACGGTCTCAAGGGTTCTCGTTACCTAGTGTGGCTGGGTGACGGGTGCGGAAGGCGATAAGGGAGGCAGGACGAGTGAGCGCATGGGTGTCGAGCTCTGTCCTTAACGGGACAGGACGGGTGTGCAGCGGAGATGACAGAGATTATGCCGATAACCCATCAAAGAGGAGCGCGGAAGATGGACTTTCAATGTCGTTGCTTCATCAGCTGAAGAACACAGGCAAGACTGGAGCAAGAATTGGAGCTGCATGTGGGACGTCAAAAATGAGGAGGCGGCGGATGAGTATGGGCGTTGTGACGCACTTCAGTGCCAGCTCCCTTTTAAACTCGTCGTAGAAAATAGGAAAGCAGGAGACGCGTCGCGCCGCCGGCGTTCTCTCGCCCGGGGAACTGTATCGTACCTTTTCGTTCCCGGTGTATGATCGCGTCTGGGACGTCCTTGGGCCGGACAAGCACGGGAGCATCCTGTGGGCCTTCACAAGCGGAAGGTGCTATCAAATTTGGGGTTTGCCACTGGGACAGGACTTCGGAGAAGAGCGCGCAGCACAGACAGCAATTTCAAAGGGTCAAAGGATATCAGTAGGTTAAAAAGATGGGCCGAGGGCATCATGATGATGGCTGTGTCTTTTGATCCGACTCTCTCTTGCCTTCCACCTGCATCTTCATCACGGCCACTCCAGCATGTTCCTCTATCGCTGCTCTGCAAAAGGCTACTAGTTGCTCCGATACCAACATTCTGACTCTATATTCCCTCTGGCTCGGGCTCACGAACGCGGTGTGGACGCCCGAGTACTTTGCAGGAACTTGCCGGGAGTGTTCGTGTCTGACCCAGCCAATGCCCTGGAGATCATTTCCGACGCGAGGATTCATTCCTCTTCTGACGCCTCGTGGGATTTCTCTGTCGTCGTCGTGTGAGCAAATGGACTGTCCAGTGGGTCGGCTCGGGCGCGTGTATTTTTTGCGGTACCGCATTCTCGCTCGAGGAGTGACCAGAAGAGTAGGACTAGGACTGCCCCAGTCCTATGGAGTAGGACTGAGTCCTATGGAATAGGACTCGCTGCCGTATTAGACAGCGGATGACAGTCGTCGCTTGAAATGACAGTCATCGCTTGAATGACAGAATCACAGATATCGTGGGCATGCCGTACTTTCCCTGATAAACGACCATCTCGGTAAGGCTGCTACCTCACCGGGGCCCGCTTTACTAGATCTTCGCTGACACCGATGTTGCCGACATTCCAAATTTGCGCTGAAACCCATCTATTCTGCTCTGGAAACACAGAGCTCGCTTGGGGAATCTGCGTCGAATCTGCGGCTTTTTCGATGTTCCAGATACCCCATTTAGTTCTTCTCAATGCTTTATCGGTTCTATAGATGGGTTTTAGCACTCATTGGAACATTGCTTATCTCCCCGGCGTGCTAAGATGCCCTGGTTTTTCCCCAACGAATATCCGATGACTCTCCGCAACATCTGATATTTAAGGCTGCAGTACCCAGCACTACGCAGCTCCAAGCCTACAACTGACTGTGCTGGACAATGAACTCCCTCAGTGAGTTCTCCTGATTTTTTGCTACGATAATTGATATCCCGCTCAGACACTCGATTTGACGCTGCCGACGACCTCACTGTACCGGAGATCACTGATTACCGTTCATTCGTGAACTCTGCTCTCCGCTTTCATTTTTGGGTCTGACATCCACATGCAGTTCTTTCCTCCTTCTGTGTGTGAGCCAAATGGCGAAGTTTATTTCTCTCTTGACGACGCACCGGAGTGGATGATGGCCTGCGGCTACCGCTTGTGGCAAGAACACGACCCCACAAAACATCTGGATCACTCGTTTCACCCAGACAATGCGTTGTTGAAAGAGTTACGTGGCTATCGGGACCAGGTGAGTAATGTATGATCCACAACGTCGAATGCGCGCTCATTCACGCGCAGATTATTGGCCCTGCGTATCTCAAGCATCCCTTCTTTGGACTCGATAGAGCGAAGGAATGGGTCCTGCCTGCTCCCTTTGCGACTTACAAGCAGGCTATGCGCGAGGTATTTTTTTTTTTTTGCATTCTCTCATGATTTCAATTCTCACGCCAGCGGCACAGATACAAGATTTACGAGGACGCGCACGCGAAAGATCTCCGGAAGCCTATCCCTCTACTTCCTGCCATTCGTCGCCGTCAGATCATAGTGCGCGTCGATCTGTGTCATTGGCTAGTCAGGGCTGGTCGTCTTCCGCTCCCTCTCCCTCTCGCTCACCCTCAGGCTCACGTTCCCCCTCGCTGGCACAATCCCGTTCTCCTTCGCGATCTCGCTCTCCATCACATCCCAGATCAGAGTCGATTCATCGGGCTCTAGCGGCTCGGCTGCTTTCGGGCTCACGCGCACAGTCACCACAATCTCGTTCGGGGACATCATCTCCCCATTCCTCGCGTGCATCTTCTCAATCTCGCGAATCCAGTCCTGCGCAATCCACCGCCGATTCAAAAAAAGCACCCAAGCGCAGCCATAGTATGTTGAACAGCCGCACTTTTATTCACCTATTAAAAATCATCTACAGAGGGGAAGGTAAAGGCGAGGGAGACAGATGTGGATGATGCCGAGGAGGAAGTGAAGATAACACGTGAACTGAAAGTAAACGGCTTAACGAGACTCACCGAAGCTCCGAGAACTTGGACAGTTCCCCAAGACAACACCGCTTACTTCCTTGACCTTTCCGAGTCTCCCCATGTGTTGGATGAACCGCGCAAGCCCGGAGTTCGGAAGAGTGTTGACGCTTTCATCAGAGATGAGGTGTGTCCTTGTATTGTTTTCGAATCTCTGCCAATTTATTTCTAGGATCAAGATGCATGGGCCGGTTCGACGGGGAGTAAAAATGGCGATGTTTGGGTACATGTATTTGGCAAAGATCGTGTGCGTGCTCGCCGAGTACATCTCCGGTGCCAGGGTGTTCGCACCTGCGAGTATGTCTCGGAGGAGCTTTTTGGGGACTGCGAGCGATATGAGCCCGATGAAGCGGCAATGAGGGATCTATGGAATCATGAGCTGGATGCGAACGAGCGGGAGGCGGCTTCGGCGGGATCGATCCTGTCACGGTGAGGATATATTTCTCAACGTGGTTTCAAACTCATTTTTGCAGATTTTATCAGCGTGTCATAAAATCGAAGTGCGATGTTGAGTGCGACGGGGTACCCATTCTTGTCCTGCGATCAAAGGTATATCTAGATTGCATTAATTTCTCTTTGATTGCTGATGTCTTCAAGGGCCCAAACCAATACGGCAAAGTATATTTTGTTGGCTGTTCAAAATGGCAGCGTACTCAACGCTGGTCCCATGTGTATCACACAATTCCGCCAAACGTTGACGAAGATAAGTTCAAATATGTCCTGGAGCAAGGGGGCCGACTGCCGGAGGCGACTCCGGATGTTAATGCTACGTGCTCCTTAACGCTCCATCCACGCATCAAGTTGAAGGCCTGTTGTGAGCAACTCTGAACACACATTCATGCGTGTTTGACTGATTGCCACGTAGCGTATAGCCATATCATCGACAATGTTATTCGGCCAGCTCAAATTATTCGACGCTCCTGCCCGACGGAGTTAATTATTTTCATCCCAGTTCCACCACACACTGGTGCCATGTACGTCTGGCGGCCAGAACTCGCGTTCCAAGCCATCGTCTTCCTGCGCTTCGGTCACAATCATCCTGCTCACCCGCAATCGAAGCCAAGTACTCAAGATGATCGCCTGCTCGATGCTGCAATGCGCGCCCTTGGCTCCAAGCATCTCTCTGTTCGAAAATTATTGACTGGTGTGCAATGCTTCCATTATGCGATCTTGACATTCAATGAACTCATCTTTAACAGCACAGTCAACGTCGACGCTGTATGGCGGTAAGCGGGTGGGAGAAGTCAGTCCGGCATTCATCGACACACGCAAAATACGCAAACGCATCGCTGCTTATCAGAAGATCGAGTATCCGCACGGAAAAGGTTTCCAAGGTGAAGTTGTTTCTCGGATACTCTATTGGTGTATTCACGAGTGTGCCTAGGTGTTCTCTATCGCGTCGACAATGTCGAGAAGCCACTACCCATCAAGGAGCGGTACATTCATGCAGCAATGACCAAGGGTGATTTCACTCTTGTGGTCACGCTCAATGTTCAGCTTGTCTACCTCATTCACACCGTTCTTTCGATTGTGATCGACTTCACCTTCAAACGTGTCGAGGGCGATATGGACGAATGGGTGGTTTCGGGGTTTTCGGACCGATTTAAACGCCGTGAGCTTATGTGTTCAACTTCCAATAATTCATTAACAGAAGCCAGGCATCACGTTCGCTCGCCTCTATTGCAACAAAAAATCGGAGGCCGCATTTCACCAGCTATTCTATGAGCTCTTTGATGCCATTCACCGCGTCACAGGCACCAAGCTCAAGATACGCCCATTCTTTCCCGACGGCAACTGTCGCATTGTCATGCTCGATGGTGAAGTGGCCCAAGCCCTCGGCCTGGGCTCATTCCTGGCGATGTATAACCAGCCTGCAATCAGCAACATCCATACGACGGACAAGATAGAGCTGCTTGCATACTTGCTGAAGACGTGTACAGTTCACTTCCAACGGTCCGTGAATTTTTACATTCAGTTCCAATGGTGCAGGCAATATTAATCTGATTTCAGCCACATAGACGAGCTCTCCAAGTCCAATGTCTTGCCAGATGTCATCATCCGCCTTAAATCAATCCTTGGGCTGGACTCGCAAGAGGAGATCGATGCATGGCATGCATTCTGCACAGGTCAGATGCACCCGAAGGTCCAGCGTAAGTTGTGGCTCTCTTCCGTTGATTTGGGCTAACTGCCCTTCAGAGTGGTACCTTCAGAAGCAGCGAAATCCATGGTACCTTCCTTCTGTCAACGTGCATCTCTCGAAAGTCTCGCGGGACGATTGGAACATCACACCTCGGACAACTAATATCGCCGAGACGTCTCACGCTTCGACCAATGCGGACACATCCACAAGTCTGCCGCTCCTTCCCGCTATTCTTGCGTCAGTCATTCTATGTTGCACATGATTTGGACATCTGATTGAGTTGTCTCCAGGACACAAGAGCGGGACAAAGATGAGATCGACGAAATACACCAAATTGCGCGCGATGGTATCATGCGGAAGCGCTGGAACGGACCCTCTGAGCGCGAGGCCTTGCCGAGCAACGAGCAGGATGGAGTGCACGCAAGAGGGACGAACGCAACGACGATCTTGCAACGTACGATGCCTTGGCCCAGGATCGGGAGGAGGGGCAGGAGGAATGGCGCTTTTCCCTCGCACGTGGTCATGCGCTCCAAGAGCAGATTCAGTTGGTGCAGGCAGAGTTGAAACTCGACAAGCGACGGACTGACTTGAGCGAGGAAATCAAGACGCTGCGGGCTGCAGTGGAATTCGAGAAGCAAGCTCGGCGCGATTGGGTTGTTCGGCGTGGGCAGATCGATGTCGAAATGAAGGCGTTGCGAGCGGGGCCGTTGAAGGGTGTTCAAATCAATCGGACGCGCACGACAACCGACCAAACGGATAACATGATACCCGGTTAGACAATTATTTTGTCTGGTTCTTTGTTCTTCTTCTTACGCAGCCCAGATACAGAATTGGGTTCACCGCTTCAGGTGCCAGATATGAGTGAGTAAAGAGTCTTATTTTTTCCTATTTCTCACGGAGGATGGAGCAGATACCCCAACGACGAGCCGGAGCAAGATCTGGACGAGGATATGGCCCAGCTGGACTATTTTCCCACAAATCCAAATGGTATGTTGAACTGCTGACTTATTGTTCATTCATTGAGCCTGATCAGATCCGATTTTCAACGATCTTATGCCCGTCGACACTGCCTGCCACCTCAGGTTCCCGCGGAACATCCGGCCGAGCCACTCTTCCACTGGAGCACGGGCTTTGTGCTCGATCCCGCACTTGAACCCAACTATCATGGTAAGCAGCTTGTGTTGATGGGAGATGCACAACTTACTTGGCAAAGTCCTAGGAGGGTCGGATGATCCTGTGGTTTCGTCGGTTCCCAACTACAGCGCTTCCGGGTCAGACTACGTGCTTTCGCTGCCACCACCACCACCGGATCAACCGACGGAGACTTCCGGGCCATCTCGAGCGCGACGTCGCAAGCGTGAGCCAGAGGTGGATCCTGCAAATGAAGTTGAAGGGAAGCGAAGTCGAACAGCATCGAGGCGCGCAAGGGGTGAAGAAATCTGAAATTCTGCAAGATAAGATTAGATAGTGTATGTAACATTACTTCATCGATGTCGAGAATATACACGCGAGGGTTAGCGAGAATGATCATGTTAAGCGACTGAACGTAACAATCGGCCCAGATAATGGGACTGAATCCTATTCCATTGGACTCAGTCCTACTCCATAGGACTGGGGCAGTCCTAGTCCTATTCTTCTGGTATATACTCTTCTCGCTCGCACTGCGAATCTTGCTTCACCCGGCTGAATTAGGTCTGACCATCCACATGACGCCACGACTTCTCGGACTTTCTCGGCGT
Organism: Mycena leptocephala; assembly: GCA_029378395.1. Classification (NCBI taxonomy): domain Eukaryota; kingdom Fungi; phylum Basidiomycota; class Agaricomycetes; order Agaricales; family Mycenaceae; genus Mycena; species Mycena leptocephala. The sequence goes on from JARJLF010000190.1 coordinate 105,852, forward strand.
CCGTGCCTGCTCTTGACCGTGAATCTGTATGCCATATCCTGCCCAGGCCGCATATCCCTCAGAGAGCTGGGCATGCAAAATTTGGAAACGGACGGGAGACATTCAGTAGACAAGGCCCAGTGAAGCACACCCACATGATCTGGGCTAAATCTAGGGCAAGCCGGTGAGGCTCGGGAGAGCGCGCAAGAATTCGACGAGTTGACATACTGTGTGCATTCCAGAGATAGCCCAAAATCCTTTCGATACGTGTACGTATCTGAATTTCCAATACCTAGAGTCAATTCTGAGAGCGAGAAACCAATGGGAAAGGAATATACAGGTAAATCAGCGGCACTGGCTCGTTTTTCGTGTATTTTTGCGATCCGGAGTCCGTGTGGAACAAGTGCTCAACTGTGATTAGCGAGTCACTGGATGAGTGCTTACTCGGCTCGTGGGTTTTTGCGGCATCTCCGGCCGCCGTGGTGAGGTGTTTCAGGTTGTGATGCTCAGGGTGCACACCACTTTCATTCATTCAGCCTTGCAACACATTTAAATTGGTACGAGGTGGGAACTCACGGTTGCCGTGGTGGCGGAGAATCTTCGAGCACTTCGCCTGAGGGTTGCAACAGTCTGCGCTGGTCTTGCATAGTTGGAGGAGATCGATACAGATACGTTTCTCCATTCCCTCCAGCGGAGATGCCATGCTGCCGGTGAGTGCGAGCGCGAACGCAGGGATGAGGAAGAAGCACTACATTTTGACGGCCCCTCGGCCGACTTGATCGATGTTGGCTGAGGTTGGCCGAGGTTGGCCGAGGGGGCTAGACCGAGTTGGTCGAGGGGAAGTTGGCCGATGTCGGTTGAGGTTGGCCGAGGGTTGGCCGAGGTTATCTCGACCAGGTTGGCCGAGGCCCTGATCTCTGTCCCAGCGCCTCCAGCACCCCTGGCGCCGTCGGCTGGCCTTCCCACAGAGTGTGGGAGCCAAAGTAGTTTGCCGATGGGCTGTGTAACTGATGTCGTGTGGCATGGCCAAATCAGGCTATAAATCCGAGATGCCACTGGTGGACTGGGGGGAGAAAGAGCTAGAGGGAATACCTAGAGTTGTGGGGCTTAAAATATAAGCAGATCAATATTAGTGGATGATCCTCATGGACCCTTGCAGAGGTGGATTGGATTATGCTATGTCACAAACAGTAGGGTGTTTCAGACATCTCCTTTTTCATCCCAACTTGGGTCCCAACTTCGACCCCAACTCAAGACTCAACTTGATATGTTTTTGTCCCGGGATGCAGAACGGCCGCCCCAAATTGGTTCGGTGAAGTTGGAACTTGAAGTTGGGGTCGAAGTTGGATGTCAAGTCGTGGTCCGATGCCCGACTTGACATCCAACTTCGTTCCCGAACTATTTCAAGTTCCAACTTCAAGTGAAGTTGGGTCCGAAGTTGGGACTCAAGTTGGGCCTCAAATCGGGATGTCTGAAACACCCTAGTGGGAGTCGCTTTCGGTGTTATGTCTCAATTTGGAGGCTCCCTTTACGTGTTGTGATCGATGTGCCAGATCAGTAGACCGCTCGTTACTAATAGTAACGGTTTAGTGAGGAGCGGCTTAAGATTGAGGTCGACCAAAGGTTAACCAACCTTAGACCAACCTCGACCGACTAGGCCGAGCCTGGAGCCAAGTAGTTGGCCGAGGTTGGTCGAGGGCCGAGGCCAACCCCTTGGCCGAGGCAGCCTTAAAATGTAGTGAAGATGGTAGCGAACTTCATATTCAAGCTGGTGTGCGGAGGGGCATTGGGCTAGGGGCTGCAGTCCTTCACCTCATCTTTAAATACTTCTTCGCGGTGTACGAGATGGAATAATTCAACTCCGTTGTTTGGAGATGAATTTATGTATATGGAATTCAAACATCAAATTATACTCGCTTAGGCTCACAAGTTAGGCCAAGTCTCCACGATCTCCTCCAACGTATTATTTTTCCTGCGGTAACCATGGCTTTATCCATGGTTGGATCTGTCATAGCGGTTTACCCAGTCCCGAGGGTGCTATCTCTCCTATCGTAAACCTGCATTTACCCATGGTTGGATTTAGGTCCACATCTGCGTCTGCAGCGGCGTCGGCCTCAAGGGTCGACACAGATGTCGTCGTTGGTGGGAAAGAGGACTCGCGTGCGACGCCGGGATGCGAGGGGAGGTGACCTGAGGTGGCGCGGGGTCTTGCTGTTGCAGGAGAAGGGGGCGAAGAGGAAGAAACGAGTGTCCCGTGTGCGCTGTCATGCTGAGTGTGTTACCTGTGGAAGACGTGGTGCGGTACGACTCGCGCGCGCTTCGGCCGTCGATGGGGGTGTCCTGCAGCGGGAGGCCCGAGGTCGACGATAACGACGCCGAGGAGGGGGCAGCGGGGGAGGGAGGATTCGGATGTAGAGGGTGCTGGGGTGGTTTCCGCTATGTAAATCAATATGAGTGACTATAAATCGCAAACAGCATGGAAAGAGAGAGACGCACGTAAGTACGCAGCGACGGCTTGCGGGAGGTACGCCTTCGCGGTGGCAAGGCTCGGCATGTACGACTGCGCGCTCGCAAGGAGCGTACCCTGCGGCGCATCATCTGGGGTGTCTGGCTTCAGATGTGCAGGAAACCCACCCGGGATGGCGGGGCCGGGGGTACCGACGGGGGTGCGTGTGACGTGCCCACCGAGGACGTCCTTCATGTTCTCGGCCCACTCGCTCGCCGGCGTTTGCGGGAGCGCGCCAGGGACCAAGTTGGGCGGGAACGGATGGATATCCGTCATCCCAGATTATCTCCAGAGTATAACAGGGTGTATTCGGTTTATTTCCAGGGTAGAAAGCAAGAGATTGAGAGAAGAGCACGACGATGAAGCTTTGGAGAGTTTGGATGGGACCAAGTCCTTCGTGTAAAATTCCAGTCGGATAGCAGAGGTTTCGAGCCCAAGCAAGAAGTAGCCTTCAAGTATATTCAGCCCATGTTGACGAGTAACGCAGCCTTTTATACGCACGGCTAGACAGTGGAGTACTACGAGACATGACGTCCGCTTGCTAACCCAGTGAGCTTTGTTAGCGATGGGGATAGCTCGGGCATGGCGTACGATACACGGCCGCTCATCTTGAAACAAGAATAAAATTAAACGATGTTGGAGGCAGAGCGGAGTTTGACTCCCCGTGTCCGAATGACCAGCTTCAACGCCTCTTTTTATTTAGACTTTGATTTTTTTTTTGCCCAGTACGATCCAGAACAAAAGAAAGTGCTGATCTCAGTCATGTTACGCAACGTGCATATTTCGACGAATCTGACTGGGACTTTGCAGAAAATTCATATTCTAATTAACTTCGTAGGGCTGAAAGCAGTCGGATATTGTGTACGGTACACAGCCTTACCATGTGGGCGGGAAAAAACGGTTGTTGCAAGCAGAGCGGGGTTCGACTCCCCGTGTCCGAATACTAATTCTCGTGCAACTTTTTCCTGCTCCCTATTCAACCTGGATTTTCTTTCCCAGCACGATTTAGAAAAACTTTAAAAGGACGTGGACGTGCGTAATAAACAGGTGATGATGTTGGATTATTTTGGGCATCTCGGGCATCCTATGTTCCGTCCATTTGTGGCTAAGTAATACCGACTGGAAGATGCCCAGCCCAAGGAACTTCGTAGAGGCGAAAGGAATCGGATATGGTGTATGGTACGAATGCTGTTGAACCTGCCGTACAATCACCTTTCCGAGTTTTGCCTTTCAGACATACTCACAATATGAGAATCTCCCCAGGCCGCTTTAGGTGAACGAAACCAGCACACTGAAGCAGAATTGGCATCCGAAAATCCCGCCAATGAGCCAAATCAACTACCTTTGTATTGCAGATATCCACCAGCCTTAACTGGTCTTATGACTAACAAAGATGATAGAAACAGGGCCAACAAATGCTGAGTTATTGGGCAGTGCGCCATGAATAGCATGATATTGAAACCTTGACATTGTAAAATGCCTGTTCACGTATTTCAAATATTTTTCCGTGTCTTATTTACGTACTTCCTCGTGGTGTAATCAGTTGCCTAATCATACCCCAACCATCGGAATTTGCCATGAGACAATAATGCACTCAAGATACACATGAATAGAGAATAGGAATGATTCAAAACTGGTACACAAAACATCGATGGCGCGGGTTTTGTATTACCTTGAACTCAAAAGTGGGTCAATCAAATGAACGCAAAAATAATAGAGCAATCCAGGGAACCATTGAAAGCACTTGGGAGTCTTTCTACATGAATGCGGACCTGCAGCTACTCAGTCTAAATCACTTAAAATATGACGGATAGAGTGCAACCATATCTCTTCAACACAGGTCAGAAGCAAAAACAAAAATCATCGGGGAAATACAGACAACTACCGGGCATGAGTAAGTAAATCGGGGTTCACCTCCCTAGACACCAACATGGATAAATGGTACCCAGGAGGAAAATGATTTCCCGGGAGACTCTGTGCGAAGCCTCTGAACAGCTAAATGCAAGGCCTCAGCTGCTTGGGTTGAATCCGGTGGTGATTTCTTGAATAGATGGCTATAAACATCCCTGGCAACTTGTGGTGCATCATTGTCCATGATTGTCCACAACGTCGCAATTACACCTCGGTAGCCTGCCAACAACATTCCAGCTTCGAGATGGACAGACTCATCCTGAAGGCTTCGGTCCCCAGTTGCTGTCTGGCATGCAGAGAGAAATGCAAGATCCGCATGTGGTAGGGCTAGTTGGATAATATTTGAGAGTGTTAGCCGTGAATTTCCCGCAAGGAGAAGAGCACTCTTGGTGGGATTGATTGCATCCTGCATTCCATGGCATGCAAAGTGCACCCATCTACACTCCCTCATCCCCTGCTGAACACTGTCCACTGTTGCCGTATTTTTATCCAATCGTAGAATAGGAAGCTTTCCATTAGCAAGCTCTTGAATATAAGTGACTTCCTGTTGGGTCCCTGGAAGGTAACACTGTCCATCTGCGGATGGTTGGGAAACCGTGAGGATTTGTAGTGCCTTCTGTGACTTTGAGAGGGGACGAAATCCTTCAATCAGGGAAGTTAAGGATGCCGTATAGGAAGAAACCACAAAGTCAGACAGTTTTGAGCCAAATGCATCATGTTTTCCATAGAGGCCCGCAGCGTGAATGGGAAGAAAGGCCAGAGGTCCAGTTGGACACCACCAAATACGTTGCAAATTGTCTTTGGTTGGAGTCTGCAAAGGTTCCAGCTTGGTCAAAATGTTGATATAAACTGAAATTGAATGACTCACCGCGATAGCAAGGGCATCAAGGACCGGCCTGACAACTCCTGACCAGAGCTCAGACAGAGTGTTTGCAAACTCATCCTCAGGATCAAGATATCCTTCAACCTTGCCACCTAATCTTCCGCCCCGCCCCACAAGCTTGGCGAGATATTGTGCCAGACTCTCGGCATGCCTTGGTGCAAAGCCAGGGAGTGGGATATGAATGACCTCCTCAAGGCCAGACATGATTATCAGAGCATCAGATCGGTCTGTGCTAATGTCAGAATGATAACCGGCCCTTGCTGTGCAGCCTGCGATAGCTCAATAAAGGGCTTTGGCAACAAGAACTCTGCAAAGCTGTCCAACCCACGGATAGTCTTCAGGAGCTCCTCTCTGTCATATGCATTTTGGTGAGCTCTATTTGCAACAGACTGAACAGATTCATGCATGGTAGATTGAATTGTTTCTGGATCATTTGCTCGAGTGCCAGATCCTTCCAGCTGGACAGAAAGAGAGAGAAGCTGGTGGGCAATCTCAGGATGCATGGTTTTGAGCCTATCCATAGGTGTACGCAGGTTAAACAACTGACCCCAAATCACTGAACGGCCCTGCTCCAGCCATTCCACCGCCCTTTCTGGCTCACCAAAGCCAACAGCAGCAGCAGCTGCATCTCTAACAACTTTTCCAGCCTTTAACAGATGGTAATGCCGGTCACCAATAGATAAGCCAAGCCAAGCCAGTTCTGGTAACAAACCAATGGCTAATTTGTAAGCATCCAGGACCGACGAATCTTTTGCTAGCATTGCACATTGTGCCCACTTGAAGCAGCATAAAACCTGGTCTGAGCTGAACCTGTAGTCGAATGTGCAGCAGAACTATAGTGAAGAATTGTTTGCTGCAGATCAACAGGGTCACCAAGTTTCTCAAAGCGAATAAAGAAGGATATGCTGAGACTGTTTAACAATAATGCTTTCTCTGGATGACCGTCTGGAGTCTGGTCCACTGCTTTCTTTCGGATGGAGATCACCTGATTGAGATCATCTAGGTTATGGAGGGACTCAAAACGACGAAGAAGGGAATTGCTAAGATTGGTCAACCAACGTAACTTGTTGGGATCATCATCTTGAGTTTGCTGGATGGCATCCTCTCGTAGTTGCACAGACCTGTTGAGGTCATTCAAGTCTTTGAGACGTTCAAAGCGAGATAAAAGACAGCTACTAAGACTGTTCAACCTTGATGGCTTGTCTTTATGACCATCTGGAGTCCGGTGAATAGCATCCTCATGCATGAGCACAGACTTAGTGAGGTCATCCAGCTGTCCACGGCTGTCAAACCGAATGAGTAGGCAAACACCAAGATTGATTATCCTTAATGCTTTGTGGGGGTGGGCATTTTCAGTAAGGTGGACAACAGCTTCTCGAAGTATGATGGCCTTGTTAAGATCACCCATGTCACCGAGATACTGAAAACGATCCAGAAGGAAGGCCCCAAGATTGTTCAGCATCATGGGCTTTTCCAAATGGCCATCTGGAGTCAGATGTACTGCATCTTCCCCTAGTGAAACAGCCTTGTTAAGGTCACCCAGGTCACCCAAACGTTGAAATCGAGACATAAGTGAATTTCCCAAGGTAATCAAGCATGATGGCTTGTTGGAGGCACCATATGGACTGAGCCGGACTGCATTTTCTCCCATGAATATAGACCTTGTAAGGTCACGCATATTTCCAAGGCGCTGGAACCTACTGAACAATGAACCAGCAAGATTTCTTAACATTCCTGTCTTCGAGGGATGGCTATCTGGGGCACAGCGGACAGCATCATCTCCGAGTGACACAGCTTTGTTAAGGTCCTCTAAATTACCAAAGTGTTCAAAGCGACTGAGAAGAAGACTACCCTGGTTGTCCAAGATTGATGCCTTTTGGGGGCTGTAATCTGGAGTTAGATGGACAGCAGACTCCCCAAAAAATATGGCCTTGTCAAGGTCATCTAGACAACCCAGATGCTTGAACCGGCGGCCAAGGGCAGTGCCAAGATTGGTCAACCTTGATGGCTTGGCAGGGTTACTATCTGGAGTGAAGCTGACTGCATTTTCCCGTAGGACTATACACCTGTTGAGGTCATCCAGGTTCCGAGAAATCTGGTATCGCTTGACAAGGAAACTGCTCAAACTTGTCCATCGAGATGGCTTGTTTGGATGGTCATCTGGGGTCAGGCAGACTGCGTTTTCTCCCAAAGACACAGCCTTGTCGAGATCACATGGATCACCAAATCGATTGAAGTGATGGACATGGGCAGCACCTAGTGTGTTCAACCACAATGGTTTTTGGCGGTGGCTGTCAGGAGCAAGTTGAACCACCTGCTTCATCACTGAGATACACTTAGTGATGTCACCAACATCACCAAGTTCTTCAATGCGGTCTAGAATTGCGATGCCAAGATTCGCCAGAGAGATCATGTGTCCTAATCCATCACGCACTGCATCATCATATGTGCAGATTGCTTGGTTCAAACCATCCATTGTAGCGAATTGTCTCCACTGCTCCGAACAAATGTCACCAAGGAAGTTCAGATACCTTCCTCGGTTTTTGTTTGCACCAGAAAGGAAAAGGATCCTTTCATGCATCACCCAGAGCTCTTGAGAATCTAACTGGATTTTGGTGCTTGTCCTGTTTTGCATCTGCATCAAGCGAGCCCTGATTGTGAGATAGTTTGCACGCGGCTCTGTGAATGCTTCAGAAGACATTTGTTTACATTTAAATGAACCATATCTCACTTTGAATTCTCTGGATATCGTGACAGTCAAGTTTTGATGGCTGTGAAACTGATGACGAGATTGCGAAAGTTGTATCCACATGGAGCAAAGGACCATCAGAGTTCACTTTAATAATTGGTAGGCTGAAGGCTATGTTGTACTTGTTGTTAAACAGGTTTCACACAACAAGCACAGGACTCACCCTTTTGCTGTCCTATAGATGAAAGTGCTTCCTCTCGTTGAATTTCAGCGATGCCTAAAAGTCTCACGCCCCGATGTTGGCGCATGATTGCTAGCCTGAAAGTGTTTGCATGTGGAGGGCTGTTGAAAACAACTAAGTACACTGTTGGTTATAAGGGTAGAGCTAACATGTCACAGTCAAACTTCAGGTGCCAACTAATTGAACACTGGCTATCTTTCGAATGCATTGGACTGGTTTTCTGTACAATAGTTCCGTCAATGATGAGCTGAGCAAACATTTGCATGTCTGTGGGAAGATCAGCATGCAGATTGGAGAGTGAGCTGATCTGGATATCTGGAAGTAGTCAATAATTAATGAGCAAACCGAATGGAAGATCAGACCATGAAGATGGATACTAGTAAATGTAGCATGCTCAGCAGAAGTTGTGAATCCGTATCCAGGCTCACTCACATTTTGGACATGGTGTTGTTTTCAAAGAGAGACTATGGAGAATCTGATAGCTTTCATTTATGCAACCTGGAACGGACAGACAAAATGGAAGCGAGAGCCCAGGTGTGCATCTGAGGCTTTCTATTGGCCGGCATATGTAACTTGATAAACATATTTAGGGACTCTATCGCTATTGGGCAGAAGACCAAAAAAACCCACGCTACGACTTGATACATGGAAACGTGATTATGTCACCGGCCGAAACCTGCGAGAAGCGACTCGATGCATGTGGGTTGCCCGTGCGCATTAGATAACAAATATAGAACTTTCTTTTTTTGTCTTTTTTTTGGGGGGAGTGGGGGGATCAACCAGCTGCGACACTGTCAGTCTCAGGCTCTAAAGGGAAGGCCACTGAGTTCCAACACTGTTGTCTAAAAATAGCATCAGTGTCGCAAGTCATCCAATCTATCATGTTCTGTATTAGCTAAAAAATACAAATATCAAGCAGTTTGGGCAAGCAGAGCACGCCCTGTATGCGGGTATAAATATGTTGTCCTCGGTTAGAGTTCAGGTTTGAGTTTAGAGGTTAGGGTGGTTACTAGTAGTGTATGACCGAGTAAAATATCCACGGAACGCAAAATGCCCGAGCAAGGAAGAAATATTGCATCATGATCATGTTGTACTTCGGTATTTGAACACGCAGGCTCAAGCTAGGTAAACATAAAAAAGATATATACTTACCGATAATTCGGACACAGGGAGTCGAACCCCGGACTGCCTCCAGACACCTCACCCTTGAGCGTGGAATTCAAATAGAGGCTGCGTACCATACACAATGTCCCCTACCAAGTCAATTGGGCTCGTAATCTCCGGGACAGTATTACTTGGCCACAAATGACAGTACACAACATGCCCGAGATGCCTGAAACTGACATTCACCCTCGCTAGTATGCTATCGATATTATGAGATCCAATTGAACTGTTCTTTTGCCTCTGAGCTGTTCACGAAGGTGGACATTTCTGGTAGCCGGGCATAAAAAACAAGGGAATAATTTACCAGGGTTCGGACACGGGGAGTCGAGCTCGGGGCTGCCTTCAACAAGCATTTGATACCTACCCCATGTGGGGAGGCAGTGTACCGTACACCATATCCAACTCATTCCTTCACCAATGAAGCTCACTAGGTTAGCATTCTCCGGGTCGGATCCAGCGAAATATGGACGGGACAAAGGATTCCCGAAATATTACAACATCACGTACTTTCTTATTATGCATGTTTTTTTCACTGAGTCGGAAAAAGATATACGAGGACTACGGAGCATACGGACACGGGAGTTGATCCCCGGACAGCCTCAAACAGAGGTTCGATGCGCTGTAGAAATGGAGGCAGTGTACCGTATAACATATCCGAGGTATTCTCGCACCAACGAAGCTCACAAGATGCCTGAGATGCCTGAAAATGCTCACCCTCTTACGCTGCCCGTGGATAATTCCCGGAAGAAATTTGAATCGTGGTACCCTTGCCAATCGGGTCGCAAACCTAGTAATGAGCTCGGGTTAAAACCCATCCTACAGTACCAATCCAATCCATCTCCCAAACACACCAAACAACTCGGACACCGTGCACGGTGCACACCTCCACACACTGTTTTGGAAGATTACAACAGTTTGTGGCAGGAGTCCTTTTGGGAGTCCTGGGTTCAATCCCCAGCGTCCGAATTGAGGTCATCATGTTTTTTCTTTTCTCTTCCCTTTTTCTTTAAGTTTCCAGCCATTTTTCTCTTTCAAGAATTCAAATATTCTCCAGCCCTTCTCATCCTTTAGAAATTAATCGGAATTGAAGTCACTCGGAAAATACTTCACGGTTCAAACTTCACTGAGTGTTTATTGCCAATCGGGCCCGGGTCGCACGGCCAAGGAACTCGAGTTGAAAGCCAACCCAGCAATCCGACTACCGAAGCCACTAAATAAATCGGACGTCGTGCACGGCGCACGCCCCACACAGTACCACGAAAGGGTACATATTTTGCGGCGGGAGGACTGGGTTCGATTCCCAGCGTCCGAATCCATAACCGTGGTTATCTTTCTTTTTTTTAGGCGGGACCTCGATTATAATAAATCGGAATCCGGTGCACACCCCCACACACTGATCTGGAACAATGTACTGTAGCTCAGGAGGCCCAGGTTCGACTCCCAGCGGAGTCCGAATATGGTAATTTTTCGTTTCTTTTTCTTGCCGGCTGTTTGTTCTCTTCCGAGAATTCGAATATTCCCCAGCCCTTGACATCCTAACCAATCGAAATTCAAGTCAAAGACCTGGCGCGCAATTAACAGTACATCGAGTGCTTATTGCCAATCGGGTCGCACCCAACGAACTCTGGTTGAAAACTTACCTACAGTACCAATCCAAATCCCAAAGCCATAAATAAATCGGATGTGGTGCATGGTGCACGCCCCTACACGATTTCAAAATTCTACAATGTGTTGCGACGAGAGTCCTGGTTTCGACTCCCAGTGTCCGAATAACTCGAGGCACTCATGATCTTTTGTTTTAGAGGGGATCATACAGTGCTAACGGCACGAAAGCGTTGTAGTAGTGGGAGGCCTGGCTTCGACTCCCAGCGTCCGAATAGTCCATGAGCCTTTCTGTTTTTTTTAGGCGAGACCTGGATCTCTCTTCCGCCCGATTGTAATTAGACGGAATCTAAATCGAAAGCCTTTAAAAAACTCACCCACTAATCTAACCACCGAAGCCACTAAATAATCGGACGTCGTGCACGGTGCACACCCCCACAGTTTTAAACAGTACTTGTTGGTGGAAATTTGCGGCGGGAGGCCTGGGTTCGACTCCCAGCGTCCGAACCATGGCTAGATTGCTGTCCCTCTTTTTTCCCACCTCTGCTCCAGCAGTCCAACTTACAAGACAGTGTTCAGCGCCATCGGCCTCCCAAGTAATCAAATTAGTCTTGTCAAGCGATATGTAGGTGCGCGTCGAGAATCAAGAAGATCTTTCAAGTTCATTTGGTCCTGCGCCAAATCCATGTTCATGTTGAATAATGTCTCCCACCAATCCAGCCACCAAAACAGAGGAATAAGTCGGATGTGGTGCACGGTGCACGCCCAAACGCTTGCTCCAAGATGCAGAAAGTTTGCGGCGGGAGGACTGGGTTCGACTCCCAGCGTCCGAATGGCATGAAGTTTTCGTTTTCGTTTCCTTTTTTCCTTTTCTTCGACTTGCCGGCCGTTTTTTCTCTTTCAAGAGTTCGATTATTCCCAACCCCAGCTCCCCAGCTCTTGTCATTTAATTAATCGGAGTTCAAGTGCGCACTTCACAAGTGTTGATTGCCAATCGAGTCGCAAACCCAAGGAACTCGTGCTGAAAACTTACCTACCAATCCAACTCCCAAAGCCAGTAGATAATCGGACGTGGTGCATGGTGCCCACCCGCCTATAATTGTCCTTGCGATTTTTGTTGTAGCGGGAGTCCTGGGTTCGATTCCCAGTGTCGAATTCAAATAAAGTGGCAACTTTTTTTACTGATCTGATTACAATGAGATGGAATCCAAAACGAAAGCCTTTAGAAAACTTGCCCACCTATCCAACTACCGAAGTCACTGAACAAATCGGACGTGGTGCACGGTGCACGCCCATACAGTGTGGAAGGTGAACATAGGTTGCGGTGGGAGGCCTGGGTTCGACTCCCAGCGTCCGAATCCAAATGCTCCATTATACTCTTTTTTTTTGAAGAAATAAAATGAAAGGCGGCCCGGGGTCCTCTTTGGATTGTAATGAAACGGAAGGAGCATGTAAGTAAGATGACTCGCATTACATTGTAAGTACTTAACAGGGTTATACATTATCATCATCACTCATACACACCTACACCGACGCCGACCCGCCCCCGCCCCCACCGATGTGCATCCCTCCTTGAGCGCTGTATCAGCTTCGGCTTCTTGCTCTTCTTGCTTTTCATCTGCCCTTGCCCTCTCCTGCTGGATCTGCGTCTGCGTTCTCGAGTCTCTCCCCCTGCGTCGACGACGTCCTCCTCACCGGCGCATACTGGCATCATCATCCGCCTCCTCGCTCTGTACACCGCATTGAGACCTGAGGGAGGAGCGGCAATGTCGCCTGTAGGTAGGTTATCTTGAAGGCGGGATGAATTTAACGCGCGGAGCCCTGTTTGAGCGCGGGTGAAATTCCCGTGGGTATGTTATCCTCCACCCTCCCCGAATTCAGCGCGGCGGAGCCTCTCCTCGAGACGCGTGAAGTCCCCCGTCGCCGGCGGGATGTCGTGACTCTGAGGGAGATCCAAGTCCCGTGGGTACGTTGTCTTGAGCGAGAAGTTCAGCGCGGCGCTGCCGTGTGCGCCGACGCCCGCGAATCCCTCTCCCTCTGCCTCTCCATTACCGTCACCGTAACCATGTGGGGTGGGCGTCGGGATGGGGACAGGCGTAGTAAAAGCCGGCTCCGACCCCGGTGTCCGCACACTCTCGCCCTCCGTCTCCGAAGAGGCGGCGTACCCGCTCTCACCGCCTGTAAGCGAGGGTGTGCTCGGCATCGAGGCGGGGACGCCGTGCGGCGTGGGATGTACCTCCCCACCACGCTCGAGGGCCTACGTCGGGACTGCGTTTACGTTGACGCCAGGGTCGGCGACGCCGGGGTGCGAGGGGAGGAGACCTGAGGTCGCGCGGGGGTGTTCTTGAGTCGTATTCGTACTCGCAGACGGCGCGGAGCTCGACGACTCCGCGCGAGCGCAGGTCGTGCTCTCCCGCGGCGAGCGGGATGGGGGATTGACGAGCTGCGGGTGTTCAGGTCCACATCTGCGCCTGCAGCGCGTCGGCACCAAGGGTCGACACGAAGACGTGGGGAAGGCGAGTCCGCGCGACGTCGGGGTGCGAGGGGAGGAGGCCCGAGGCGCGCGAGGTGCAGAAGGAGAAGGTAAGAGAACGAGGGCGAGGGCGGCGCGATCGCAGAGGAGAGTGCCCGGTGTGTGCTGTGTGCTGAATGTGTCCCTGCAGAGGACGTGGTGCGGTACGACTTGTGGCGGACGTCGACGGGGGTGTCTGCTGCGGGAGGCCGAGGACAAGGACGGGGAGGAGGGGGGCAGCGGGGGACGGAGGATTCGGATGTAGGGGTGCTGGATTCCGCTATGTAATCAATATGAGTGACTATAATCGGAAACAGATGAAATAGAGAGACGCACGGAGATATGCAGCACTGCTTGCGGGAGGTACGCCTTCGCGGTGGCCAGGCTGGCATGTACGACTGCGCAGTCGCGAGGAGGGTATCCTGCGGCGCATAGTCTGGGGTGTCTGGCTCCAGATGTGCAGGAAATCCACCCGGGACAGCGGGGCCTGAGGTGCCGACGGGGGTGTGTGTGACATTTCCACCGAGGACGTCCTTCATGTTCTCGGCTCACTCGTTCGCTGGCGTTTGCGGGAGCGGGCCCGAGGAGATGGTAGGGACCAAGTTGGGCGGGGAGGGGTGGATAGCCGTCATCCTAGATTATTTCCACTGTATACGAGGGTTTCTTTTCGTTTATTTCCAGGGTTAAAGCAACTTGGAGACTGAGACGAGAACGCGACAATAGACAGGTTGCGCACGAGCCATTGGAGCCACCCAGTGGCTCTCGGACCGTGCGCAAACGGGTGGCTCCACCGCCAAAGTATGAGGTGAATGGCTGTGAGTGGCTTGTTGGAGCCACTCGCCTGCTATTTTTGCGCACGGTCCGAGAGCCACTGGGTGGCTCCAATGGCTCGTGCGCAACCTGTCTAATGAAGCGTTGCAAGTCTTTCGAGTAAAATTCCAGTTGAATAGCAGAGGTTTCGAGCCCAAAGCAAGAAGCAGATTCAGTCCCATGTTGACGCGCAACGCAGCCTTTTATATGGACGGCTAGACAGTGGAGTTCAAGACAGGTGGGGAAGCAAGGGAAGCTGCAGGACCTTAAGGCTCCAACCGTTTCCGTTTGTAAACGTTTTCAAACGGTTAAAACCGTTTTTATTTCCATTTAGTTTGCCCGGGGTAGCAAACAGTTTATAAACCGTTTGTAAACGGTTTAAACAGTTGTCAAGAATCCGACAGCTTACCACGTCTTGGAGGTTATCCTCTGATGAAAAAAATGTGTCAGCCGGGTTGATAGGGGTGTTCAAAGCACGGACCCGCCCACCGACACGCAGGACCTTCCAAATTAGTGCGCGTTTCGATGATGCTCAGCCTTCTCGGCAGATGAGGCATCAGCATTCCGCCCTTGTCTCGCCGTCACGCAGATCTTGGTGCACTTCGGGGTCAACGTATAACATCAATTTGTTGTATGCATGCTCAGAATGGTCAAATTACTTGATTTGACCCCTCCATCAGGTGCGAGTGAACTGCTCTGAAAAATACCATTTATAAACTGTTTAAAACGGTTTTAAACTGTTTACATACCGTTTCCGTTTGTTTTACCCGGGTCCACAAACGAAAACTAAATGGTTGGAGCCTTACTGCAGGTAAATAGACGTAACTAGTTTCGCAGCCACCGTGATGGGATCAAACAAACCTTGGTCCCGAACCTTCACGTCCTCAGGCCTCAGGCCTGGCGCAGCTTTTGTCTCTGCCGCGGTGCCACACCCGAACGTCTCCTCAGGAGGACCAACGCCGCTTATCATCAATTACTCACTTGGCTGTCGGCGGAGCAATTCTTTTTTAGATCTTGCATTCTTTCTTGAAGTTTCTTCCATCCGCCTTCGGACGAAACCGACGATTGCTCGCGTATGAAAGTACCCAAGCTATAAAATAACTCGGACGTGGTGAACGGCGCACTCCCGCTTGTTGTTACTGCTGCTTCGAACAATACATGCGGCAGTTGTGCGAGAAGGCTGGGTTCGACTCCCGGCGTCCGATATGCTAGTTTGTAAGGCTTTTTTTGCAGTGGTCGCCAGTGTGCCTTACGTGATAGAAAAGTGTTTATTGGCATGTATCTAGTGTCCCCTGGTTCTCTCTCTCTAACGGTGATTCATTTCCCCTTCAATGTCACACAACTTAAACTTACGACTCTCGTGAGCATTCCTCACCACTGTATACCTCATCTTCGTCTCTGACTGTGACTCACGCCCAGAAACTCGTCTACGTGGCCTGGCACCAAGGTCAAAGAGTACCTCGGATCTGGTGCACGGCACAGCCCCACTCATATTTGGAATTGATCTAGGGCAACTGATGCAGGAAAACCGGGTTCGATTCCCGGCGTCCGAATGTTGGAAAAGGAGGATTCTTTTTCTCTCACTCTCAGCACAGAGATTTCGCATTAGCTCTGCCAGCACTTGCGATTCGAAAAGATCGGGCTCGACCCTAATACTCCCTCGTGAGTGATATTGCAGACATCGCATGCATCGCCGTCGCTGAATCATGCATAAAAACTCACCTGCGTAGCCGGGCATCGAGATCAGAGAGTACTTCGGACGTGATGCACGGCGCACACCCGCTCATATTATGGGGTATCTGTGAACTGAATGTAATGCGGGGAGCCGGGTTCGACTCCCGGCGTCCGAATGAACGACGAGCACTCTCCTTTTTTTCTTTCCCCTTCTTCCTGGTTCTTTCCTTCATTTCCTTTGAGGTCATCAGATGGACGCTAATCCTTATGATAGGAACCCTCGCAACTCCTGTCTCTTTGACTATTTCATGCGTGTCATCTTTATCGCGGACTCGCGCCCAGAAACTCGCCCTCGTATTTTGGCACCAAGGCCGAAGAGTACCTCGCGCGTGGTGCACGGGACATCCGCTACCTATAATCGATCAAGGTATTAGATATGAATCCCGTAGGTCGGGTTCGACTCTCTGCGTCAGCTTAATTCAGTTTTTGGCGCTCTTTTCACTTCTACACTAATTCCTTTCTTTTTTGGCCCAAAGAACAGGCTCACAACCCCTCGTGAGTGATTCCTCGACATCGCATACATCATCGTCGTCTCTCTGAATCACGTCCAGAAACCCACGTTCGTATCCTGGCACCAGGATTAGACAGTACCTCGGACGTGGTGCATGGCGCACACCCGCTCGTACTTCTGCAGGAGGCAGCTTCTTGTGATGCGGGAAGCCCGGGTTCGATTCCCGACGTCCGAATGGATATATCATTCTTTTCGTTCTTTCTTTTTGTGATTTCGTTACTTCATTTCCTTCGAGGGCATTCACACGGACACTGATCTATCTGATAGCCTCACAACTCCTCTCTTGGAGGGAGTACTTCATGCACGTCATTATTTTTCGCAGACTCACGCCCCGAAACTCACCGCCGTATCCTGGCACCACGATTAGATAGTACCTCGGACGTGGTGCATGCGCACGCCCGCTCGCACTACATATTTTCCTTCAACTGAGGAGGATGATGCGGGAAGCCCGGCTTCGACTACCCGCGTCCGAATGAACGATGAACCTTCTTGTTTTTCTTTTTGTCTTTTCTGGATTGTTTCTCGAGGTCAATGTCACATGGATAATAATTTTTCTGACAGAGCCCCGAACTCCTCTCTCTTCGAAATTTCATGCACGTCATTGTTTTTCGTTGAATTACGTCTAGAAACTCACCTTCGTAGCCTCCTGTTGTAAGTTGAAACTAAATCAAAGTAAAACTCAGCGTTGAAACAACGTCTAAATATATTCATACCTAAATCAAAGTAAAACTACAAGTACATCAGTAAGAATATAACGAAAGGAAATACAAATGAAAGCTCACCTCAGCGTTGAAACAACGTCTGAGGTGAATACAGGATTCGAGACTGTATAAATACGAGTCCGTAGATACAGCTATCTACTTCCATAGTAGTCGAACAATGAGAGATACTAATCTGGCTCAAAACGGAGTGCTGTTGTACAGGAAAACATACGGTAGAAGAACACGGACTTGATGAAGGTCCGATTGCTGCTGTAGACCGTTACAGCTTTCAACACCTCCCGCCAAGGTTCAAGAGTACCTCGGATGTGGTGCATGGCACACACCCGCTCGCACTTCTGCACGATCTTTTGAAGCGGAAAGCTCGAGTTCGACTCCCGTCCGAATAGGGGCTGACATTGTAATTTCTTTTCTTCTCAGAGATTTCTACAACGATGTTCATTTCCTTCGAGGTCATTCACATGGACGCTAGTTTATCTGACAGAGACCCAGACCCGAACTCCTCTCTTCGAGTATTCATGCACATCATGCTCGTCTCTGAATCGCGCCCAGAAAATCACCTTCGTATTTTGGCATCGGGGTCAGAGAGTACCTCGGACGTGGTGCATGGCGCACACCCGCTCGCACTTCTGCACGAGGTTGTGATGCGGGAAGCCGGGTTCGACTCCCGGCGTCCGAATGGACAATGTGTTCCTTTTTCTATATAGTCTTATCATAGATTTCTACAACAGTGATTCATGTCCTTCGAGGTCATTCACGTGGACGTTAATTTATCTGACAGACCCCAACTCCTGTCGTCCAGTATTTCATGCACGGCATCTTCGTCTCTGAATCACGCCCAGAAACTCACTGCCTTGTCCTGCCACCAAGGTTAGATAGTATCTCGGACGTGTACGGCGCATACCCGCTCGCATTAAGTCAGTTCGATCCATGGTTAATTCTGCGGGAGGCCCGGGTTCGACTCCCGGCATCCGAATAGGCTAGCTTGCAAACCTTTTTTGCAGCGGCTGCTCAGAAATTGATTTGTTGACAAACCCTGTATGTCGGTTCTTACTTTCCTTGCTCTTCAAGTCATTTACGGATAGCCACTGAATTGCAACTTGTATCAGAACAACACCGCTCACCCCTTTGTGAGGATACTCCAACATCACATGCATCATCTGAGTCTTTGAATCCTCTGCAGAAACTCACCTCCATATCCGGCACCAGGATTAGGAAATAGCTCGCACATGGTGCATGGGCACTACCCGCTCACAATTTACAGTCTTTGTTAGGCATTTTATGCAGTAGGAATTCCGGGTTCGACTCCCGGCGTCCGATGGGACCATAACGTAAGTTTTTTTATTTTTCTTCCGTTTTCCCGGTTTTTGCTTCATTGGAAGTCCCGCGAACGTGTTCCCAACGAGGCTGCAGCGCTCAAATCGAAGATGGATGTGTTGGGAAAGAAGAGCATGGGTCGGGCACTGCAAACCTGGGAGGTGCGCTTCTGGTTTGTACGGCGGCTGGATTCGGCCGTACTGAACAATTGGGGCTTAATGCACCCCCCTTGGTCCAAAATCTTTTTACAATCTCCTCCGCCATCCCATTCATATCGTATTTTCAGCTGCCAATATAAGCACAGGACAATAATTCGGACATGGTGAACGGCGCACACCCGCCCACAATCCCACTGATTCCCATTGCCGGGCCGTTGACTCTACCAAGGCCTCGTAAGGGACAAAACAAAAAATCGAATGATAAAGTCTGACCTTGTCACAGCATATCGCACCGACCGCGTTTGCAAATTAAGACGATAATTAACACGCGCATAATGAACGGGACGTTCCAGATGAGCGAGTTTATCATCATCGTGAACTTCATTTTCAAGCCTTTCGAACACAAATAAAGCACACAAAATCTTGTGCGGAAATCCAATTTTTTGTACGAGGGGCAAGAAAAAAATATGTAGTGTGCAAAGTGGTTCGAAGCGCTGTGCCGAGGAGCCAAGAGGCAGCACAATGATGTATGAACTCGATGAGACAACAGGGATTGGTTCACAATGGAGCGTATTGGAGAATTGTTTGATACGGTCGCAGATAAATCTCATATAAGTAGTACAAAATTGTCCTTTATGTCTGGTTCAAGCTTCGAGTCTACAGCGAACTGGCGATGGCACCAACCAAGTAGGGACCCCCGGATGCACTAAAAGCCCTTGCACCGCTGTACCGTACTTTAATTCTTGAGGCGTTCCACAACGATGGGAAGCCGCGGTTCGTTGTCGACGTGCGGCGCTTGAATAATATCACCCTTGAGCCATTTGATGTGCGGGTCCGGCTGAGAGAACTGGAAGGCGCGCAACAGGACACAGAGCATGACCTCTGGAAGTGAGCGCTCTATCAGTCAAGTTTAATGAAATGTGACTATTCCACTCACTCATCTCTAGTTGCGAGAATTTGAAGCCGCTGTGAAGAAGCAAAATAGGTAGTTCAAGTTCAAGATAGGCAAGGAGTACACGACTCGGAGACGCACATGCAACTCCTGCCTCCACCAGCGAAAGTCATGGTGTTGCCGTAGACCCCGCAGAGCTTCGTGGTAACGAACTCCGCTTTACCGTTCACCCATCGCTCGGGTCGGAACTCCAGTGCGTCTTCACCCCAGACCTGCTTGTCGTGATTCGAGCCCCCAATAGCGATGTAGCACAAGGTTCCTTTAGGGACGTTGATTGAGTCCATAATTGTACCGTCCAAGCCAGTGACCGGTGTGCTGAGGGGCAAAACGGTGTCTTCCAAGGGTCTGGAATTCTTGTCAGAAGATTCGACGGATCAAACCCAAGACTTACTGGCGGATTACCGCTGGGGTAACTGGCGGATATCTGCCGGGGTATCAAGTTGAGACACGTGTGCGAATTACACGGCGGGAGACTCACAGTCGCATTGTTTCACGTATAACGGCATCGAGATAGGGTAGTCCCACAATCGTGTCATGATCCATCGTTTCAGGGTAGGCGAGAATTTCCGCCCGAAGCTTGTGTTGTATATCCGGACTTTGTGCAATTATGTGGAGGAGCCGGTTCAACGAGGAGGAGGTTGTGTCAGTTGCGGCTAAGACAATCATTCTGTTCGCAAAATCAGCAACCAGGATTCCGTAAAGTTCGGTACTTACGAGGTGGAAGCAACGAGCTCTTCGTCGGTGAGGCGCAACGTCTCCTCGCTAGACATATTGCTCTTCACTAAATGAAAGATGTCAGCGAAGGAGAGGTGAACGTCAGATCTGAGATAACACACTCAAGAGGCTTATTATGTCTTTCGCCTCGTCTTTGACCTCTAGCGTACCATTCCTGATCGCTTCCTTGCGCTCTTTGACGAGGTTCAAGGCAGTAGCACTCATAAAATCGGAAAGGTCGCGTATCTCGCGCAGCGCTGGGACCGGGAGTACACTTATCATGAAGCGTAGGAAGGCTCTGGAGGGTATTTTGGCAATGGTAGGGAGGACGGGTAGCCATATCGCGAGTTTGTAAACCGCGGGACTAGGGGTACAGAATGAATTAGACTATTCGAATCTCAAGAGGCATACTACCTGACACTTACAGTAGCCCCTTCAAGGCCCGCGCATATTGGTCGGTGCGCTCTTCCCCGGGGAGCATGGGATCAAACGAGTAGCCAATCCCCGTCTGGCCGATAAGCTCTAAGGATGTGCGAGAAAGAATGTTGTTGAAGTCGAGCTACTCCGATGATCAGCTTGGTTCTCAATGCCAACACAGAGCGGCACCTGCCTCCTGGGGGCCGTCACGAACGAAGGGTTGAATAAGACCATCTCGAGCCTGCCGGAAGATTGAGATGCAATAAGCGATGCGAAACTAGTTGGCACACCCTCTGCACGACTTCATAGAACATCGGAACCATTCTTCGGAGATTCGCGGTGGAGAATGCGGGGATCATGATTTTGCGAAATTTGCGGTGGTGGTCGCCCTCAGTGGAGCTATACCTGGGCCGAAAACCAGTGAGTTCACCCTGAGGTACACCGTCAGGAGGATCACGGTGAATGGGGTGAATATGACGGACGCAATCGAGTCTTTATGCTCTTCATAGATATTTTGATCCTTGACGAGGATGCTCTGCATTGCGGCCGGATCGAACACGAACAACGCACGAGCCTTAAAAAAAGCTTCAGGAGTGCAGCGATAGACAACATCACTTTCTTACACCGAGAAGTCCTTGGAATCTGACAACACGTCCATAATTTTGCTCCAACTTTTCCTGGAAATCCCAGCCGTCGGCATCATGATATTCAGTGAGATTGCCTGGCGAAGGGGGTGTGAATACGATATGATATACATGCAAAACAAAAAAAAACAGGTCTCGCACCGGTAATAAAGGATTTTGATGGGGGGCCAGGTATGTTGTCCAAGGTAGAGCATGAGCGACGTCGGAGGATACGTATCACATAGAAGATCGCGAGCAGAGCAATAACAGTAATGATGGGAGTCATTGGGAGGCGACGACGGCCTGGCGGATTGTAGAACATTTTATCTACATTGATTAGTGTTGGGATATGAGCACTCGGGCACATGACCGAGCCTCGGGGATGCCTCGGGCATGAACAGACTCATTGTGAATCATACAGAGTCAATCACTGCGTTGAGGCCCACCGTAGTCAGAGGGTGTGACTACAGAGGTAGTCGCATGGGCATTGGCCTACATGCGACTACGTTGGCCTACCTGCGACTACGTCTGACTACCTGTGACTCCGTCCATAGTCACAGGTTGGCTTCGACTAATTGGTGTTATTGTTCTTAAATTTTATGCAAATAATAATTGTTGAGTTATCGCAAGTCGCTAATAATGTTTGGGTCGGTGGGACTTGGCATCAGAGCAACAGTCCGCATCAAGATGTCATTCATCTAAATTAAGTAGGAACCAGGGTCGTGGACAAGGACTGCAGATGGCAAAGAGGTTTGAGCAGTGAATTAACGAAGAAATGGCAGAAAAGGGGCCAGGAAAGGTCGGACGAGCTGTGCCTACACGGGGTAGTCTCTCGTAGATAGACACTACAACAATATTAGTGCTCGTGCCTCGCATGTTGTATACGCGGGGTAAGAGGTAGGACAATGTAGCCAAACGTAGGCACAGCCTGACTACATGCCGTAGGTCAAGCTCCGTGAACGTAGTCAAACCCTTTGACTACGAGATCTGACTACAGTCTAAGCCGTAGTCTCAGTCGCCTGTAGTCCGAGCTCGGTGAACGTAGTCAGACTCTGACTATGGAGGGTCTCAACGCAGTGAATAGGAAGACTCGGGAATATTATGGAACATTTTACTTATGACTCAAACAGACTCACAGAGTAGTATAAATACAGTAGCTACAGAGGGAGAATCCTCACGAGCTTGTACCACCCCGGCTTCACGCCATCATGTAAATCTTATATTGATTGAACTGAATATTGCGTGAACTTACTAGTAAGGATCGAACTCCTTCAAGCCGAAACTCCAACAGTTAGTAAAGTTTCCCGCATCCTTGGGCAATGACTCGCAGCGTCTTGATATGCGTGCGAGATTCAATTGATTTTTGTAGCATTATCATATTTGTCAAGACTCAAGTGATTTCAACATCAACGCATGGAGCCACCGCATTCAATTTTGCAGCGATATTCGGGGCCGCTGTCATTATTAGCGACCACTAAAGGCACGACAAAGTCAATTTACCATTAGTGCACCGGTACACATTTCAAAAGAACTGAGTCTCACGAAAAGTCGTGGTGCCATGTTCTTTTCGTGTTCTCCGCTGTTCCGGTGCAACTGCGTCATACAGTATTTCGTCGCGGGTCCGATTTAGTCAAAGCGGAGATGAAATCGGCCGCCGTCGTTTCTAACCGCGTCTAGGGAAAGAGCGTCGAGTTTACCACCGATCACCATACTCGAGTATTTGATCGGCGATCAACGATTTACCCCATGATACCTGTCAACCCCTGTTTTTGACAACACATTTTGTGCTCAGCTCTCGAAATGCTCCTTCTCCTTGAACATACCCAACTTCCTTAAACCGCGCAGAAGCAAAACCATGACCGATTCACTTTGAAATTTCATCCTCCAATCCAAGCACCCGCACAAGACAATAAATCGGACGTCGTGCAGTGACAACTTTCCCAGGTCGCCAAAAACGCTGTTTCGTGGGGGAGCCTCGGGTTCAACTCCCGGCGTCTAAATGCTTCGTCTCTGCATAGTGCACAAAACCATTTATGGCGGCCGATTGGCTGACACAGAAACTTGCTTCCTTGAAGTTCCTCCCACCACA
The DNA here is from genome assembly GCA_029378395.1 of Mycena leptocephala. Taxonomy (NCBI): domain Eukaryota; kingdom Fungi; phylum Basidiomycota; class Agaricomycetes; order Agaricales; family Mycenaceae; genus Mycena; species Mycena leptocephala. The sequence continues at coordinate 129,383 of JARJLF010000190.1, forward strand.
AGGCAATCCAAAGCTCTTCCCCACCGTCCTAGGAAGCCTGTAATATCGTCTGCGCTCCAACTTTCAATGCTGGCTCAGATCACATGTCACACAAGATGGATTCTGGAATACTGGGCTAGGGTTAATGATTATGGCGCTGGAGCTGATCGGATGGTTTCTTTTCCTTGGATTGCTCATCACCATTCGTGCGTTTCTTTCATGGGTTTATCATATATGGCAGCTCATCTCATTTCACAGTCGCATATCTATTACTTATCATCTCGTTTGGGTCCACTCCAAATATTAATACCCCCGGCTTCAAGCGCGAAATCCAGCGCCCTGCTATGACATTCATGGGCACTCCGTATCGTTTGCTGGTCGATGTCATCGGTCGGACGAACGGGTACCACCAGTTGCGAGTGGTCCTTTGATTTTTTGATTTGTTTATTCCTCTTTTCCTCGTCGTTCACGTGTTTCCTGCTATACCCCAGAGTGCCGTGTACTTTATTTCTTCAATTATGATTGGACTTGTTCAATTTCAAGCGTTGACTGGCAAGAGAGATCGGGATCGAGCTTCAGGGAATTTCGGTAGAGGATAAAAGCGGCGGTAGGGGCTCTGCTGTAAGTATAATTCTAGGTGACGACGAGAAAACGCCCAATGATCACGAGAGATTGGTGTTTAGGTTTTCAAGACTCCAGCCGCATCTGAATAAGAGTTGGTCCTAGGTTGTTGAAGGACATTTTTTTCAGCATTTCAGAGCCAACCAAGTTTCAAGGAATTTCAATAATATCCCCCAGCCCCGGGCATTGTCATCCTAATTAATCGGGACTCAACCCGAAAGACAGGCTCGGAGGATGCATGCGTATTGCGCGGTTCACTGGGTGTTTATTGCCAATCGGGTCGCACCCAACGAACTCTGGTTGAAAACTTACCAACAGTACCAATCCAAATCCCAAAGCCAGTAAATAAATCGGACGTGGTGCACGATGCACGCCCCCACACACTGGTTTGGAAGATTTTGCGCCACAGTTTGCGGCGGGAGCTCTGGTTTTGACTCCCAGTGTCCGAATAACTGAGTAGTAGTGACCTTCGTCACTTCGTTACTTCGCTTAATTTTGAGAAGGTTCGTGACTTTGATGGAAAGCTATAAAAGCTCGTTACTTTGGTCAGTTTTCAGGAAAGTTCGTGAGTTGTGCAGCTCACACAAATCAAACGCATCAATCTGGCCATCACTCCTCCTCCCCGTTTTTTTCATATAGATACCTTGGCCTAACACTAACACTAACACTAACACTAACCTCTAACCCCTAACCACTAACCTGAACCAGCTAACCCAAACCGCTAACCTCTAACCTCTAACCGCCTAACCCGAACCTAACCGGCCACTCGCGGCAAGACGTTTGCCCATCACTCCGTGATGTGCCGAATAGTACCCGCTGAACAAGCTTGGGATGTGAACTCACGAACTTTCATAGAAACCTATCAAAATCACGAACTTTCGCAAATTCCCATCAAAGTTACGAGGTTTCGCGAACCTAAGCGAAGTAACGAAGTGACGAGAATGGCGCGGACTCCGAATAACTCGAGGCACTCATGATCTTTTGTTTTAGAGGGGATCATATAGTGCTAACGGCACGAAAGCGTTGTAGTAGTGGGAGGCCTGGGTTCGACTCCCAGCGTCCGAATAGTCCATGAGCCTTTCTGTTTTTTTAGGCGGGACCTGGATCTCTCTTCCGCCCGGTTGTAATTAGACGGAGTCTAAATCGAAAGCCTTGAGAAAACTCACCCACTAATCTAACCACCGAAGCCACTAAATAATCGGACGTCGTGCACGGTGCACACCCCCACAGTTTTAAACAGTACTTGTTGGTGGAAATTTGCGGCGGGAGGCCTGGGTTCGACTCCCAGCGTCCGAACCATGGCTAGATTGCTGTCCTCCTTTTTTTCCCACCTCTGCTCCAGCAGTCCAACTTACAAGACAGTGTTCAGCGCCATCGGCCTCCCAAGTAATCAAATTAGTCTTGTCCAGCGATATGTAGGTGGGCGTCGAGAATCAAGAAGATCTTTCAAGTTCATTTGGTCCTGCGCCAAATCCATGTTCATGTTGAATAATGTCCCACCACTCCAACCACCAAAACAGAGGAATCAGTCGGATGTGGTGCACGGTGCACGCCCAAACACTTGCTCCAAGAAGCAGAAAGTTTGCGGCGGGAGGACTGGGTTCGACTCCCAGCGTCCGAATGGCTTGAAGTCTTCCTCTTCGTTTTGCTTTTCTTTGCTTTTCTTCAAGTTGCAGGCCGTTTCTTCTCTTCTAAGAATATAATATATTACCCAACCCTTCTCATCCTAATTCAAGTCAAAGAATCGAGGATGATGCACACTTCACGGTTTACCGAGTGCTTAATCATCAGACTTTTGACATTTGACTTGTGAGCTTGTACAAGGCCAAACAAGGTCACAAGCCCCACTAAAACGCGGACAAGCTCACAAGGCGACAAACCTATGTCCGAATTTCACAAGCTTGAAAATCCGTCCAAATTTGGCATGTCTTTTGGGCGCTACGAGGGCTTCTGTGTACTTTCATGTGTGCCGGGGCATGCTTTATGAATTGTGGAGGTTAGTTTCTCTATTTTCAGGTCAATCCCTCCTCTCAGAGGGGGGTTAATCTTTGAGTTATGAGCTTGTTCGAGCTTGGCAACTTGTCGCTTAGCGTTGCCAAGCCCACAAGCCGTAACAAGCCGCAAGTGAAATGTCAAAAGGCTGATGATATATCAATGTCAATCGAGTCGCACAGCTAAGGAACGTTGAAAGTTAGGTACAGTACCAATCCAACTACGGTAGCCAAGAAATGACTCGGACGTGGTGCAGGGTGCACGCCCCCACACAGTGCCATGAAAGGATACTTATATAGTTTGCGGCGGGAGGACTGGGTTCGATTCCCAGCGTCCGAATGAACTTCGACTTCAGCTCTTTTTTTTTTCCTTTTCTTTTCGTGCCGGCCCTTTTTTTTCTCTTCCAAGAATTCGAATATTCCCCAACCCTTCTCATCCTAATTAAATTAATCGGAATCCAAGTCAAAAGACTGGGCTCGGAGGATACTTCACGGATCACCGACTTTATCGCTACTTAGGTCGCACACTGGGTGGAAATTTTACCTACAGTACCAATCTAACTCCCAATATTAATGGCAATAAATAAATCGGACGTGGTGTACGGTGCACGCCCCGAAAAACTGCCTAAGGCGGGAGGACTGAAATCGGACGTGGTGCACGGTGCACGCCCGCTGACGGTAGCCGGTCACAATAAATTTGAAGTGTGAGGACTGGGTTCGATTCCCAGCGTCCGAATATTTCTTTACCCTTGCCTTTTTGAAAAAAGGCGAGACCTGGATCCCTCTTTTGACGATAATAAGGTGGAATCCAAATCGAAAGCCTTTAGACAACTTGCCTACCAATCCACCTCCCAAACAAACGAATAAATCGGACGTGGTGCACGGTGCACGTCCCCACATAATATCTAGGAAGATACTAGGATTTGCGGCGGGAAGCCTGGGTTCGATTCCCAGCGTCCGAATTCGGAAGCGTGGGGATTTCTTTTGAAAAAAAAAGAAAAAGAAAAAAGCAAAAGGACGAGCCGGGATCCTTCATTCGATTCAGCATCCAATAACAAATGTAAGAAAAACGACTCGCATTACACAGTACGTACTGTAGAATACATGGCAGGTAGGTAGGTAGAATTACACGGGAATATATCATATCACACATGCAAGACGTCAAACCTGCGCAGACCGACCCCCGCCCCCGCCGACGTGCATCCGCTCTTTGAGGCGCTGTATCAGCTTTGGCTTCTTCGTCTTCTTCGTCTTGTTGTCCGTGCCCTCCCCCTCTCCCCCCGCGTTCTCTGAGTTCGAGCCTGCGTCGACGGTCTCTGAGTTCGAGCCAGTGCTGGCATCGTCGTCCGCCTCTTGCCCCTCCTCGCTCCTATTTGGCGGAATCAGCATATCGCCCGCGGGCGAAACCAGTACATAGCCCGTGGGTACGACCCTCCCCGAATTGAGCGCGGCGCTGCCCTGTTTCTGAAGGGGCGTTGTGACGTCTCCCATCGGCGCCGTGCCAGCGCTCCTTTTTGGCGGAATCAGCATATCGCCGGCGGGCGAAACCAGTACATAGCCCGTGGGTATTAGGTTATCCTCCACGCTCCCCGAATTAAGCGCGGCGCTCCCTTGCCCTTCGATGTGCGGTGTGAAGTCCCCCGTCGGCGCCGCGCCAGCGCTCCTTTTTGGCGCAACCAGTTTATCGCCCGTCGGCACGTTGTCTTGGAGACGGGAGGAATTCAAGGCAGCGGAGCCCTGTCCTTGTATACCACCACCACCACCACCACCGTGCGCGCCCACGCCCGCGAATCCCTCTCCCACTCCCTCACCCTCTCCTCCGGGGGTGGGTGTGTACGCTGGCCCAGGTGTCCGCATGCTCTCCGTCTCCTCCGACGCAGCGTACCCGCTCTCCCCGCCCCTGAACGAGGGTGGGACGAGGGAGGGCGTGCTCGCGATCGATGTCGACATCGACGAGGCGGGGACGGCGTGCGGCGTCGGGTGTACACCGTCAAATGAGGCGGTGGGGACTGCGTTCACGTTGGTAGTGGGCTCAAACGCGGCGCCGACGCCGGGGTGTGAGGGGAGGAGACCTGAGGTCGGGCGGGGGTGTTCTGGAGTCGTATGCGCACGCGCACTCGCACTCGCATCCGCACTCGCAATAGCACTAGATGGCGCGGAGCTAGACGACTCCGCCGCGAGCGCGAGGTCGGTGCTCTCCCCGGGCGCGAGCGGGACGGGGGATTGGACGAGTTGGGGGGTGTTTAGGTCCACATCTGCGTCTGCAGCGGCGTCGGAATCAAGGGTCGACACAGAAGGGGACTCGCGCGCGACGCCGGGGTGCGAGGGGAGGAGGCCCGAGGTGGCGCGGGGTCTGGCTGTTGTCGGAGAAGTGGGGGTATGGGAAGAGGAAGAGGCAAATACCAAAGGAGAGGGAGAGGGAGACAGAGGCGCGATCGCAGAGGAAGAGTGCCCCGTGTGCGCTGTGGTGCTGAAGGTGTCGCCTGCGGAGGACGTGGTGCGATACGATTCGTGTCGGACGTCGACGGGGGTGTCCTGCTGCGGGGGGCCCGAGGACAAGGACGCGGATGAGGGGGGCAGTGGGGGAAGGGAGGATTCGGATGCAGAGGGTGCTGGGGTGGAGTCCGCTGATTAAGGAAGGTGCGTGAGCATGAATCGATACAGCATAAGAGAGAGACGTACGTAGATATGCAGCGACGGCTTGCGGGAGGTACGCCTTCGCGGTGGCAAGGCTCGGTATGTACGACTGCGCGCTCGCGAGGAGGGTATCTTGCGGCGCTTGGTCTACACTGGGCTCCAAATCTGGCTCCAGATGTGCAGGAAAGCCACCCGGGACATCGGGGCCGGGGGTGCCGACGGGGGTGCGTGTGACGTGCCCACCGAGGACGTCGGTCGCGTTCTCGGCCCACTCGCTCGCTGGCGTTTGCGGGAGAGCGCCTGAGGAGATGGTAGGAACTAGGTTGGGCGGGGAGGGATGGATATCCGTCATCCTAGATTATTTCCAGTGGATACGAGGGTTTCTTTCCGTTTATTTCCAGAGGTAGAAAGCAATAGATTCAAGAGATGAGAGAAAGACAATGAAGCTTTGGATGCGTCCAAGCCTTTCGTGTAAAATTCCCGTTGGATAGCAGAGTTTTCGAGCCCTAAGCAAGAAGTAGATTCAGCCGCACGTTGACGAGTAACGCAGCCTTTTATACGCACGGCTAGACAGTGGAGTAGTGCGAGACATGACGTCGGTGGTGAGGACGCTCGGGAAGCTGCAGGTAAACAGTCGCAACTAACACCGTGATGGGATCAAACAAGCCTTTGTCCAAACCTTCACGTCCTCGAGCTCAAGCCTGGCGCAGCTTTTGTCTCTCCCTGATTTTTTCCGGAGTTCGACGCCGGAACCCCTCGTCAACAGGACCCTCGGCGCTTACCATCAAGTACTTGACTGTCGGCGGAGCAATTCTTGCATTCTTTCTTTCATCTGTGGGCTCTGAATATTGCTCGTGTATCAAGGCATCCAGCTATACAATAACTCGGATGTGGTGCACAGCGCACCCTCGCTGTTCTTGGTGTTTTAATATTCGTGTTCAATAAATGCGGGAAGCCCGGGTTCGGCTCCCGGCGTCCGAATGCCACCCACTACGTGAAGTTTTCCTTTTTAGCCGTAACACGCTGCGTATTCAGCAATGAGCGTTTACACGAATTTTTTTTCCCTCCCCACTGAAAAACACTCTCGGAACTCGGCACTGCTGTGTACTCTTTCGTGAGCATTCCTCGGCAGCATCCGAGTCTGACTCACCTGCGTAGGCTCCCGCCAAGGTTGAGGATTACCTCGGACGTGGTGCACGGCGCACCCCCGCTCTCACTTCGCGGTTGCCATTCTGAATTGAGTATGATGCGGGAGGCCCGGGTTCGACTCCCGGCGTTCGAATGGCCGAGCGACCAGTTATTTTTTGGCAGCCGTGACCGAGTGACATCTTCAACAATGAGCATTTACACACGAGTATTTTCTATCCCTCGGCCAAAAAATCACTCTCGGGACTCGGAGGCTCTCGTGAGCATCGCACGAATCATCTTCGTCTGAATCACGCCCAGACACTTACCTTCATATTCTGGAACCATTGTTCAGGAGTGCGTCGGACGTGGTGTGTGGTGCACACCTGCTCGCACTGCTTGTGATAAAGTGTCGATTGTGCGGGAGGCCCGGGTTCGACTCCCGGCGTCCGAATATACAAGGTCGCTTCGTCTTTTTTCTTTCCTCGACTCCTTTTTTTCGCTTCACACCGATCCGGGATCTCATTTAGGCTTCGTTCAAACTCATCCATGGGATGGGATTTCCTTGGTCATACGAAAGCTAATTTATCTGACACCCTCGCAACTCCTCTCTTCAAGTATTCACGCACATCATTTAATTATTTATCGCGGACTCGCGCCCAGAAACTCCTCTTCGTAGCCTGCCAAAAGTGTTCAAGAGTACCTCAGACGTGGTGTACGGTGCATACCTGCTCGCATTGATGTATTTGCTTGTCTGATTGTGCGGGAGGGCCGGGTTCGACTCCCGGCGTCCGAATAGATACGAACTATTTTTTTCTTCTTATAGATTTCTTCTTATAAATTTCTCCAATGTTGATTCGTTTACCTTCAGTCCCATTCCCACTAACAATCTTTTCTTTGCTTTTACCTCAAACACACTCCGAGTCGAGTTTCAAGTGTTATTTATCTGACTCAGGCACAGAAACTTACGTTCGTATCCTCGCACCAAAGGCTACAGAGTGCTTCGGATGTGGTGCATGGCGCGCACCCGCTCGCAGTTTCTGCATCTATGAAAAGCTTCAATGCGGGAAGCCCGGGTTCGACCTCCGGCGTCCGAATATTGTATTTTAGCAGCAACTTATTTTTCCCCCTTACAGGTCAGTGACTCATTTCCTCTCCAAGTTCACTCACATGAATCATTATTCTTTTTCCTTTTTTCTCTGCTTTTGCCTCAACAACACTCTCGTAAATTCTCTCTCGTCGAGTTTCAAGTGTTCTTTATCTGATTCAGGCCTGGAAACTCACCTTCGCAGCCTGTCGCGTAGGTCAGAGAGTACCTCGGACGTGATGCACGGCGTACCACCGCTACCTATGATCAAGAGATTGATATGAATGCGGTAGGTCGGGTTCGACTCCCGGCGTCCGAATAGGGGGGTGCTGTAGAATTTTTCTTCAGAGAGTACCTCCGACGTGGTGCACGGCGTACGACCGCTACCTATGATCGAGAGATTGATATGAACGCGGTAGGTCGGGTTCGACTCCCGGCGTCCGAATAGGGGGGTGCTCTAGAATTTTTCTTCTTCTCATAGATTTCTCTAACATTGATTCATTTCCTTCGAGGTCATTCAGATGGCTAATTTTTCTGACAGACCCCAACTGCTCTCTTCGAGTATTCATGCAGATCCTTATTTATCTGATACAGGCCCGAAAACTCGCCTGCGTAGCCCGCTACCAAAATTAGAGAGTATCTCGGATGTAGTGTAAGGCGCACACCCGCTCGCACTGCTTGATGGAAGGTGACAATTGTGCGAGAGGCCCGGGTTCGACTTCTTTTTTCTTTTTTCCTTTTGGTTGTTTCTCAGAGGTTTCTTCACCTCACTTCATTCGAGGTCATTCAGATGGACGCTAATTTACCTGACAGAGACCCGAACTACTCTCTTCGAGTATTCATGCAGATCATTGTTTATCGCTGAATCACGCCCAAAAACTCCCTTTCGCAGCCTGTCGCGTAAGTTAGAGGGTACTTCGGACGTGGTGCATGGCGCAGCCTCGTTCATATTTATCTAGGATATGGCGACTTATGCGGGGAGCCCGAGTTCGACTCCCGGCGTTCCAATGTATGATCTGCTAGAATCCTTTTTCTCTCCTTCATGCCTTCTTTTACTTCACACCAACTCATCTGTCCAACTTGCCCTGGATCTCTCTTGGTGTTTCGTTCAGGATTTCTTGATGTTTCTCTACTTCATTTCCTTCGAGTATTAATATTCATGCACTTCGCGGACTCACGGCCAGAAACTCTCCTTCCCAGTCCGGCACTCAGAATAAAATGTAACTCGGATGTGGTGGATGGCACACACCCGCTCGCACCTCTGCACGAAGCAGCTTTTTGTGATGCGGGGAGCCCGGGTTCGACTCCCGGCGTCCAAATTAACGACCTCCTCTTTTTTCCGTTTTTACTTCTGTTCTCGAGCAGTGTTTCAATGGCTAAAATCATGACACATTTCTTTGGTTCAATTGACTCTTGGGATCCAACTGAGCATTCACGAATACATGGTCACTCCACGCCTCCAGCTGGCTGACACAGAATCAGCTGCAAGGCAGCTCGGTGGCTGCGTAACCTGTCTATTTATGAATGAGACCATGGGCCGAGTGACTGCAAGACCTGCTGGTAGAACCAACACGTGTATGGTCATGTTTGGATGGAAGAGGTTCGGCTGCCTAATACGGACACCGGGCATCTCGGGCAGTTCATTTCGCTGTATGAGTTGAGTTTGACGCTGATTGGGTGACTTTCCATAAGCATAAACAATTCTATGAGCATTATTTTCAAGCTTTCCGAGACGATGCCGAGACAGCTGTCGGGACCCCATCAATCGGGGACCCAAATGCAGAAACGATTTAATGCGAATTTAATATAATCTGGCAGTGGAAGGGGGTCCTTACCGCCCCTCCAGATTATATTAAACTGAATAAATGGTTTTGGGTGACAAGGATGTGATGCTCGCCTCAAACCTGTACTTCGAGCTCTCCATTGGGGGCCAAAAAATGCACACCCGTACAGACGGCCTCCGGATCCCCTCCAGACCTTCGTTTGGGCAGCAGCGTGAGGTTGATTATTTTATTGTTTTCTTATGGGAGCTCAAGCACGAAATTCTCGACTTGAATTTCCAGCCTTTGATCCCATCACTGGCACTCCCAAACAAGCTCGAAGAATAATCTATGCTTATGGAAAGTCACCCATTAAACATGTCGATATCATATCTGATGTGAATAGATAGAATTAGCATGGAAAGAGTTTTTGGCCCAAAAAAAGTTGCGGCACTTCACCAAAAAAAGTTGCGGCAGGGCCGGTTGTGCCGCAACTATTTTGAACCTCGGCAAACTTAATTCCGTAGGTCCGAAGAATGATGTACTCTGTTGAGTAAGCGCCTCATGGAGGGTGGCTGGGAGCGGGACGAGGCAAACGACGGAGAGAATGGAAAAGGTGTGGGCCAGAGGTGCTCGCCATCGAAAGAGATACCCGATAGGACGCCATGGGCGGTGGAATGGGGCTATTTTTACGATATTTTTGTTTTTTGAAATGCTTGACGAGGTTACTCGGGGGCAAGTCCACTGCGCAACCGGCTACACTTAGGAGTGTGCAGAAGGAGGAAGCCAGCCGTAGTAAGCCTTCGCATTTCAGATAGCTATAGATAAATGCTAACGGCGGACCAACTGCCGCCACAGTCGCAGACTGCAGATAAGTATCAAACACGTTACCCAAGCTACAGAACGATCCTTCCAACACCTGTGGCGCAAAACTGACAGATGTAGATTAGCCTCTCTTGACAAACACTTTATTGTTTCAACCAATAAAGATCTAGATGCACAAGTGCCCACTTTCCACTTCCCCCGCCAAATTATCGGCGGCCAGTGGGAGAAGGAGGAGGAGGATATATTATACTGACGTGGTCCCACAATTGGAACAGTCTAGGTAGAGAGATAGCATCACACGGAACCTGTGGGACCGTCCGAGGCGCATAATGCTGTGAGATACAGTTGATATGGGCGTCAGCCCCCCAGATCTTTATCATGCCATACCTCCACATGGCCATGATCCCGGAAATGATACATTTTGAGCATATCAACGGTACCATAGCTACATCTATTGACAGCAAAATCAATGCATAACGCGGCTCGCTAGATGGAAGCAAAGGCATGGAGGCGCCTAATCTTGTTGGACTCTCAGCGTATACTGTATGATACTCCCACTCTGGCGGAATAGTGAATCTCAGAGCCTATTCAGTGCATATTGTCACTGGACATAAATGGCGGCAGTAGAGCGGAGGTTATTTCAACACGCCATGGTCAGAGACAGCGATCATACCGAAGTGTCGGTAGCTGTCTGTGCTTCTGGAAGATCAACAGTCAAATGTTCACAGCTTTATATATGGGCTGCTCTTCTATATAAGCAGTGGCCCTGGCCCCCGGTCCCTTTAGCAAAAACCGACTTGCCCTCAACAACATTCAGTATGCCTCGCATGTAAGTTTGCAATACTGCTCGTGATTGAACAATACACTAAGTACTTGACACACATAGTATCCATCTTCATGGTAATTATTTCTTCACAGTTTCTGCACCACAATTCATCCACTCCTCATCCATGTTACACAGATATTGAAGTCAAATCACTGTCTCATCCACATAGCGATCTTCCGGCAGATATGCAGATGTCTGCACAGCTCATTTTCGACAAGCATATCTTTCTACAAACTGTGGCAGTAGAAATGGAGCCATCACAGGGTTCTTGGAAACTCAAGCCTGATTGTAACATGTGCGTAAATGGTCGAGTTCACCAAATCCTGGTTAATTTCAGGTCACAGCCCAGAGTGGGCTCTTAACTTCTGGTTGGCGATCATACGTCATAGTAAAACTCGAGGCATCAGACTACTTGGGTATACTGAAGCCACACGAGATGAGGCTCTCCGTTCTGGAGAAAATAATAAAATTTGTGCGTGTCTGTGGATGTTGAAATTTGCATCATAATTAGGAATCACGATATCACAGCTTTGTGTCTCAACCTTGTGAAGGTCAACTCGGATGGTCCATTGCTCCAATTGACCATCAATGCCTCAGTCTCCAAGTTCACAGAGGCAATGCCATACAATGGTATTGATGTTCTGCGCATTCAGAGTAAGATACAATTAAATCTGCCTCAAATTTTTCTAAGACCTATCAAAGTCAACTCTGTGAACAGCCATATTCAGACAATTGAGGCCCACTTGAATCAGATGGATACTGATTCCAAAATACACATTCAGTCGGATGCTGCAGCACTTTGGGCCATGTATGAGAAGATCTTATTCCTAACTACTGCAACAAAGGTCCGGGCCAGACTTCTGAATCAACTTGGACGTATATGTTTAAAGCACTCGGAAACATCACATGTGATAGACTATCTGAACCAGTCAGTCTATGCATATGAAGATGCAGTTCGCGATGACCCTGGGAATGTAACCCACCTGCAAGACCTTGGATTTGCGCTATACTGCCGCTTTCAGCAACGTGATGGTGTTGATGACATCAACAAAGCTTTGGTGCTGCACAGGGATGCACTCAATCTCGTTACAGACAGTGACATTCACAGGTCAATTGCAACAAATCTTTCTACTTTGTTGGGGGTTCGCTTTAGGCGACTTGGTGACATCAATGACCTTAAGGAGAGCATGTCAATGCAGGAAGATGTTATTCACTTGACTCCAGATGGTCATCCAGAAAAGTCTACCATACTAAACAATCTTAGCAATTCTCTGCTACATTGTTTTGAGCAATTTGGTGACCTTAATTACCTGAAGGAGTGCATCACAAAGCAAGAAGATGCTGTTAGGTTGACTCCAGATGGTCACCCAGACATGCCTCTCATGCTCCACAACCTTGGCAATTCCTTGCTATTTCGATTTGAGCGACTTGGTGACCTCAATGACATCAATGACTGCATCTCAAAGCAGGAAGATGCTGTTCACCTGACTCCAGATGGTCATCCAGACAAGCCTTCCTGGCTCAGCAATCTTGGTTATTCCCTTCTATGTCGCTTTGAGCAACTTGGTGACCTCAGTGACATCAATGAGAGCATCTCAAAGCAGGAATATGCTGTTAGTCTGACTCCAGATGGTCACCCAGAAAAGCCTGGCATGCTTAAACATCTTGGGAATGCCTTGCGGCTCCACTTTCAGCGACTTGGTGACCTCAGTAACATCAATGACTGCATCTCAAAGCAGGAAGATGCTGTTGGCCTGACTCCAGATGGTCATCCTGACAAGCCCTCCCGGCTCAGTGATCTTGGCAGTTCTTTGATTTGTCGCTTTGAGCGACTTGGGGATCTCAGTGATATCAATGAGGGCATCTCAAAGCTGGCAGATGCTGTTCTTCTGACTCCAGATGGTCTCTCAGACAAGCTTACCATGCTCCAAAATCTTGGGAATGCCTTGCTCCGTCGCTTTCAGCGATTTGGTGACCTCAGTGACATCAATGAGTGTATCTCAAAGCAGGAAGATGCTGTTCGCCTGACTCCAGATGGTCATCCTGAGAAGCCTGCCAGGCTCACCAATCTTGGCACTTCCTTTGAGTTACGGTTTCAACGACTTGGTGAGCTGAGTGATCTCAATGAGAGCATCACAAAGCAAGAAGATGCTGTTCACCTCACTCCAGATGGTCACCCACTCAAGCCTCTCATGCTCATCAATCTTAGTGATTCCTTGTTAAGTCGCTTCAAGCGGTTTGGTGACCTCAGTGACCTCAATGAGTGCATCTCAAAGGGGGAAGATGCTGTTCAGCTGACTCCAGACGGTCATCCAGATAAGCCTGCCAAACTCACCAATCTTGGTACTTCTCTGCGATGCCGCTTTGACCAACTTGGTGACCTCAGTGACCTCAATGAGAGCATCTCAAAGCAAGAAGATGCTGTTTGTCTGGCTCCAGATGGTCACCCAGACAAGCCTATCATGCTGAACAATCTTGGCAGTTCCTTGCGGTGTTGCTTTGAACGACTTGGTGAGCTGAGTGATCTCAATAAGGGCATCTCAAAGCAGGAAGATGCTGTTCGCCTGACTCTAGAAGGAAGTTCTGACAAGCCTCGTCATCTTAGCAATCTTGGTTGTTCCCTGCAACGACGCTTTGAGCGATTTGGGGACCTCAGTGATATCAATGGCTGCATCTCAAAGCAGGAAGATGCTGTTCACCTGACTCCAGATGGTCATCCTGAGAAGCCTGCCTGGCTCACTAATCTTGGCACTTCCTTGTCGTTACGGTTTAAACGACTTGGTGAGCTGAGTGACATCAATGAGAGCATCTCAAAGCAGGAATATGCTGTTCGTCTGATTCCAGATAGCCATCCAGACAAGACTATCATGCTGAACAATCTTGGGAAAGCCTTGCAACTTCGATTTAAGCGAACTGGTGACCTTAATGACCTTCAAAGGACTATTTGTCAGTCCACTGCTGCTGCATGTTCAGCCACAGGTCCAGTACATGTTCGCTTAGACAGTGCCAAACTGTGGGCACATTGTGCTCAGGAGGCTCAACATTCATCCCTTCTAACAGCCTTTCAGGTTGCACTTGACCTTCTTTCAGAAGTGGTTTGGCTTGGACTATCTATTAGTGATCGTCACCACCAGATCATGAAGGCAGGGTTCTTGGTTAGAGATGCAGCTGCAGCTGCAATTTCTTCTGGTCAGTTGGAAAGAGCAGTGGAATGGCTCGAACAAGGTCGATCAATCATATGGGGTCAGCTCCTCAATTTGAGGACCCCAGTGGATGAACTACAGCAGAAGTGGCCTGAGCTTGCCACTGAGCTCATTTACCTCTCTGCCAAGCTTGACAGAGCAACCACCGGAAATAATAATACACAGTTGGTTGACTCTGGAGCCCAGCAGTCTCTTAGGTCCATTGCACACCAGGCGCATGAAGATGCTCGCAAAAGAAATGTTCTTCTAAAGAAGATTCGACAGCTGCCAGGATTTCAGCAGTTCTTGTTGCCAAAAACTTTTTCTCAGCTTTCACCAGCTGCGCAAAAGGGACCTGTGGTCTTCCTGAATGTCAGTCAAATGTCTTGTGATGGTCTCATTCTCCAGAAAGGACATACTGGGGAAGTGATGCATGTACCATTCCATGATTTCACTCCAGAATATGCAAGGAGCCTGGCACGATCTTTTGAAGATCTCATGCCTTATAGGAGATGCGGTGACATTGATAGATTGCATGCCCACCGTGAGGGAAGTTTTCCAGACCTGGGGGATGAATTCGCATGGATTCTCTCGGAGCTCTGGGTGCGACTAGTTAAGCCTGTTCTAGATGCACTTGCCATCACAGTGAGTATCATCCATCAAATACAAAGTATTGATCTAACCAAGTTATAGACTCCAACAAAAGACAATTTGCCACGCATCTGGTGGTGTCCAACAGGCCCACTCACATTTCTACCCATCCATGCAGCTGGCCTCTATGGCAAGGATGTCACCTTTGGCTCAAAGCTGTCTGATTTTGTGATCTCTTCCTACACACCTTCCCTAGCTGCCTTGATACAGGGATTTTGTCCCACCTCTGTGTCACAGCATGAATTCCAACTGCTTGTGGTCGCTCAACCATCATCAGTTGGACAGGGTTACATTCCCGGGACCAAAGATGAAATACAGAGAATTCAGCAATGTGCCAAAGGCAAGGTCTCAGTGCACCCCTTGGTTGAACAAGAAACAACAGTGGCAAATGTGGAGGAGGGGATGATGAAATCCAGCTGGGTTCATTTTGCATGTCATGGTGTACAGGAACAAAGCACTCCGACCGATAGTGCCCTCCTCCTTGCTGGGAATTCAAGATTGACACTGGAAAGAATTATCAAGCTGTCTCTTCCACATGCCAATCTTGCATTCCTGTCTGCCTGTCAAACTGCTACTGGGGACAAGGAACTACAGGATGAGTCGGTCCATCTCGCAGCTGGCATGTTGTTAGCAGGGTACCGAGGTGTGATTGCCACAATGTGGTCAATCATGGACAATGATGCACCACAAGTGGCTGCAGATGTTTATGAACATCTATTCAAGATATCGCCACCTGATCCAACTCAAGCAGCAGAAGCATTGCATCTGGCCATTAGGAATCTCTGTGAGAGTTCTGGAGGGAAGAAGTCATTCATCCATTGGGTACCATTTATCCATGTTGGGGTTTAATGTGGTGGTCTGTGGAGGGCATTTGTTGCTGTATGACAACGATGAGGACTAGAACAATTCACATATACTGCTTATCCTATAACTATTGGCAATCTCATTTTCTTTATAGTGGATGTGCTTGGAACATGTATTTCTTGGAATTCCAGCTCAGCTCTGACCACAACTCAATATATTGGCTCGGTATTGACACTAATTTTGTTATCAATGTCATGGACACTTTCCATGCATCAGCGGATTGACAGCTCCTTTTCTTGGGCCTTGTCTTCTTTTCCCGGGCCTTTTCTTCCTTTCACCTTTTGTCATGAGTTATTTCCCCGACTTCTCAAATGTCTCAATTCCTTTCCCTCCTTTTCTTCTTTTCCATTTTCCATGTTTAGAATGGTCACAGCTGAGGTATAGAAAAATAAGTTCAAGTCTGTCAGACATCATAAACAGAATAATATTCTACAACACTATCATGGCTGTACATAATTAAAATGCAATCTCATGCGAGTGGTGATCTGCGCACTTGTTGACATAAAAAGCTCGGAAACCATTGAAAGGGTTGCTCGGTATCTACGACAGATATACTAGTAAGCTCGAACCCAACGGACATAATGCAGTAATACACTTATTCCGTAGAATAATGTATTAGACCACAACTATCAACTGAATATGTCTCCTTTCCTCCTTGTTGAACGTCTAGATGATGTCCGACGAGTTACAAGTCTTTAGGACACTTTTAGAAAGGTCCAAGGAACACTATTAAGTTTTCCTGTTGCTGGTTGCTTTGTGGATTACTCTAAACTGAGCTTTTCCCCAAAGTGCGCAAACTAGCAGAATTAAGATCCTTGGGTAAGAATGCTCTTTTCTGCAAGTGGTTTTTAGATACAAGCTTCTCAGCTTTGCACACAGAACAACACTGGTTCTGGTAGTCAATAATCCAACAATCCCAATGACTCTGACAAGACCAATAGCTCTCACAAGACCAATATTCCGACGATCCCAAACTCAAATCCAACAGTGGACGTTAATCCAAAGGCAACAATCAACTCTTTATAAACTTGAAACTTAAAAACACAAACTCTAAGAGTATTGGTTTAAGAAGCAAGCCCTGAACTTGGACGACCTGAGACGAGACAGATACCGTTTAGGCACTGGCTCCAGCAGGGACTCCCGATTCAGTGCTGTACCACTCAAACCCATCCTCCTTATATACTGTATACTAAAACTCTTACACTATGGTGATTACACTACCGGGTATACATGTGTTAGTTCTGGTAGCTTAATCAGGTATGCACGTGTCCGTGTTATGTATAGGATCTACTGATCTACCCCTACATTTCCGATCGTTGCACATCAACCTTTAATCCACCGCATGTTAACTTTGGATTATTAGTTAAAACGCGTCTTTGGTGTCCCCCGAACAGGACCTTCAGATTCAGAGAGCGTAGGACTCTAGCTTTCGATAGAGCCTCCAACCGTCCTAATCCGCCAAGTGGTTACTGAGTTATATCACATACTCTACCGATCTTAATTAGGAACCCCGTTTTGGGTTGGTAACATTGATCGGTTTAGTAAGTGACCGGATTAACCGTTGCCGGTTAATCTGTCCCGAGCTGACCTCATCACATGATCCATCGCGCCGCGTCAACTACGCAAAGTCACCACAACAATTGGTTAAACCCATGGTTTAACGTAGCCGCCTTTTTGGTATGAGCCCTCAAAGTGGATGTCATTCTAATTCCCTGCCTTGTAGGCCCCACTGTAGTCTAAATCCCAAAGATTGACTAGTGTATGATACATCCATTGGTTTAAGGAGCTAAACCAGTATTCATTTTTCTGGTCAGTCATCCTCTCCGACGGACTCGCTATGGTCCTTCATGGGTTAAGCCTATGGATAACCATTTGGGACTCATGTTACCCCTTACACCGCGAATGGAGAATGATGTTTTTGAGGCCTCGAGACAATGGCCAATGTTGGTTACAAGATGGATGTTGATGCACCGCCAGTTCAATGTCAAAATGACCACAATAAGAAAATCAATTCAACCTCCTCTTGACTCTTGATATCAAAATGACATCCGCATTCTGAGGGTCAAAATAATATGGCTCGCACATCATCCTGAGGCATGCAAAAGCACTCCTTGTCACCCGATTGCACTTGTGCGGACAAAAACAGTAGACAAAAATATATATTATTGGTGCAATAAATGGATTATAATAAATCACGCCTCAGTCACCAGAACCCATCTGCTACCTTTCTAATATCCGAGCGAGAAGCCCACCGTCACTTTCTTCATGGATTTGACCACCGAGACTTATTGTTTTGAGGGAAGAAATGGTTTGCATGAGAAAACACAAGTCTCGATGTTGCAGACTCGTAGCCACAGAAATTGAGCTGCTGTCCGATCCACGATGAAGTCTTGGTGTTATTTCAGAGAGTGGCAGAGAAATATTGAAGAGGAGCTTTGAATACGACTTGGTCCTTGAATATTTGAACAAGTATTGGGCGCCGGCGATTGGTCTCTTGACGCTGATTGAAGCTTTGAAGATGGTCGGAGTAAGTATCAAGCTTGATGTTTTGAGGATGGAGTTCGTGGAGCAGGCGGTGGCAGGGAAACAGTGGACCAGCCCATATTGGAGAGACTGATGGTGGTGCCAAAGGAAAACCAGCTGCGATGTGCCAGTTAAATGTGTTTGTGCAAGGAAGGGGATGTGGCATGGCCGTTACAGGCAGATTGATATCACTGAGTGCCACTGGGCTTTGAGGGTAAACATTTGCGTGCACCATCACACGGTATTCTGTAGGGCCCCGGGAAACTGTTGTAGCACCAGGATAAGAGTGGTTGAAGAGTGGGCAACACGGGAGCTGGGTCGAGAGAGAGAGAGAAAGTGGCAGACAAGCAACATGCACGTGTGCCACAAACAATGTGCACAGAGCTCGGTGAAGGAAAATATATAGGAAGCATTCAGTTGTTCAGAACATATCCTTTGTGTGGTCAGCGCAACAGCGTGGTGTGTGTTACTTGTCCGACGTCGAGGCGTAAGGCTTTGGTGACATTAGATTTGATGTCAATTTGACCACGTTACATCAGGCCCCAAAACGGGCTCATTATTACACCCAATTGCTGTCCACCATTGGGATCTGTGCTACAGCAGAAGCTGAACCTCTTCTTGATAAAATTCTTAGTTTGCGGTGTAGATGTGCGTAGAACATAGTAAAATCGCAAAATTGCGCCTATTTCACTAGTGTTCCATTTTCTGGCTTATCACCGTCCAATGAATCAGAAAAAATCAAACCAGTGCATAGGTATAAAGTCCTTGCTGGCCATGCCAATGAGATGAGCACCCCGAAGAATAGTGTCCAGATGAACCACAGCAAGACTGTTGAGATTATGAGGAAGTGAGATAAGATAGTGAGTTTGCGATAGCACTGAGAATATTAGAGTGGCTTGCTTTACGGCAAAAAGATGCCTCAGCAGCAGTTCATTACCAGCTTATACTCGTATACCTACAAGTTTATCTAGAATATTGTACTAGTAACTACTGTGTGAGTCTCTAAAAGGAAATAGAAGGTACTGGAAAGTTCGGGTAAAGCCGAGTTGCTACAGGTGTATTCCAACACAGACTGGGGCCTCTGCCCAGTTCAGAGTCCGGTGCAACAATCCACATTCCTGTATATGGACATGGATCGTTGTCCCGAGCAGAAAACCAGTGGATTAGTGCACAAGGATGATCCACACCCCGAAATTTGAACCAGAAAAATAACCACACACATGCGGCACGTAGTCCACGGAACCCAGCGGCTTCAGGGTCATGCTCAATGAAGACACAGTCATAGCAAGGTGGGCCACGATACCATGATTTTGTGGCACGTATGTGCTCATGGTGCATCCCACCTACCCCACTGATGTCGCTGGGAGCATAAAAAAACGGTCCACAACAAGTTGAAAATATAAATGCGCTCATTAACGAACACCAGACATTGTTCAAGTGGAATTCTTCCCCCAGGCATAGGGGCATCTGGATTGAGTTGGTCGTATAGGAACCATCGAATAAGCTCACAGAGACGTGGCTAGTCGACATACTCTCCGAGTTGATGGACTTCTTGGGGGACTCAGTGCACTGCAAGAAACATAAGAGCCAAAGATTAACAACAATGTTTATAACTTACTGTAGTGTTTGGCCAACTTGACCTCGCCTACAGACATCAGCCCTTCAACCACCCCCACATCAACACGTCATCATCGGGATTCTCGGGCAGCAGGGAGGCTGTGTTTCTAGGAGGGGGTGGTGGAAGCAGAAGCAGCATGCCATCCAATATTCCCCTGCCATGAAATCAGCGCGGTGAAACGGTGTGCTTAATATAAGTCTTGAAGATGCTAGTGATCACATGTTGTGGAAACAACACTAAAACCACACAAACAATATCTTATCACTCCCAAAAGACTAGTGCAATCCTTAGTGAGTTCGGGTCTGGGCTGTAGTATGCGACCAGCAGGTTTGGATTGTAAGGTAACAACGAAAACAAGTACTATGAGGCACTAACAAAGTCCCCGTGGCACTTCACTTGGCTAACAACAGCAGTTATCTCTCACCCACAGCGTAGGATGAACATTTGTATGAGACAGATACAAGAAGGTAGTGACTATAAAGATAGTTCTATCACTTCAGGGCAGAGTTTGTACTTGGTGTTCACAAAATATCCCCAGCAATAGCTATTCCAATTGCTATATTGAGGCAAGCTGATTCTTCCTTGGCAATTCTCTTTACTGCAGGACTCTCCCGTACAGTAGACCTAAAATTGTCCTCGTTTTGGGACGTTTCCTTCACTTTATAGTAATGACTTAAGCCTTGACTGCAAAGTCCAACTAATCCAACAGCTAATGACAGGACTCTCCCTGATGAGTGTGAAGGCAAAGCAGCTGACAAGTCACAACCAATTCTCAGGTGGTTAACCGTTTGAAGCTTAACTGATGAGTCCCTTGCTTGACAATTTGAGCCAACAACTAACTTCAATTTATAGACAAGTTACACTGTGGTGCCTGCCGCACCCGCGGTATGATGCCGCGTTAGCCTGGGGTTGAACCCAGCCTTTTCAATACATTTCTCCTCATGCTTGTCTTTGGTGGATCCGGCTGCAGGCAGTGCTTGGCCTGTGAAGTACCGGAGTGTCTCAATCTGACTGTTAGAATCCGAATTAGGACTTGTATGTCTTTGATTGGCAGGTTGTGTCGTGCCATGGCACCACGTGATTGCCTGATCACTTTGGCAGTTCCCTGTCTTAGGGTAACAATAGGTTTATGGTCGATCACAGCCCATTAGTAGGCACCACAGTTGGTTATACACGACTAAGGGATGCTGCAGCCGCATTCCTCCATAGTTTAACCATTAAACATGACTATGTTTTTGGTGGAGAGGCACTACGGTGGTACCGTGGTCGCTCTCCTATGCAGTTTAATGTACTGCACAACATGTTAAGTCTTGCCACTTCATCTATGCACTCTCTGGGTCGTTTTTGTAGGAATAGTCCCTTGAATCAGTTATAGGCGTGTATGGGTATATCTCCTTGGTAGTGTATTCAGAGTACAACACATCGTGGCAACACTGTGGTCGTGCTCTGATTACTACAGTCAGCAGTCGAAGCTCACTCTGACTCTCCTCTATATCACCTAACAGAGTTCAGGTATACAGCTATGTTTGTATAACGCTGAAACTATCCTGTGCCTCTTAATGGTGTGTTTATATGCGCAAAAATAGCTAGAGGACGGGCATTTGGTGTTGCACTGTCTCAGCGGGCTGCAGCAAACTTGTCCAATTGTTGATTATCAATAACATCTGGCTCAATGCCATGTTGTGATTGGTACAACAATAGACTTGGTGATGGATGAGCAAACTCCATTTGGGGCACCGAAATTCTGGATCAGAGGACAATGGAGTGCTGACGAGGAAGAGAAAAACCATGGGGACAAGAGGTAAACCGGAAGATTTTGCAGTGTGCATGAAATTGGTGAAAGGGTTGCTCGGTATATACAACAGGTATACTAGTAAGCTCGAACCCAACGGACAGAATGCAGTAATACACTTATTCCGTAGAATAATGTATTAGACCACAACTATCAACTGAATATGTCTCCTTTCCTCCTTGTTGAACGTCTAGATGATGTCCGACAAGTTACAAGTCTTTAGGACACTTTAGAAAGGTCCAAGGAGCACTGTTTAAGTTTTCCTGTTGCTGGTAGCTTTGTGGATTACTCTAAACTGAGCTTTTCCCCAAAGTGCGCAAACTAGCAGAATTAAGATCCTTGGGTAAGAATGCTCTTTTCTGCAAGTGGTTTTTAGATACAAGCTTCTCAGCTTTGCACACAGAACAACACTGGTTCTGGTAGCCAATAATCCAACAATCCCAATGACTCTGACAAGACCAATAACTCTGACAAGACCAATAGCTCTCACAAGACCAATATTCCGACGATCCCAATTTCACTAGTGTTCCATTTTCCGGCTTATCATCGGGCAACAGCCACATCTATGGAAATGAGGGTATCCTCATCAATAAAGGAGCGATGGACGAGGTAGCAGAACTCGATCATATCCACAACAGCCTTGACTACTGGACTGGGAATGTGTCCAGCAATTGCAGGCAGATACACCTTGATTGTGTCAATAAAATTATTACCAGTGGCGAGGGATTCAACTGACTTTCATGAGTCCTTTTGAGTCGTTTCCTGTCCACTGTTTATACCCTCGGCCAGTGTGAAAATGATGGAGGCCTGGGAACAGAGTCATAGCAGCAGTGCTGAATGAATTAGGGTGAGCTCAAGAGATTGAAAGAAGGCACAAAGAGAAAAATACTGGCCTCCTCATGCATGCCTCGAATATATTCCTCAACCAACTCGACAATGTGGTCCTTGAATGTACCTTTGATGACTTGATGAAGCAAATCCATCGAAATTAATTCGTGAATATCTGCTCTCGGAAATCCTGCAGTAAATGGCTATAGACGTAAGCATCACATTCAAGAGGAGCCACTGGTATTGTCGCTCACAATCAGATCTCCTACAATTCCAAAGTCATCCCAAAGTTCCTTCAATGTACACGCTTCGAGCAAAGCATCCGTGTGTTCATGCGACCGTCATCCACTTGGGTGGTCAAGATCATCTGCAGGGGAAAGGCAGCTGCTTAAAATTAGCAACGATTCGGTGCATTCAATTTAATAGCGTACCAGGGACACCATCTTTGCACAATACAAGTTAGAAGTGCCTGTTCCAGAAAATCTGTGATTTACAGCCTGAGGCCATATATTCACTGTGTTCCGACCCTTCCTAGACTCAGCTTGAGTGTAGGAACCTAGAAATAGCTACATCGATGATTGAGGCTAGGTGCCTAGAGAATAGTCTGTGGAGGTCTGTCTGGCTCTGGCTAGGTTGACACAGTTAGGTCTAGGTCTGGCAGGATCTGTGTAGGTTGCAACAGGTGCTTGTAGCCACCTACGCAAGGAGGGAAGGGAAGAGATTGCTCAGAATATTAGATGATGGAAATGTTCAACATTAAAACGTAAGTCTAGGTCTGTGCAGCTGAGTTTAGGGAGCTACCCTCACCTTCCATGAGCTACCCTCATCTACACTGACCTGAGTTTAGCCACCTTACTGGGTACCTGTAAAGCCAGACGGACATTACGTGTAGTCGCCTAGATGGGGGACTGTGTAGGGCCCTACACCGACCTAACTCCATCTGGCACAACCTACAGCGCCTAGTCTCAGCTGAGTCTAGGACGGGTGGGAATGCAGTGATTGCATGTCAAAAGTGGCCATCGGCACATTGAGTTGCGTGCAGGACTGTCATATGTGGCTTCAGAGGCTCAAGTATCCGAGCAACTGTTGAATGAAATAACTGGTGCTGGAATTTGCGGAATGCAGTGCTACTTGCATAATCGCGAGTTGCTACAACGGATCAGCACACGAATAGTTGAGAAAGAAATGCGCACTTTTGAGAATAGAAAGAAGAGCCATGATTGAGAGACCATCACAATGAGCGCAGTGGGCTCCATTGAAAAGATTGCCAACACCACCATTACTTGTATCTTAAGCAGATGCCCTGATTTTATGTGCACATGTTTATATTCTTCCTTTTCTCCCACTCTGCCTGGCAGCTGCCATATGTCCATTCTATTTCCGATTTACCATTGTCTCGGTTGCCTCAAGGCTTTACTTCTCACATTTAATTTTGAACATCACGAATTAACTTCAACCTTCCTTTTCCGTGCTTTTTTGCGGCTCCGTCTGCGCTCAAGCCCCACTCAAAATGAAGGTGTTCATCGAATGATAATAGAGAGCTTGCGCAAAAGCCGCACGAGCCGCACGCGGCTTTTGTACATTGCGCAAAGCCGCGGGTATTTCTTCGCTGTTCTTAATTCTTGTCTTGCTAAATACCATCCAATGGCCCTTGAATCGCATGTTCTACTCCTGAGAGTGCTATTTGTTGGATGTGCAACCGTGGGAGGCCGCATTTTTTACGCATCACGAAGGTATCACTCAAGCTCCACTTCCTTTACCCACACTCTCACGTCTGCCGCGCAGAAGAGGCAATGCTGAGAATGATCCCTCTCCCCACAGCACCTCTCCTTTGCCTCAGGTAAGCTTACATTGAAATAGTTGATTGAGACCTCTCACATTTCAAATTTGCCACGCGGCTTTGCACAATACAAAAAAGCCGCATGCGGCTCGTGCGGCTTTTGCACAAGCTCTCTAATGATCAGGCTTGTGTTCCTTCACACATCACCATCCAACCTTGCGACGCTCTCCCATCCTCAATGCGGTATTCCAAGGCAGGACCTGTCTCAATAAGACCCTTCTGCAGGACCTTCCCAGCATCTTATCTTGGAACTGCTCTAGATGCCCTGATTTTGTATGCACCTGTTTACACTCTTCCATTTTTCTCACTCCCCACTCGGCAGCTCTGTATGCAACCCATATGTCCATTCCATTGCCCACTTTATTTGTAGAGTCTGAACCTTACCTGGGCATCAGAGAATAGCTTCAGTCCAGGGTCTAGACACTCCACAATGATATTTTTGACCTCTCCGAATCAACCGCTCAACTTCCGCTCAAAAGAGGTGTTCTGTCTCGCATCCTTCTTCTACTATCCCATCATCCCCCACTGAATCGAATGCTGCCTTTTCTCCCGTTTCACCCCCACTCACTCTGTGACCGTGCAAGCCAGCACCCTGCTGTCCATGGAATGTGAATGCGGCCCCCATAGGTAAGCACAATGAGTATTGCGCATTTCAGTCCGTATCTCTCCACCCTGATGAGGTAGGGCTGCTCCTTGATTCATACACTGCTTTCCGCCAACTTCTAGACAATATCAGCAGGTCCCATCTCAATTTCTGGTGAGTGCGCTGCACTTATGATGCTCAAGGTTTACCTTTTGGCCTTCAGGCCGTTTATTGACTCAGTGTTGGTCCTACATCCCAAGTCACACAGGTATATATCTACCTCCCTCGCATTTCTTGCATTCCAATTTGGGTTGACTTTTGGCGCAGTCAAGATTACAGCACTGTATAATCTTCTGCCCAATGTCGTGTTGCCATGTTAAATTTTTGCATCCGCGCAGGCAGCCCAATGCTGCTCCCATGTTTTGAGCTTTCTCTCATCGCTTCTCTGAACCATCAGTCCTATATCCTAACCCAACCCATTGCCAGATTCAGTTTTCATGCTCCAGTCACATCTAACTCAGTGCCATGCACGCTGACAGCATCGTACGTGTTCCTGTGCCAAGACACAATGTGGTGAGGTTTTCATCCAGATGGTCTTCATTCTGTGACCCAGCTGACTCAAACATTCCAGGTGTTGTCGATGTCTGATTCAACTCCCGACTGTGGGATGCCATATCGGTGTTCGATGCCTCCTGACTGTGTCCACTCAATCAAATTTATTTGGATTGAATTTCCCTCAAATGAGGAACCTGAGACACCGAGGATGCACTTCTGCCATCTGGCGAGCACTTTTATCTGTCCACCTGGATCAATTCTTACTCACAGGCCCCCACAGTCCGAACACATCCCCGAGGACATAAACATTGTGAGTGAGGTTTTGTACTTCCTGTTTCAGACAGTATGTGTGATATGTCCTCTTTCCTTTCTACACTGGATGAATATTTTACTCATTGTTCGTAGTCCAGTGTGATGTTGACTGTGTCTCTGCTAGGTGCTGATAGGTGGTGGTGGTAAGGGCAAGTAGAGGGTGTTCGTCCTTGGGGGAGATAATAGTGTCTGCGTGAGACTATGATAGCAGTGAAATGTGTACGGTTTATTTAGAGGATTTTGATATGCCCCAGAGAATATCTGGTCATATGGTTCACTATTCTAAAGTACAGAGGAGAATCCGCCCAAAAGTCTAGCCTTCCCTGAATTTTGTAACACGACCTGTTCTACAATCCTGTCGAGGAGCAGACGACTGTTCAGATGCAATGCAGTTTTCCGTTGTTATAAACACTATGGGGCTGTTCTCGGTTCTTTTGTATACAGCTACCCTTGGTCCTCCGACCTCTTCTAGGGTGCTTCGTGTGCTGGGAGGCCCTAAACTTGTTTTCAACAACTCCACTACCGTCTGCTGTTCCGTTCTTTCCAAGTCCATTCCCTACTAAATCCTCTACAAATTGTCTTCTTTGTTCCGTTTGCAAGCTCTAGCGAGCAGAGTCAGCTGCTTGAGAGCTGCGATGAAGGTCAATACCTGTTCCGTTCAATACGAGCGGTTGGGGAGGTATACAACTCGAGCGGTGACTGGCGTGGTGCTCGAGACGCTGTTCTGTTGAGCAGTCCATACAGCAATGGATAATCTGAGGGCAGTGGGTCGATGTTCTGCCAGGCGCAGCCCTGGAGACCTTGGTTTTCATAGTCGGTGTATCCTGGGGAGCGGTACTTGTGCATCACTTACAGCTAATGTCAGAACCGAAGGCGCGAACGAAAATTTCCTCTTTTTGTAAGGGCAACCTCTAGACCCGAGAATCTCAAGGGGCTAGCAAGGGGAATCCAAAGGAATGAATAAGAAATAGCTAAATACAAGAAGATACGCACCTAGCAAGGGGAATCCGAAGAGAAGAAACTCTGAGGATTCCCACGCTAGGTCGTGGGTATAAGTAGGCTACTGACTAGTAGCACATGACCAGAGTGATCGGCAGATGTCCCGGGCCTGATCGCAGGCTTGATGCCATTGTGTAAGCGACCTGTGGGGTTCCATAGGTGGATTACATAACTTGGGCCGGTCGACTGGGCGCCAGGTGCCGGATGACCGGAGCCGGGTGCCGGGTGACCGGGGCCAGGTGGAGGTTCCCCTGACATCCCCCCCCTTGGAATGCGGCGACTTAATGCATATGCCAAAGGGAACGAACGTGGACGGAGGGGTCACAGAATGGGAGGGAATCGAAGGTGGCATGGGCGATGATCCGGGGTTTCGAGGGGTACTTCCAGTAAAATTCGGTGATGGCCTCGTCGGCGAATACATCGGAGTGCTTCACCCATTGGTTGTGCGACTCGTCATACCCTTTAAACCAGACCATGTACCAGAGGGATTTGTACCGGATCTTTGCATCAAGGATCTCTTCGACCTCCCACTCGGGTGCGTTGCCAGGGACGTCCGGTAGGACCGGGGCCGGTTCGTCATAGCCCGGAAGGCCCTCGAACAGGTCATCTTCTGCGAGCTGCAACTTCACGACCAGGAACACCAGGTGGAGCCGGGAGAGACGGGGTGGCAGTTCCAGTTTGTACGCACCTTGGCCGATGACCTTGGTGACCTTAAAAGGGCCTAGGCGTCGGTGAGAGAGCTCCAGAGACAGCCAGGTTGTTTGGATGTTGGAAGCATCGAGCCAGACCTGGTCGCCGACTTTGATGTCTGGTGCAGGGGTGCGTCGGTGGTCATAGTACCGCTTGTACTCCTCCTTTGCCTTTACAAGGGCAGCCTTTGCCTCAGAGACCCGGAAGCGATCCAGTGTGAAATTTGTTGACCGACTCTACCTTCGAACGCGGCCCGTTCGGCTCGAACCCCATCCGGGGGAGCCGGCCAGTATCCGTCATGAACGGAACCTGCTGCGTCGAAGAGTGGATGTGGTTGTTGTATGCGAATTCGGCGGCCGGAAGGAGCTCGTCCCAGTCATCCTGCTTGTAGTTAGTGAAAAGCCTGATGAACAGCTCCATCTCCTGGTTGACGCATTCTGTCTGACCGTCGGTCTGCGGGTGGTAGGCTGTAGAGGTGGCCGGTTTGATCCCGATAAGGCGCCAAAGCTCGTGGTGAACTCAGCGACGAATGAGGGCCGCGGTCAGAGATGTACTTCTCGGGGTGCCATGGAGCTTCCAGACGTTCCGGTAATACAACCGGGCAGCTCACAGCATCCAACTGGGTCGTACACTCCATAAAGTGAGCGCGTTTACCCAGGAGTCTACGACAACCATGACTGAGTCGTAGCTGGAGCTTCTGGGAGTTCGACTACAAAGTCACCGAGACCGTGCTCCAACGCTCCTCTGGGATCTCAGGTCGGGTGAAGTCGCCAACCAGAAGCTTCCGGAAGCCTTGGTGCGGCAGCACAGGTCGCAGGTTGCCATGTACCGGCCACGTGTCGGGACATCTGGGGCCACCAGTAGTTCCGGGAGACTAGTCCAACGTCTTGAAGCGGCCGGCATGCCCGGCAACCCGGGTGTCATGATGCTGCTCCAGGATCCGACGGCGAAGGTCTTTGTCCCGAGGGACGACAATCTTGCCGCGGAAATAGAGCAGCCCGCCTTCGACGTGCCATTCGGCTGACCGGGTGGACCGGGTTCCTCGGGCTTTAAGGAGGTCCCGAGCTGTGAGAGCCACGGGTTCCTCGAGGTCTGGTTCGCCGGCGAGCGCCTCTCGGACGTCCTGCAGAAGGGGACCTCCGGGCCAGCTACCACGATGCCCTCCACGCACAGATCCGGAACAGGGCGGGACTCAGGAGCGTCACATCTGTGTTGTCTGGGCCCGGTCCGTGATCCGGACGCCGGGAGAGCGCGTCTGGTTTACCCATAGAGCGCCCAGGCTTGTGGTGAAGCTCGAAATCAAACCGGGACAGATACAGGGACCACCGCGCCTGTCGCTGGTTGAGATCTTGCGACTTCCGGAAATACTCCAGGTTCTTGTGGTCGGTCCAGATCTCGATCGGATGCTGCGCGCCTTCGAGGAAGTGCCGCCATCCTCGAGGGCTCGGATGATCGCGAGCATCTCCTTGTCGTGGATCTCGTAGTTGCGTTGGACCAGACTCAAGCTCTTGGAGTAGAATGCGACCGGATGCCACTTGCCGTCGTCGCCCGGTTGAGACAGGACAGCGCCGGTTGCGTAGTCCGAGCTATCCGCCTCCAGCCGGTACGGCTTGGACTCGTCCGGCAGGACAAGGACCGGCTCCCGGGTGACCGCATCTTTGATGGCTTGGAATGCGGTCGCCTCGAGTTCGGTCCAAACCCAGGGGCACGCTTCCCGGTGAGGTCGAACAGCGGCGGGCGGCATCTGAGAACGCTTTGATGAACCGCCGGTAGAAGTTTGTGAAGCCGAGGAACTGCTGCACGTCCTTCTTGCACTCCGGCGTCGGCCAGTTGTGACACCAGCAACCTTGACCGGGTCCATCTCACGTGATTGTGAGAGACGATAACCCCCAGGTACTCAATCGACGTCTTTTGAACTCGCACTTCTCTGGGCGCAGGAAAAGCTTGTGCTCCTGGAGCCGGCGGAGAACTTCCCGGACGATCTCCCGGTGCCGGGTAATGTCCGAGTGCGCGATGAGGATGTCATCGAGGTATACCATGACGTCTCCAGACAGGATGAGGTCTTGGAAGATGTCGTTCATCATTGTCTGGAAGGTCACAGGGGAATTGGTCAAGCCGAAGTACATCACCAAGGGTTCAAAAAGGCCCCAGTTCGTCCGGAAAGCGGCCTTCCACTCGTCGCGTTCCCGGATGCGGACATTATTAAAGCCCCACTGGACGTCGAGTTTTGTGAAGAACCGGGCTCCTTTCAAACGATTAATGAGGTCGTTGATCAGAGGGATCAAGTACCGGTTCTTCACGGTCATCGCGTTGAGCGCTCGGTAATCCTGCATGAACTGGAGCGCGCCGTCCCTCTTTTTGACGAAGAAGACAGGCGAGGCCATCGGTGACTTCGACGGCCAGATCCGGCTGGTCGCCAATCCCTCCTTGATGAACGCGTCGAGCTCGCGTTGCTCGAGGGGTGAGATCGGGTAGACCTTCCAGTTGGCCAGTTTCGCATCCGGAACGAGTTCGATGGCATGGTCCCATGACCGACAGTCCGGTAGCGAATCGAAAGCCTCCCAGTTGAAGACATCCTCGAAGTCACGCACCCACTCTGGAAGTTCGTCCTTACCGGGTGCGGAGTTCTTGGCGAAGGCTTTGGCCAGCTGCTGCGAGACAGTGCTGGTGGCCCGGATGTCTTCCGGAGGGGAGAACTGGGTATAAAAGACCTGGTCTCCATCCTCGAGAGGGTCGTCCGAGTCGTCTAGCAGGAGTTCGGGCAGGTCCTCCTTGAACTCGTCATTGTCATCCTCGCCGAGCTGGTCGTCCATGTTGATAGCACAGATAGTCGGGACCGGTCCAGCTCGGAGTTGCCAGACGATGCGCGCAATAGTCTTCGCTTGCTTACACTCGGCTCTGGCTTCGTCAACACAGGTGGTGCAACCAGACGGGCATCAGCTCATCTTGACCTCCTGGGTATCCCAGTTGATCTCGGGGTTATGCTTCCGGAGCCAGGAGTACCCGAGGATAAGCTTTTGTTTACCGAGCCCGGTTACAGCGAGTTGGACTCGTTCGCTGTGACCCTTGTAACGGAGGACCAGAGTCGCGACATCTCGGATGAAGCCAGCCTCGTTGGGAGAGCCGTCTACATTGAACACCGGGATGGGTTGCGAGAGCCAGCAGACCGGGATCCCGCTCGCCTTAACGTACTCGGAGTCAATGAAGTCGGAGGTTGCTCTGCAGTCAACAAGCCCATCGAGCGAGAGCTTCACGGTGTGAGGCTGGTGCTTGTGCTACGCCCTGCACACCGCCTCACGGCCCCTTCAACCGAGTCCAGGACGAGAACGTACGAGGCGCCCGTCCATCCAAATCGGGAATCGAAGTTACCAAATCCGGTTTCTCATCAAACGCACGCAGCTTACGCTCCCCATCCGACCCTTGGCATCGCACGTACCACCCGTCCGACCATGGTGTGAGCACCACTGAACGCCCTCACTGTCCGAATTCCCTTTCCACGAGTTCGTACCCCGCATACGAGCGCGGCGCCGCGTGCTACGTCCCACGAGAATGGTACGGTCCATCCAATGGCGGGCATCCTGGCCTTGGTATCCACCTCCCACGCCCGGGAAGTCATCAACACTCGAACGCAAGCCTCGTCCGATCCAGTTTCCACTCACTTAAACCACTCGAAACCCATTCAGATGCGTCCTAACGTGTCTTCCGACCAATAGCTGACCTTTTATGGCCCAGGAATCCGCTCTGCCATGGAACGGGTCCTGCGTCCGTACCGATTTGCGTCGTACGCTCCGTCCGTTCTCGGAAACGGACCCCAAAATACGAACGTAAGCCTCGCCCGTGGCCCCAAATACTGAACGCACCCTACGTATGTTCCTGCGCGAGCACCCTCAAACGGGAACCGAACGAGTGGGCATCAAGGGGACGGTCGAGAGGCGAAAAGGTATAAAAGGATAGCAGAAAAGGGCGTTGTAGTCAGTCAATTTTCGGAGCTTAGTTCTCCCCCACCACCTGTACCCCCACCTGTGCAACTAAAGCCTCGCTCACACCGAGTTGACCACATCCTCACTTGCCTCTAGCAGGGCATTTCACTCTCACACCTCCTTTCGCAAGGTCCCAACTCATCGGACCCCAAGTCATATCATCGGGCTTCCCCGTAATAGGATCACCAACTTCGCGAGCTTCACGCTTTGTAGAAGTCGGCCTGGGCGAAGCCATATTGGTTTAAATCGCCGTCTGCCACCCAGCGTCACGACCGGACGTCCCATACGTTCGACTGACCAGCACCAGCCGGCGTCGCTGTCACTTGCTTTATAACCGTAAAACGTTGTATAGCCTTCCACCTTCGTTGGGAACATCGGGGAAACACGAGGGAAGGATTGCAGCATAGGCATCGGATTTTACAGGAAACAACGCGTCGTTCGTTCGAGCTTGTGACCTAGGACAGGTAACTATTACCCCACACCCGTTTACAGCTAACAGCAGGTACCCCCAACACGAAACCACGGAACGGACACCTCGTGCGATCCCGTGCAACACCCTCATTCGGACCACGCACACGTCCCAATCCTATATCCCCACTATCCTCCAACGTTAATTAACCCCTAGAGGCCGAATGGGCTGTCTATTTGATAAAACATATTCTCATAGCGGCACCGCGGTCCTTATCACAACGGCATCGTCAGTCGACTCGATCTCCAACGGAAGGTGGAGGGAGTTAGCACCGGACGTCGCAGCGACCGTATAGCGCTTAGGAAGTTTACGCTCCCAAGCAGACTTACGGGGCGGACGGGTGGCCGGTCCGGCCGGTGGTGGACAGGTGACCGGTCTGGCCGGCGGGGGAGTTGAAGCGACCAGTTGGTCGTTCAGGTTGGGGGGTGCGTCTATTGTTTCGGTCGATGCAAGAGGTATATTGTCTGACTCGTTACATAAAATGTCGAAACGATTAGGGGACGCGATCGAGGGCGCACTGCTCACTAGCCGCGGAGGGGAAAATCCTCCAGGGCAGGCTCGTCAGTGAGGGCCTCGGTCGTGGCCAGGTGGGCCACGAGTTCCTCCAACATCTCTCCTCTGAGCTGGCGGATTACTTCGTCAAGCACGTCGGTCGTCCGGACGTCGGCCGGTACCGGGCAGTCTCGGGCAAAGTGATTGGCATCTCCGCAGCGGAAGCAGCCGTGGCACGGCACATGGCGTGTGCGGGTGCGGTCTACGTCATGGGGACCGGAGCCGGAAGGGGCAGGGCCACGACCCTCGGCGTGGGTGCGGCAATGGTGCCTGGCATGGACTGGTTGGTTCAGGGACGGGCCAGCAGAACCGGGTGGTGTCCGGACCCCCCCGCATTCTGAGCGCGAAGGTGCGACTCGTACTGCTGGTAGGCTGGGCACGCCAGGCTGCGTAGTCCTTGAGGCCGGGCGGGTCGCTAGAGCCAGTGATGGCGAGGTTGATCGCCGGGTCAAGGCCGGTCCGATACTTTGTGACCTTGACAAGTTTGTCTTCAAAACCGGCGAGGTCGACCAAGTCCTCGAACTCGTCCGTGTACCGGAACACGTTGCGGTTGCCCATATGGTAGGCGCGAGACTCGAGCTTGTGCAAGGCATGGTCCTGTTCGTTCTCCTCGACGAAGCGGAGTCAGAATTCTTTGACAAACATCTCCCAGGTCAGAAATGGAAATTCCGCCTTGGCCAACTGGCGCTCAGCCCAACGTTGCGCCGTGTCTTTGGCCATGAACGACATGGCGTACCGGACAACCTTTTCCTCGGAAAGTTCTCCGTTCTCTACGAAAGCCTCTGGGACGAGCCAGGCGTTGATAAGTGAGCTCCGAACCTAGTATGGAAACCAACAGAAACAGCCCAAACAAAATACTACAACCAAAGAATCGGATGGAACAGACGAATATAATCCAAACAACCAATAGTATGCAGCAAGTGCGGTGTAATGTTCGTTCCAGAGGTACCAGACGAGTGTCAGTCCCTGATTCAGAGCCTTGTAAAGGTTGATCGGGAGAAAGTTTAATTCATGAAGTCGTTGTAAGACGAAGCAAGTGTTTGATATGTACGAAACTAAGAGATCCAAAGGATATCTGTTTCGGACACCAAGACACGAGTTGGTTACGACTGATGAGAACGATGGAAACTGAGGAAACCAAAGGTTTCTAAAGCTTCCAACGCAAACAACACAAAGAGATTTATCGGAATGAAGGGAACCGTGAGGTTCACCAATATTCCGAAGCGAAACCAAAGTTCCGCAAAGGTTTTAACAAAGATGGTGGTGGTTCCAGACAACAAGACAACAAGACAGATGATTCCAAGACGATCCCAAACGTTTCCAAACGTTTCCCAACCGATTCCCAACGATTCAAGGTCCAAGACCAGCGATTCTATACGATTCCAACGATTCAAGACCCAAGGCCAGCGATTCTATACGATTCAATACGATTCAAGACCCAAGGCCAGCGATTCTATAGCTTCCAACGATTCAATACGATTCAAGAGCCACGCTCAGACGACTTTATACAATCCAAACACTGGTGATATTCCAACCCCTACAAACTTGATGTTGGTAGGTGTCCGAAGATCGACTAAGAGTTTCCCTTGGTGTAAGCTAGGCTCACTAGTTGGGGGAAACTCCGTCCTCGACCCTAGAAACACCTCTAACTACTTATACAATAACAGATATGACTATGACAATGAAAGAATTAAGTAAATGGTCCGTTTAGCCGCCCCAAAGTCCGTGTATCCGTCTTGGCGACTAGAATCCGCTGATTCTCATTGGTCAGGGCACTGAGCACGCCATTCCGGGTATATTCCGACCGTTCCTTTGTAAGATTCTGCACATGGTGACTTTGATGGCAGCTTAGACATCAACCACCATGTAGCCCTTTTGCAATGTAACTTGCTCTCTGAAGGTATCCCTCGAAGATCTTCATGAGAACTGTAATCTCCAGCCATGTAGGCTTCAAATGATACCCCACTTTGAGTTATGGCTCAGGATGGGTTCTTGAGAATGCTCCTACACTCAATGGGGAAAGTCCTGGGAACTCCGGGATCGACGATCATGGGCTCCCTTCGCTTATTATCCCACTCTGATGCACGTTGCCGAGTAACCGATGTTCGGGTACAATCGAAACACCGCCTCTGGTGTTCTCATGTTACTTGGATCGACGTGAACGCGTCGAGAACCAAGATCGAGAATAGAATAGTCGCTAGAATCTCTATTTCCCATCATTCCCGTAGTTCTCGTCGAACGGAACTACCAGAATGACCGGAACTACCAGAACTTGGTAGAATACCCATATGTTTAGGTTGGGCTACACAATCTCCTACATGTTTCGGAGCGAGTACTTGTCAGAGACACCTCTGGCTTCCACCAGGGCATCATCCCGTTGCTCCTGTGATGCTGGCCACAGGCCAGCTACTTTGGGTTCTCAGTACTGCCTATAATGATAATATAATAGGAATGAACTATACAATGAAAACCGAAAAATATCGTGTTTTCTACTGTGTGTTCATTCACTGCTTATCAGCGTACAACCGGACGGCGTGGAGAAACGCCCGGCCCTGCGTCCGGTCACCGTCGAAGACGAATGGGGGTTCGGCTGGAGGACTGATTTTGCGCCAGACCCGCCGGTTGTGCTGTACTGCGTGAATAGTCCTGGACCCGGTTCCGGAGCCGTTTCAGCAAGGGATAGGGCAGGTGAGATTGCGCGTTGCTGTTTTTCGAGTATTTTGGTGAGGCTGGCTAAGGTGGCCTCGATCTGGTCCATCCGGGCATCAGCGGCTGCTGCATCAGCACCGGACATGGTAGAATTGAGGACAGGGGAGGAGGGGATAAAATTGGAAGTTGGGGTGGTGGGAGCACTGCCACTGTGATCCGAACCTTCCAATCCAAACTTCCCAATTTTGTCCAGTTAATCCCTAGAGAGAGTTTCTTCTGCTGTAAGGGCAACCTCTAGACCCCAGAATCTCAAGGGGCTAGCAAGGGGAATCCGAAGGAATGAATAAGAAGTAGCTAAATACAAGAAGATACGCACCTAGCAAGGGGAATCCGAAGAGAAGAAACTCTGAGGATTCCCATGCTAGGTCGTGGGTATAAGTAGGCTACTGACTAGTAGCACATGACCAGAGTGATCAGCAGATGTCCCGGGCCTGATCGCAGGCTTGATGCCATTGCATAAGCAACCTGTGGGGTTCCATAGGTGGATTACATAACTTGGGCCGGTCGACTGGGCGCCGGATGCTGGATGACCGGGGCCAGGTGCTGGGTGACCGGGGCCGGGCGGAGGTTCCCCTGACACTTTTGGACACTTTTTGAATTCCGCAACCAATTTGCTCATATCTCACTCAGTTTTGCTCGGATTACCTTAAAACTTATATCAATCTTTCAGAATAATTCCTACGCAATTAGTGACAGAATAGCAAAAATATATCCATTTGTGCCATTTTTGAGAGTGAGCCCTTTTCGACTTCAAGAGACTCTATCTGGGCCAGATTTTGTCTAAACCAGCTGATTTTGTGGGAGGGACAACTTACATGCATTCTGAAAAACGTCATAGAGCCAAAAATAATTATATGTTCACCTTTACAGTGCAATTGTGTTGAGAGCGATTTTTCAGTCAGCCAGAATGATTTCAGCATACTGTCTCCATTTCTGACCCAAATATATCAATAAAACCGATAAACGCGATGCCCTGGATACCTCCTCCTAGCACTCAACTCGGTCTGTCTAAAACAAGTGTTGAAAAATTAATTAGAACGCGTCGCGTCTCTGCGCGTCACCAATGACAGTCACTCAAGCAATGCGACTCGCGCCACAGTGACGCATCGTCTTTCTCTATCACCATCTTCCCTCATTTCGTTCATTGCTTCCATGCTGCCACCGCTCTGCCGGAACCAGTACCTTGTGTGATGTCTTTGGGCCCTCAAGATTCAAAGCCTCTGAAGCTCTCAACTCAAGCCAAGCTTTGAACGCAATTCAGGCGAGTCGCAATTCAAGCCAGTCGCAATCCAGCCCTCACACAAGGTTTCCAGGGCTCCAAATCATTCTGAGCCCATCAAGTCCCCAGTAATTCGTGAAGTAGCCCCGACGCAATGCATCTGCTCCAGCAGCATCGAGGTTGACTACAAGTTCCATTTGGTCCACACTAGTGCCTGCCCTGCCTCTCCCCTTTCCACGCGTCTCCACCTGCAAGATTGGCGGCGAGAGAGTGAAAACTATGGGGAATACAAGTACGTGGACAATCCATCGTATTCCAACAAACCATTTATGTCCTTCTTGCAAACCGCCAACCTGCCTGTCTCCTGTGACTGGACCGCATTGTAGGCATTGCCACTGACACATTTACGCCTGACTGTGCCGTAAACACCTCCCAGATATTCGCAGTGTTTCTTGCCTGCTTGTGCCACTGATGTTGCTTGACGAGTAACAGGTGAATGTGTCCTTGAATGTGTTCCTTTCGTGTCTTTGTGTTGTTGGATATGACAGTGCACTGGTGCCCTATACAATGTATGTACCTTGTATGTACAAAAAGGAATGAAACAGTGTTCCATCCTTTCATACTGCCCACTATACTGTGGTGGCATGGGAAGCAGCAAGTAACACTGCTCTGATGATATTTGTCACAGTTTGTGCAGTTACTTCGAAGTGTTCTATAGCTAGCACAGGTCTCAATCTTGTGACCAGATTGAGTCAAATTCTATGAGGTGCCTAAAATGTTGCCTTGAGCAGTCTTCCTGATATATTTGGGTCAGAAATGGAGACGGTACACTGAAATCATTCTGGCTGACTGAAAAATCGCTCTCAACACAATTGCACTGTAAAGGTGAACATATAATTATTTTTGGCTCTATGAATTTCAGAATGCATGTAAGTCGTCCCTCCCACAAAATCAGACAAAATCTGGCCCAGATAGAGTCTCTTGAAGTCGAAAAGGGCTCACTCTCAAAAATGGCACAAATGAATATATTTTTGCTATTCTGGCTCTATCACTAATTGCATAGGAATTATTCTGAAAGATTGATATAAGTTTTAAGGTACTCCGAGCAAAACTGAGTGAGATATGAGCAAATCGGTCGCGGAATTCAAAAAGTGTCCAAAAGAGGAAATTTTCGTTCGCGCCTTCGGTTCCGACATTAGCTGTAAGATGTGCTGGTAGTTTTAGGTGGGAAAATTAGATGTCTTTATTCATTGCAGTGATAGGAAACCAACTGTCTAGCACCGCCTTCTACAAGTTCCTCTTGTCCTTCTCTGACTCATCACATCCCATTCCCTGAACCAGGGTTGCCACATGCTCCTTTGACTGATTCCATCCGTCTTTGTGACTCGAAAGAGGTTCCCGCTCCGTTCCTGTGCTGTGCATGGGATATCCGCTTGATGAACACACAGCGCTCCAGTTTTCCACTCTCAATTCTGCATTCCTGGAGGCTGTGTGTGAGTTCTCTGTTTGCCAAACATGTGCTCCTTCAGTCAAAGACGATTTCCGCTCCCAGATCTACGTTCCAAGAGGCTGTGCATGAGTTTCCCGTTCCTCAAACACATGCTCCTTTAGTCGGGAACAATTTCCGCTCTCAGTTCTATATTTCAAGAACTTGTGCATGAGTTTTCTGCTCCTCAAATGCATGCTCCTTTAGTCAGGAACGATTTCCGCTCTCAGTTCTTCTTGACCGAATTCTCCTCCTTGTTTTATTGATACCCTCCCCGACTTGATTAACCTATTCCTTCTTGAAGGCTGCTCTGCAGGCCCCATAACCATACCCTACTCGACTTGTATCGCGCTCGGCACCTGGCTCAGCTTTGCCAGTGAGGTGAAGCAGAGCAAGGCAAAGCGGAGAGGAGGTGAAGCAGAGGGGAGGTAAGGTGGAGGGTGTAAGGCTTCGAGAGCACTTACGATAGGGTATCCGTCGTACGCTTGCCCTGGCAGGATGATCAAGCCTTATATTGTGTGAAGGACCCTCGTTAGACGGTCTAGCTCTTTGAGAGACTACCAGGAGTCGAATATTTGTACTCTCTGCTATCGTAGGCTCCCTAGCTCCTCAAATATTCAAGGTAACTGAGCAGATGTCTTATTGTAATCCAGCGTGAAGTAAGTCGTATAAGTCGTAAATGTAGTAATATGGTCGCCTAGTGCCTAGTGCCTAGTGCCCAGGCCAGGCGATATACCGTAGTCCTTGCCTCTATCAGAGACCTGGAGTGAATCACAGGAATTGGAAGGCGGTGGACGAGGTGGTTTGTGTAAAAGTAAGATAAGATCATGTGATCTACGTACAGGTGACTCGTAGCTAAAGAGTACCCAAAAATAGTAAGTAAAGTGGTAAATGGTTCCTTACAGAGGGGAGCGCAAGGTAGAGGGGAAGTGTGAGGCAGCACGTATGTCAGCGACAGCACAAAGTAGTAGGGCACGCAAAGTCGGGCAAGTTGGCAGCATGTTACAAGTTGGCATTACTAAGTTGGCGAGTGGCAGGGTGTTCAGGGCTACATCTGCGTCTGCAGCATCAGCACCAAGGGTCAACGCAGACACAGACGTCATTGAAGGAACAACGACTGGGACTCGCACATGACACCAGGATGCAAGGGGAGGAAGCCCAAGGTCGCGCTGGGTCTAGCTGTTGTCAGAGAAGGGGGTGAAGAGGAAGAGGGAGAGGGAGGTGCAATGGCAGAGGAGGAGTGCTCCATGTGCACTGTGGTGCTGCAGGTGTCACCAGCGAAGGACGTGGTGTGATATGACTCATGTTGGGCATTGGTGGTGGTGTCGTCTTGTTGGAGGCCTGGGGTCGGCACTGAGGATAAGGATAGGGGCACAGAGGAGGGGGGCAGTGGGGGGAGGGAGGATTTGGATCCAGAGGGTGCTGGGGTGGATTCCACTAGTAAAGGAAGGGGCGTGAGCATGAGTGGCAGACAGCTGAAAGACAGATGCATGGAGGTATGTGGCGACGGCTTGCGGGAGGTACACCTTCACAGTCGCAAGACTGGGTATGTATGACTGCGCAGTCACAAGGAGGGTATCCTGCGGTACCTGCTCTACACTGGGCTCCACATCTGGTTCCAGATGTGCAGGAAACCCACCCAGGACATCAGGGCCAGGGGAACCAATGGGGGTGCGTGTGACATGCCCATTGAGAACTTCCTTCATGTTCTTGGCCCACTCGCTTGCTGGCATCTGTGGAAGCATGCTGGACGAGATAGTAGGGACCAAGTTGGGTTGGGAGGGATGGATAGTTGTCATCCTAGATTATTTCCAGTATATATGAGGGTTACTTCGGTTTATTTCCAGTGGTAGAAAACAATAGATTGAGACGAGAACAACTTGAAGACAATAAAGCTTTGAATGGGTCCAACTTATACTTGGACCGTCCAAGTCTTTTGAGTAAATTTCCAGTCAGATAGCAGGTTTTGAGTCCAAAGCAGCAAGTAAATTCAGCCCCATGTTGACAAGGAATACAGCCTTTTATACACACATAGCTAGACAGTGGAGTCAACAGGATCATCGGTGCTTATCATCAAGTACTTGGCTGTAGGCAGCGCAATTCTTGCATTCATCTGTGAGCCCCGAATCTTGTTCATGTATCAAGGCATCCATCTATGCAATAACTCGG
The DNA here is from genome assembly GCA_029378395.1 of Mycena leptocephala. Classification (NCBI taxonomy): domain Eukaryota; kingdom Fungi; phylum Basidiomycota; class Agaricomycetes; order Agaricales; family Mycenaceae; genus Mycena; species Mycena leptocephala. Next base: position 169,255 of record JARJLF010000190.1, read on the forward strand.
ATGTGGTGCACAGTGCACTTCCGCTTGTTGTCTGCTGAACTAGCTATAAATGCGGGAAGACGAGGTTCGACCCCTGGAGTCTGCCTCTTGAAATCTTTTTGGCCACCGTGACGAAGCAGCGTATTCATCGATGAGAATTTTCACAAATACTCTTGTTCCTTGCCCAAAAACACTCTCAGGACTCAAAGGCTCTTATGAGCATCACATGAATCATCTTCATCTGAATCACACTGTGAGCCTCCACTATGTGTCAACTCTGGCGACCACCCAAATGCACAACAAGATAAAGAGAAGACCAAAACAAGCAGGACATAAAATAATAGTGCAGACAGATAGCGGAGAGAAACTTCAAAACAGACACCTTCAACAAACAGACATAAAGGACTTGCGGTGTGAGCCATCACTTTGTGATCGCTCTGGAACAGCACATACAAAGCGGAAACGGCATCGCCAAATAAGGACAGAGCACATTTCCGATCAAACGCCTTACACATTGGCACTCACATAAAATGGATCCCAACCCCGCACCCACCACAGCAAATGGCCCAACCAGAGACGCACGCCCAGGAAAGAAAGCGGAACGGCACGCGTAAATATTGATTATCTGCAACGCCGCTCACCGATTTTGCGAACACTTAGCCAACTTGAACGCATGCCGAAGGAAGAAAGCAAATTGGCATACAACCACTCGCCGACTTAAACGCGCGCCCAAGAAAGAAAGTGAACAGCGTGTGTAAATATGATTGGCATACAACGGCCGCTCGCTGACTTTCCAAATCTGTGCACCCTTCCGTTTCTCCCGCTCGCATGCATGCTGCCTTTTGTTTTCTGCAATGCCCTGTGTTTTCCCACTGCGTGCCCCCTTGGTTTTTCCCGCCCGTGCTTCCCCTCCGCCTCGCGCTTCCCCCTCCGCCTCGTGCTTCCCCCTCCGCCTCGCGCTTCCCTTCCGCCTCGCGCTCCCCTCTGCCTCACCTCGCCGGCAAAGCCAAGCCAGGCGCCGAACGAAATAAAATTGAGTAGGATATGGTTATGAAGCTCGTGGAGCGGCCTTCAAGAAGGGATAGGTTGTTCAAGTCAGGAAGTGTACCAACAAGACGAATAAGGAGAACAAGATCAGGGAAGAACGACCAACCAAGACGAGATCTAAGGAACGGAAAACTCACGCATAGGTCTGGAATATGGAACTAGGAGCGGAAACCGTTCCCAACACAAGGAGCATGTGTCCAAAGAGCGGAAAACTCACACACAGCCTCCAGGAACATAGAGCTGAGAGCGGAAATCCTTCCCGACTAAAGGAGCACGCGTTCGGCGAGCGGAGAATTCGCGCACAGCTTCCAGGAATGAAGAATTGAGAGCGGGAACTGGAGCGCCATGCGTTCGTCGAGCGGGTTTCCCACGCGCAGCACAGGAACGGAGCGGGAACCTTTCTCGAGTCACAAAGACGGACGGAACCAGTCAAGGAAGCATGTGGCGGTCCCAATTTAGGGAATGGGATGTGATGAGTCGGAGAAGGACAAGAGGAACGTGTAGAAGGCAGTGCTAGAGGGTCGATTTCCTATAAATACGAGACGCTGCTACAAATAAAGACATCTAATTTTCCCATCGAAAACTACCAGCGCATCTTAAGTGATACGCAAGTACCGCTCACCAGGGTACGCCGACCACGAAAACAAGGCCTCCAGGGCTGCGCCTGGCAGAACATCGAACCGCCGCCCTTGGATTGTCCGCCGCTGTACAGACCACTCGACATAACAGCGATCTCGAGCACCACGCCAGTCATCGCTCGAGTTGTATAACTCCCCGACCGCTCGCATCGAACGGAACGGGTATCGACCTTCATCGCAGCTCTCAAGAAGCCGACTCCGCTTGTTAGAACTTACAAACGGAAAGAAGAAGACAATTTGTAGAGAATTTAGTAGGGAACGGACTTGGAAAGAACAGAACGGCAGATGGGAGCGGAGTCGTTGAAAACAAGTTTAGGGCCTCCCAGCGCACGAAGCACCCCAGAAGAGGTCGGAGGACCAAGGGTAGCTGTATACAAAAGAACCGAGAACGGCCCCATAGTGTTTATAACAACGGAAACCGCATCGCATCTAAACAGTCGTCCGCTCCTCAACAGGATTGTAGAATGGGACGTGTTACAAAATTCAGGGAAGGCTAGACTTTGGGCGGATTCTCCTCTGTACATTAGAATAGCGAACCGTACGACCAGATATTCTCTGGGGCGTATCAAAATCCTCTAAATAAACCACACACATTTTACTGCTACCACAGTCTCACGCAGCGACACCATTATCTCCCCCAAGGACGAACACTCTCTACTTGCCCTTACCACCACCACCTATTGGCACCTAGCAGAGGCGCAGTCAACATCACAGCGGGATAAAAATGCCAGCGGAACTCCAATAATACTCAGCAACATAAGTGTTGGTAAAGGTGACACTGTGGCAATCTACACTGCCATTCGAGACCACTGCATAATGCGACTCTGTTCACATAGAATCCCCTGTTCTTGTGTTCCTGCTCCTCTTTTTCATATTTCTCCGCTGCGCTACACACTTCGCACTTTGATTGCACCCACTATTCTGCAACACCACTTTAAAGTTCGCTCAAGCGCCCGCTCGCTGTTTCCCTTCACCTGCGTGTCTGCTCGCCGCCTTTCCGCCTTGCGCCGCTCGCTGTATCCCTTCACCCGCTCGCTGCCTTTCCGCCTTGTGCCACTCACTTGTTTCCCTTCTCTTGTGCGTCCGCTCACCGCCTTTCCGCCTTGCGCCGCTTGCTGTATCCCTTTGCCTGCACGCCTGCTCGCCGCCTTTCCACCTTGCGCTGCTCGCTGTTTCCTTTGCCCCGCCTCGCTGACTTCACTCGTGCGCTCTCTGCCTCGCATTTCCCCTCCGCCTCGTGCTTCCTCCTCCGCCTTGTGCTTCCCCTCCACCTCGCGCTTCCCCTCCGCCTCGCCGGCGAAGCCGAGCCAGGTGCCAAACATGATAAAAACAGGTTATAGGACGAGTAGGGTATGGATATGGAGCTCGGAGAACGGCCATCAAGGAGGAGTAGACCAACCAAGTCAAGAATGGTACTGATATGACGAGGAGATGAACTCCGTCCAGGAGGAATAGGCCAACCAGTCAAGAATGGTATTGATATGACAAGGAGGTGAACTCCGTCCAGAAGGAATAGGCCAACTAAGTCAGGAGTGGTATCAATACAACGAGGAGAGGAATTCCATCAAGGAGGAGTAGGCCAACCAAGTCAAGAATGGTACCAATATGACAAGGAGATGAACTCTGTCCAGGAGGAATAGGCCAACCAAGTCAAGAATGGTACCGATATGACGAGGAGATGAATTCCGACAAGGAGGAATGGGTGAAACAAATCAAGAACGACACCAATGCAACAAGGGGACGAATTCCACAGTAAAAGAATTCGACCAACTCGAGAACTACGCTGTAAAATGGTCTCCGTGCTGGAGAGGAGATAACCAACTCGAGGAAAAGTAACAGGACAAAGGAGAAATGAGTTCTACAACACAAGAGGAACTTGACCAGGCTGATTGCGGTGCTATAGGAGTACCTCTGTCAACGAGCGCTTCACCAGCAAAGGTGAGGAGGAAAGCGGACTCCTTCAGGCTGAAAGGGGGTAGGAGCCACCTTGTGGGCTGAAGGCTGTGTCTAGAATGAAGAACACATGTCAGGACAATGTGCCGGTGGCTGGGCAAAGAGTATAAAAACCCAGCATATTATTCGAGAATGGCATCTTGTATTTCCCCACCTAAATTCCTAAGGCTTTCACAAGCTGAGAAAGAAACTCTTCCTCTGTCTTCGGACACGAGACGGACACAAACTGAAGTACCACAAAGTACAGGTTAATGCAAGACCCAGAGCGCAAGGAGTGGCCAATTAGTTGCTTCCAGTAGGGAACTCCGAACATGCGACCTGCCAAGCGGAGCGACCCGACGACAATGACAAGGTAATGCGTTAGGCAAATACAAAAGGGTGGGGACCCACAACGCTGGAGGAAAGATCTAGTGTTTCGTCTGTAGAAGACTCATCAGGTGGCAGTGTCCCCCAGATGTCACACAGCTGTTGTTTGGTGCCAGAGGCGCCAGCAAACATAACCGTCACGCGAGTCGCGGAGTCTGAAGGACTCAACACATTTAGCTCAGAATGCAACACGTTGCTCTCCTCCATGTTCGGTAATTTTCAAGAGGCCCTAACACAGTTGCCAATTTACTCATAAAATGAACACTTTGGTTGTTTAATACTCCCGGTTACGCAGGTGGTACCCAAATGACTGTCAGACGAATGTTACATCTGTGGGTACAATACTGCAGAAAAGGTATCGTCCTCTAGGGTGAAATTTGTGTCACAAGTGTTGGGTGGTTTTTATTCCTCCGAAGTACAATGGGTTAAGTTTTACAAGGGATAGATCTTTAGATGGGTGGGCAGGATCTGTTATTTACAGGCTTTCAGCACGGAGCACTGAGAAGCCTTGGTGCGCTGGGTGGTACAGAGTTCGCTCCTTTTCAGCCTTCCAGGGTCCAATAACTCGGTTGCGTATCCTATACAGGCTCCTTTCGAGGGAGGATGGGAGGAGTCACGGATAGAGTCGCGTTTCTTCCTCTGGGTGTTTGCTCTGTGCAGTAGGTGGGGTTTTCTGTGCTGCGGTTTTATTTCTCCATTTTGATCTTCTTCTCTGTTTAATGTGCGGGACCTCGGGGCCTGTTTCGAATCCCGTAGCCTAAACTCCGCAATTCCCTTCCTTTGGGACCCCTTTCTTAATGTCTCCACTTGAACCTCGAGGCGAGATATTCGCTGACGAGGTGCCCATGCCGGTTGGTAGATGGCTATGAGGACCGGATTTCTCCGAGTTGTCCCAAGTCAAAGACTGTTTTGCCTTCCGATACTACTTGGTCGGAACAGTTACACGCTAACAGAAATTCTGTTGCTGGCTGTTTAGATACCACTCCACCTTTGGTACGTGGTGTTTTATCGTTTTCAGGATCTCCTATACGATGTGGTCCTTTTTCTGACCAGAGTTCCCTACTGGAAGCGACTAATTGGCCACTCCTTGTGCTCTGGGTCTTGTGTTAACCTGTACTTTGTGGTACTTCGGTTTGTGTCTGTCTCGTGTCCGAAGACAGAGGAAGAGTTTCTTTCTCAGCTTGTGAAAGCCTTAGGAATTTAGGTGGGGAAATACAAGATGCCATTCTCAAATAATACGCTAGGTTTTTATACTCTTTGCCCAGCCACTGGCACATCGTCCTGACATGTGTTCTTCATTCTAGACACAGCCTTCAGCCCACAAGGTGGCTCCTACCCCCTTTCAGCCTGAAGGAGTCCGCTTTCCTCCTCTCCTTTGCTGGTGAAGCGCCCGTTGACGGAGGTACTCCTATAGCACCGCAATCAGCCTGGTCAAGCTCCTCTTGTGTCGTAGAACCCATTTCTCCTTTGTCTTATTACTTTTCCTTGAGTTGGATGTCTCCTTTCCAGCGCAGAGACCATTTTACAGCGCAGTTCTCGAGCTGGTCGAATTCATTCACTGCGGAATTCGTCCCCTTGTTGCATTGGTGTTGTTCTTGATTTGTTTCACCCATTCCTCCTTGACAGAGTTCATCTCCTTGTCATGTTGATACCATTCTTGACTTGGTTGGCCTATTCCTCCTTGTCAGAATTCATCTCCTCGTCATATCGGTGCCATTCTTGACTTGGTCGTCCTATTCCTCCTTGACAGAGTTCATCTCCTCGTCATATTGATACCATTCTTGACTTCGTTGTCCTATTCCTCCTGGACGGAGTTCATCTCCTCGTCATATCGGTACCATTCTTGACTTGGTTGGCCTACTCCTCCTTGACGGAATTCCTCGGGGCTCCATATCCATACCCTACTCGTCCTATAACCTGTTTTTATCTCATTCGGTGCCTGGCTCGGCTTCACCAGCGGGGCGAAGAGGAGGGAGGCAAGGCAGAGGGGAAGTGCGAGGCAGAGGGGAAGTGCGAGGTGGAGGAGGAAGCACGAGGTGGAGGAGGAAGCGCGAGGCAGAGGAGGAAGCACGAGGCAGAGAGTGCACGAGCGAAGTCAGCGAGGCGGGGCAAGGGAACAACAAGCGGCGCAAGGTGGAAAGGCAGCGGGCGGGCGCATTGGAAACAGCGAACAGCGGAAATGCGGCGAGCGGGCGAAGGGATACAAGCAAACGGGCGGAAAGTGGAAAGGCAGCAGGCATGCGGGCGAAGGAATACAAGCAACCGGGTGGAAAGCAGAAAAGCGGCGAGCGGGGGCACGGGAAACTGCGAGCAGCGCAAGGCGGGAATGCGGTGAGTGGATGCGTGAGCGAACTTTTTAAAGCGGTGTTGCGGAGGTGGTGCAAATCAAAGTGCGAAGTGTGTAGTGCAGCGGAGAAATACGAAAAAGGGGAGCGGGGACACAAGAACAGAGAATTCTGTGTGAACGGAGCATTATACGGCAGTCTCGAATGGCAGTGCAGATTTCCCAGTAACACCTTTACCAACACTTATGTCGCTGTGTATTATTGGGAGTTCCGCTGGTGTTTTTATCCCGCAAGTCCTTTATGTCCATTTTGAAGTTTCTCTCTGCTATCCGTCTGCACCATTGTTTTTATGTCCCGCTTGTTTCAGTCTCCTCTTTATTCTTGTTGCGCATTTGGGCGGTCGCCAGAGTCGACACATAGTGGAGGCTCACAATGGCGACAAGAGTCAGATAATGGCAGAGGCGTCGGGTTGTGAGGACTGGGGAATTATCATTGCCGCGTTCCAACCAGTTCCTCAACAAGTGCATTTTAACCAGACGGTCAATGTCGTGTTGTAAATCAGCATCAACGATTGCAATGACTCGCTTGGCGACATCCTCGATGGTTTTTACACAGAGAAGGTCGTCTGGCAATAGATCAATGGGAGTCAGGAGTTGTCTGAGCAGAATGATGAGGTCAGATGCCCAGCCAGATTTCCCTTCATGCAATAGAGCCACAGAGTCGAGAAGATATGAATAGGTAACACGGTCTGGGTTGAGCGCTGCCATGTACTTTAGTTGGCCAAGAGCGAGCAGCATTCGTCGAAAGCGCATGGGCAATTGGCCTGTTTCCGTGAATAGAACGGCAAGCATTGAGTGAGTGTTGAGACCAAGCATCTGACGAAGAAAATGGAGTTGTACCTCCCGATGCTTGTCGAGAAGATTGCTGACAGCATATCATCACATCAGTGAGCAAAATGTCATAAAAAATAGCAAGCCCTAGAAGTATGGACTTACCAAGGGGGAATTGGGATTCGAAAAAAGGATATAGGGTCGAAAAGTTTTTTTCAACCTTCCTTGGACCCCCCCCTCCCCCCCTCCCTCCTTCCATAAAGGGAAGGAGTTTCCCACCCCTATCGGCGGTCCGTTCTTTCCGGTCATGTGTGTCGTCACCGCCACCACCCCAATTCGCCACAAAATTCCAACAAAATTCACGATTTGTTTCCACATCATTGAGGGCATTGTTCCAGCCCTGTCCAACTATTATGTGAGTACTAATGCAATAAATTTGACTTATTTTCGTTGTCATATGGCCCACTATTGGTCTACAAAACTGAACTGAACACGCCTCAGCTTACCACAGCCCTCTGTTTGAGCTCCCAACGGTGAACTTGAGCCCCTAAAGGCTCATAGACATGTTTTAGAGGCTCTTTCCACTCCCTGCTGATATATAGGTAGAAGTTTTTTTCAGCCCTCCCGGGACCCCCCTCTGTCGGAAATTCGAATCCCGATTCCCCCTTGGGACTCTCAGATTAAGATAGGGCGCTGTTTATAAATCCGGTTTGTAAACCGGTTTATAAACAGCGGATAATAAACCTGTTTTTAAATGGTCGCGCTGAAAGTACCGGTTTTTAATTCACAGTGGCAGTGCTTGGTACTGTCCAACCTCGCCCAAAATTGACTAGAAATCGGATGACCCCAGTGAAAATAATGTCCAAAGAATGACCTCTAACCTCTGTATGAAAGGTGTCCCTCGGGTGATCCAGAATACGGCCAAACTGATATAGAATGATTTGAATTCTGGGCTTCGCTGAACCCAAATTCAACTGCTGAGCCTTCAAGAGGCCGTACGAAGACCCAGGTCCGGAAGTTGGGTTGCCTTCGCTCGCCCGGCGTAAAATTGAGGCGAAAAGCTGCCAAAACCCATCCAAAAAGACTGTTTTTGGTTCTTTTACAGTAAGTGTTTATAAACACGTTTATAAACGCCCTGTTTACAAACCCGGAATTAAAAACAGTTTATAATGGTCCTGGGAATTATAAACAGCGCCCTAGATTAAGAAACTAGTCCGACGGGGATGAGAAATACACACAAGCCTGTTTCTCGGCTAAGCGAGCAAACGGGCTTGCCAAGCCAACAAACGGGCTTGCAAGCTGATTTGCCGGGCCTCGTTGCAATGGCCGGAACAATGAGAGCCCGAAAAAGCCCGTTGGCGCGGGCGCAAGCCCATTTGCAACCCATTTGGCAAGCCAAAAAGTGAACTCTCGGCTTAGCCTGGATTCCTTTTTCGACTGTTTTGATTGGGAATCCGAATCGAAAGCCTTTGTTCTTTGGACGAAGAAATCCAAAGAAAGTCCTAGTACTGCTCCAAGAAAATATGACGTGCAATACATTGTACTGTACAGAGGATTTACATTACACATCGTTTACTTACGCCTATGATACACGGGAAAATTTACCTACCAACCCATCTCCCAAACCCACTGAATAAATTGGATGTGGTGCACGGCGTCGCAGTCGATGGTCTATTTCTTTGTAACGAGAGGCATGGGTTCGACTCCCAGCGTCCGAATTCTGGTTTTCTTTTGTTTTTTTGTTGTTGTTTTTTTAGGCGGGACGTTGGACCTGGACACCTCTTTCAATTGTATTATGATGAGACTGAAGAAGAAAGCCAAGAACAAAGAAAAAGAAAGTACGTTGTTCCGAGAAAATACGACTAGCATTACAGCATCATTGCACCTACACCTACGCGTACATACACCTACACCGACACCTACACCTACGCCGACATTACCTACGCCGACCCACCCCCGCCCCCGCCGACGTGCATCCGCTCCTTGAGCCGCTGCATCAGCTTCGGCTTCTTTGTCTTCGTCTTCTTCGTGCCCTCTCCTTTCGTGTCTGCGTCTGCGTCTCCCCCCACGTCGACGACATTCTCTGAGTTTGAGCCACTGCTCGCATTGTCATCCGCCTCCTCGCTCCTGTTCGGCGACACCAGCATATCGCCCATGGGCACGTTGTCTTGGAGGCGGGATGAGTTCAAGGCGGCGCTCCCTTGTCCTTCGAGGCGCGGTGTGAAGTCTCCGGTGGGCACGTTATCCTCGAGGCGGGAGGAGTTCAAGGCTGCGGAGCCCTCGATGCGCGGCGTGAAATCCCCCGTGGGCACGTTATCCTCGAACCGCGATGAATTCAAGGCGGCGCCGCCCTGCATTCCACCACCACCGTGCGCGCCCCCGTATCCGTATGCGTCTGTAGGTGCGGTGGGCGTCGGGACGGGCGTCCTCAAAGCAGGCGCAGGGACACTCTCCGACCCAGGCGTAGGAACGCTCTCCGACGACGCGGCGTACCCGCTCTCCCCGCCCGTGAGCGAGGGTGTGCTCGCTAGTGAGGTGGACATCTCCAAGCGAGCGTCACCCAAGGCGGGCATGGGCTCGCTTCACCGAAAGCGGGGATACCGAGGGCCTGCGTCGGGACTGCGTTTACGTTGGCGCCAGGGTCGGCGACGCCGGGGTGCAAGGGGAGGAGGCCTGAGGTCGGGCGGGGGTGGTCTCGTTCTTGAGTCGTGCTCGCACTTCGCCGTGAGAGACGAGGGCGCGGAGCCCGACGACTCCGCAGCAAGCGCGAGCTCGGTGCTCTCCCCGGGTGCGAGCGGGATGGGGGACTGGAGTTGCGGGGTGTTTAGGTCCACGTCTGCGTCTGCAGCGGCATCGGAATCAAGGGTCGACACAGAAGTCGTCGTTGGTGGGAAAGAGGACTCGCGCGCGACGCTGGGGTGCGAGGGGAGGAGGCCCGAGGTCGCGTGGGGTGCAGAAGGATGGGCTGAAGAGAACGAGGGCGAGGGCGGCGCGATGGCGGAGGAGGTGCCCCGTGTGCACTGTCATGCCGAAGGTGTCGCCTGCGGAGGACGTGGTGCGGTACGAGTTGTGGCGGACGTCGACGGGGGTGTCCTGCTGCGGGAGGCCCGAGGACAAGGACGGAGAGGAGGGGGGCAGCGGGGGGAGGGAGGATTCGGATGTAGGGGGTGCTGGATTCCGCTATGTGATTCAATATGAGTGACTATAAATCGCAAACAGCATGAGAATAGAGAGACGCACGGAGATATGCAGCAACTGCTTGCGGGAGGTACGCCTTCGGCCAGGCTGGGCATGTACGACTGCGCGCTCGCGAGGAGTGGATCCTGCGGTGCATCGTCTGGGGTGTCTGGCTCCAGATGTGCAGGAAACCCACCCGGGACATCGGGGCCGGGGGTGCCGACGGGGGTGTGTGTGACATGTCCACCGAGGACGTCCTTCATGTTCTCGGCTCACTCGCTCGCTGGCGTTTGCGGGAGCGGGCCCGAGGAGATGGTAGGGACCAAGTTGGGCCGGGAGGGGTGGATAGCCGTCATCCTAGATTATTTCCACTGTATACGAGGGTCTCTTTTCGTTTATTTCCAGGGTTAAAGCAAAAGATTGAGACGAGAACGCGACAATGAAGCTTTGCAAGTCTTTCGAGTAAAATCCCAGTTGAATAGCAGAGGTTTCGAGCCCAAAGCAAGAAGCAGATTCAGTCCCATGTTGACGAGCAACGCAGCCTTATATAGGGACAGCTAGACAGTGGAGTTCAAGACAGGTGGGGAAGCAAGGGAAGCTGCAGGTAAATAGACGTAACTAGTTTCGCAGCCACCGTGATGGGATCAAACAAAGCTTCGTCCCGAACCTTCACCTCCTCAGGCCTCAGGCCTGGCGCAGCTTTTGTCTCTGCCGCGGTGCCACACCCGAACGTCTCCTCAGGAGGACCAACGCCGCTTATCATCAAGTACTCACTTGGCTGTCGGCGGAGCAATTCTTTTCTAGATCTTGCATTCTTTCTTGAAGTTTCTTCCATCCGCCTTCGGACGAAACCGACGATTGCTCGCGTATGAAACTACCCAAGCTATAAAATAACTCGGACGTGGTGAACGGCGCACTCCCGCTTGTTGTTACTGCTGCTTCGAACAATACATGCGGCAGTTGTGCGAGAAGGCTGGGTTCGACTCCCGGGGTCCGATATACTAGTTTGCAAGCCTTTTTTTTGCAGTGGTCGCCAGTGGTCGCCAGTGTGCCTTATGTGATAGAAAAGTTTTTATTGGCATGTATCTAGTGTCTCCTGGTTCTCTCTCTCTGACGGTGATTCATTTCCCCTTCAATGTCACACAACTAAAACTTACGACTCTCGTGATCATTCCTCACCACTGTATACCTCATCTTCGTCTCTGACTGTGACTCACGCCCAGAAACTCGTCTACGTAGCCTGGCACCAAGGTCAAAGAGTACCTCGGATGTGGTGCACGGCACAGCCCCACTCATATTTGGAATTGATCTAGGGTAACTTATGCAGGAAGACCGGGTTCGATTCCCGGCGTCCGAATGTGGAAAAGGAGGATTCTTTTTCTCTCTCTCTCAGCACAGAGATTTCGCATTAGCTCTGCCAGCACTTGCGATTCGAAAAGATCGGGCTCGACCCTAATACTCCCTCGTGAGTGATATTGCAGACATCGCATGCATCGCCGTCGCTGAATCATGCATAAAAACTCACCTGCGTAGCCGGGCATCGAGATCAGAGAGTACTTCGGACGTGATGCACGGCGCACACCCGCTCATATTATGGGGTATCTGTGAACTGAATGTAATGCGGGGAGCCGGGTTCGACTCCCGGCGTCCGAATGAACGACGAGCACTCTCCTTTTTTTCTTTCCCCTTCTTCCTGGTTCTTTCCTTCATTTCCTTCGAGGTCATCAGATGGACGCTAATCCTTATGATAGGAACCCTCGCAACTCCTGTCTCTTGGACTATTTCATGCGTGTCATCTTTATCGCGGACTCGCGCCCAGAAACTCGCCTTCGTATTTTGGCGCCAAGGCCGAAGAGTACCTCGCGCGTGGTGCACGGGACATCCGCTACCTATAATTGATCAAGGTATTAGATATGAATCCCGTAGGTCGGGTTCGACTCCCTGCGTCAGCTTAATTCAGTTTTTGGCGCTCTTTTCACTTCTACACTAATTCCTTTCTTTTTTGGCCCAAAGAACAGGCTCACAACCCCTCGTGAGTGATTCCTCGACATCGCATACATCATCGTCGTCTCTCTGAATCACATCCAGAAACCCACGTTCGTATCCTGGCACCAGGATTAGAGAGTACCTCGGACGTGGTGCATGGCGCACACCCGCTCGTACTTCTGCAGGAGGCAGCTTCTTGTGATGCGAGAAGCCCGGGTTCGATTCCCGACGTCCGAATGGATGTAACATTCTTTTCTTTCTTTCTTTTTGTGATTTCGTTACTTCATTTCCTTCGAGGGCATTCAGACGGACACTGATCTATCTGATAGCCTCACAACTCCTCTCTTGGAGGGAGTACTTCATGCACGTCATTATTTTTCGCGGACTCACGCCCCGAAACTCACCGCCGTATCCTGGCACCACGATTAGATAGTACCTCGGACGTGGTGCATGCGCACGCCCGCTCGCACTACATATTTTCCTTCAACTGAGGAGGATGATGCGGGAAGCCCGGCTTCGACTACCCGCGTCCGAATGAACGATGAACCTTCTTTGTTTTTTCTTTTCTTTTCTGGATTGATTCTCGAGGTCCATGTCACATGGACAATAATTTTTCTGACAGAGCCCCGAACTCCTCTCTCTTCGAAAATTTCATGCACGTCATTGTTTTTCGTTGAATTACGTCTAGAAACTCACCCTCGTAGCCTCCCGCCAAGGTTAAAGAGTACCTCGGATGTGGTGCATGGCACACACCCGCTCGCACTTCTGCACGATCTTGTGATGCGGAAAGCTCGAGTTCGACTCCCGTCCGAATAGGGGCTGACATTGTAATTTCTTTTCTTCTCAGAGATTTCTACAACGGTGTCCATTTCCTTCGAGGTCATTGACATGGACGCTAGTTTATCTGACAGAGACCCAGACCCGAACTCCTCTCTTCGAGTATTCATGCACATCATGCTCGTCTCTGAATCGCGCCCAGAAAATCACCTTCGTATTTTGGCATCGGGGTCAGAGAGTACCTCGGACGTGGTGCATGGCGCACACCCGCTCGCACTTCTGCACGAGGTTGTGAAGCCGGGTTCGACTCCTGGCGTCCGAATGGACAATGTGTTCCTTTTTCTATATAGTCTTATCATAGATTTCTACAACAGTGATTCATGTCCTTCGAGGTCATTCACGTGGACGTTAATTTATCTGACAGACCCCAACTCCTGTCGTCCAGTATTTCATGCACGGCATCTTCGTCTCTGAATCACCCCCAGAAACTCACTGCCTTGTCCTGACACCAAGGTTATATAGTATCTCGGACGTATACGGCGCATACCCGCTCGCATTAAGTCAGTTCGATCCATGGTTAATTCTGCGGGAGGCCTGGGTTCGACTCCCGGCATCCGAATGGGCTAGCTTGCAAACCTTTTTTGCAGCGGCTGCTCAGAAATTGATTTGTTGACAAACCCTGTATGTCGGTTCTTACTTTCCTTGCTCTTCAAGTCATTTACGGATATCCACTGAATTGCAACTTGTATCAGAACAACACCGCTCACCCCTTTGTGAGGATACTTCAACATCACATGCATCATCTGAGTCTTTGAATCCTCTGCAGAAACTCACCTCCATATCCGGCACCAGGATTAGGAAATAGCTCGCACATGGTGCATGGGCACTACCCGCTCACAATTTACAGTCTTTGTTAGGCATTTTATGCAGTAGGAATCCCGGGTTCGACTCCCGGCGTCCGATGGTTGTATTTTCAGCTGTCAATATAAGAAGCGCAAGACAATAATTCAGACATGGTGAACGGCGCACACCCGCCCACAATCCCACTGATTCCCATTGCCGGGCCGTTGACTCTACCAAGGCCTCGTAAGGGACAAGACAAAAAATCAAATGATAAAGTCTGACCTTGTCACAGCATATCCCACCGACCGCGTTTGCAAATTAAGACGATAATTAACACGCGCATAGTGAACGGGAGGTTCCAGATGAGCGAGTTTATCATCATCGTGAACTTCATTTTCAGGCGTTTCGAACACAAATAAAGCAGACAAAATGAACTCGATGAGACAACAGGAATTGGTTCACAATGGAGCGTATTGGAGAATTGTTTGATACGGTCGCAGATAAATCTCATATAAGTAGTACAAAATTGTCCTTTATGTCTGGTTCAAGCTTCGAGTCTACAGCGTTCGGGAACTGGCGATGGCACCAACCAAGTAAGGACACCTGGATGCACTAAAAGCCCTTGCACCGGTGTACCGTACTTTAATTCTTGAGGCGTTCCACAACGATGGGAAGCCGCGGTTCGTTGTCGACGTGCGGCGCTTGAATAATATCACCCTTGAGCCATTTGATGCGCGGGTCCGGCTGAGAGAACTTGAAGGCGCACAACAGGACACAGAGTACGACCTCTGGAAGTGAGCGCTCTATCAGTCAAGTTTAATGGAATTTGACTATTCCACTCACTCATCTCTAGTTGCGAGAATTTGAAGCCGCTGTGGAGAAGCAAAATAGGTAGTTCAAGTTCAAGATAGGTAAGGAGTATACAACTCGGAGACGCACATGCAACTCCTGCCTCCACCAGCGAAAGTCATGGTGTTACCGTAGACCCCGCAGAGCTTCGTGGTAACGGACTCCGCTTTACCGTTCACCCATCGCTCGGGTCGGAACTCAAGTGCGTCTTCACCCCAGACCTGCTTGTCGTGGTTCGATGCCCCAATAGCGATGTAGCATAGGGTTCCTTTGGGGACGTTGATTGAGCCCATAATTGTACCGTCCAAGCCAGTGACCGGTGTGCTGAGGGGCAAAACGGTGTCTTCCATGGGTCTGGAATTCTTGTCAGAAGATTCGACGGATCAAACCCAAGACTTACTGGCGGATTACCGCTGGGGTAACTGGCGGATATCTGCCGGGGTATCAAGTTGAGACACGTGTGCGAAGTACACGGCGGGAGACTCACAGTCGCATTGTTTCACGTATGACGGCATCGAGATAGGGTAGTCCCACAATCGTGTCATGATCCATCGTTTCAGGGTAGGCGAGAATTTCCGCCCGAAGCTTGTGTTGTATATCCGGACTTTGTGCAATTATGTGGAGGAGCCGGTTCAACGAGGAGGAGGTTGTGTCAGTTGCGGCTAAGACAATCATTCTGTTCGCAAAATCAACAACCAGGATTCCGTAAAGTTCGGCACTTACGAGGTGGAAGCAACGAGCTCTTCGTCGGTGAGGCGCAACGTCTCCTCGCTAGACATATTGCTCTTCACTAAATGAAAGATGTCAGCGAAGGAGAGGTGAACATCAGATCTGAGATAACACACTCAAGAGGCTTATTATGTCTTTCGCCTCGTCTGTGACCTCTAGCGTACCATTCCTGATCGCTTCCTTGCGCTCTTTGACGAGGTTCAAGGCAGTAGCACTCATAAAATCGGAAAGGTCGCGTATCTCGCGCAGCGCTGGGACCGGGAGTACACTTATCATGAAGCGGAGGAAGGACCGGGCGGGTATTTTGGCAATGGTAGGGAGGACGGGTAGCCATATCGCGAGTTTGTAAACCGCGGGACTAGGGGTACAGAATGAATTAGACTATTCGATTCTCAAGAGGCATACTACCTGACACTTACAGTAGCCCCTTCAAGGCCCGCGCATATTGGTCGGTGCGCTCTTCCCCGGGGAGCATGGGATCAAACGAGTAGCCAATCCCCGTCTGGCCGATAAGCTCTAAGGATGTGCGAGAAAGAATGTTGTTGAAGTCGAGCTACTCCGATGATCAGCTTGGTTCTCAATGCCAACACAGAGCGGCACCTGCCTCCTGGGGGCCGTCACGAACGAAGGGTTGAATAAGACCATCTCGAGCCTGCCGGAAGATTGAGATGCAATAAGCGATGCGAAACTAGTTGGCACACCCTCTGCACGACTTCATAGAACATCGGAACCATTCTTCGGAGATTCGCGGTGGAGAATGCGGGGATCATGATTTTGCGAAATTTGCGGTGGTGGTCGCCCTCAGTGGAGGCTATACCTGGGCCGAAAACCAGTGAGTTCACCCTGAGGTACACCGTCAGGAGGATCACGGTGAATGGGGTGAATATGACAGACGAAATAAAGTCTTTATGCTCTTCATAAATATTTTGATCCTTGACGAGGATGCTCTGCATTGCGGCCGGATCGAACACGAACAACGCACGAGCCTTAAAAAGCTTCAGGAGTGCAGCGATAGACAACATCACTTTCTTACACCGAGAAGTCCTTGGAATCTGACAACACGTCCATAATTTTGCTCCAACTTTTCCTGGAAATCCCAGCCGTCGGCATCATGATATTCAGTGAGATTGCCTGGCGAAGGGGGTGTGAATACGATATGATATACATGCAAAACAAAAAAAGACAGGTCTCGCACCGGTAATAAAGGATTTTGATGGGGGGCCAGGTATGTTGTCCAAGGTAGAGGATGAGCGACGTCGGAGGATACGTATCACGTAGAAGATCGCGAGCAGAGCAATAACAGTAATGATGGGAGTCATTGGGAGGCGCGACGGCCTGGCGGATTGTAGTCTACATTGATTAGTGTTGGGATATGAGCACTCGGGCACATGACCGAGCCTCGGGGATGCCTCGGGCATGAACAGACTCATCGTGAATCATACAGAGTCAATCACTGCGTTGAGGCCCCCCGTAGTCAGAGGGTGTGACTACAGAGGTAGTCGCATGGGCATTGGCCTACATGTGACTACGTTGGCCTACCTGCAACTACGTCTGACTACCTGTGACTACGTCCGTAGTCACAGGTTGGCTTCGACTAATTGGTGTTATTGTTCTTAAATTTTATGCAAATAATAGTTGTTGAGTTATCGCAAGTCGCTAATAATGTTTGGGTCGGTGGGACTTGGCATCAGAGCAACGGTCCGCATCAAGATGTCATTCATCTAAATTAGGGACCAGGGTCGTGGACAAGGACTGCAGATGGCAAAGAGGTTTGAGCAGTGAATTAACGAAGAAATGGCAGAAAAGGGGCCAGGAAAGGTCAGACGAGCTGTGCCTACACGGGGTAGTCTCTCATAGATAGACACTACAACAATATTAGTGCTCGTGCCTCGCATGTTGTATACGCGGGGTAAGAAGAGGTAGGACAATGTAGCTCCGTGAACGTAGTCAAACCCTTTGACCACGAGATCTGACTACAGTCTAAGCCGTAGTCTCAGTCGCATGTAGTCCGAGCTCGGTGAACGTAGTCAGACTCTGACTATGGAGGGTCTCAACGCAGTGAATAGGAAGACTCGGGAATATTATGGAACATTTTAATTATGACTCAAACAGACTCACAGAGTAGTATAAATACAGTAGCTACAGAGGGAGAATCCTCACGAGCTTGTACCACCCCGGCTTCACGCCATCATGTAAATCTTATATTGATTGAACTGAATATAGCGTGAACTTACTAGTAAGGATCGAACTCCTTCAAGCAGAAACTCCAACAGTTAGTAAAGTTTCCCGCATCCTTGGGCAATGACTCGCAGCGTCTTGATATGCGTGCGAAATTCAATTGATTTTTGTAGCATTATCATATTTGTCAAGACTCAAGTGATTTCAACATCAACGCATGGAGCCACCACATTCAATTTTGCAGCGATATTCGGGGCCGCTGTCATTATTAGCGACCACTAAAGGCACGACAAAGTCAATTTACCATTAGTGCACTGGTACACATTTCAAAAGAACTGAGTATCACGAAAAGTCGTGGTGCCATGTTCTTTTCGTGTTCTCCGCTGTTCCGGTGCAACTGCGTCATACAGTATTTCGTCGCGGGTCCGATTTTAGTCAAAGCAGAGATGAAATCGGCCGCCGTCGTTTCTAACTGCGTCAGGGAAAGAGCGTCGAGTTTACCACCGATCACCATATATATACTCGAGTATTTGATCGGCGATCAACGATTTACCCCCATGATACCTGTCAACCTCTGTTTTTGACAACACATTTTGTGCTCAGCTCTCGAAATGCTCCTTCTCCTTGAACATACCCAACTTCCTTAAACCGCGCAGAAGCAAAACCATGACCGATTCACTTTGAAATTTCACCCTCCAATCCAAGCACCCGCACAAGACAATAAATCGGACGTCGTGCAGTGACAATCCCAGGTCGCCAAAAACGCTGTTTCGTGGGGGAGCCTCGGGTTCAACTCCCGGCATCTAAATGCTTCGTCTCTGCATAGTGCACAAAACCATTTATGGCGGCCGATTGGCTGACACAGAAACTTCAAACGTGGTTCATAACACACTCGAAAGGTCCCCCGGGCCCAAATTAAATGTGGGCTTGTCACGAAAAAAAAAGCAAGAGCGGATCACCATCCGAAGTTCAAGCACCCCGCAAATGTCACTTGCTTCCTTGAAGTTCCTCCCACCACAAGGCAATCCAAAGCTCTTCCCCACCGTCCTAGGAAGCCTGTAATATCGTCTGCGCTCCAACTTTCAATGCTGGCTCAGATCACATGTCACACAAGATGGATTCTGGAATACTGGGCTAGGGTTAATGATTATGGCGCTGGAGCTGATCGGATGGTTTCTTTTCCTTGGATTGCTCATCACCATTCGTGCGTTTCTTTCATGGGTTTATCATATATCATCTCATTTCAGTCGCATATCTATTACTTATCATCTCGTTTGGGTCCACTCCAAATATTAATACCCCCGGCTTCAAGCGCGAAATCCAGCGCCCTGCTATGACATTCATGGGCAGTCCGTATCGTTTGCTGGTCGATGTCATCGGTCGGACGAACGGGTACCACCAGTTGCGAGTGGTCCTTTGATTTTTAGATTTGTTTATTCCTCTTTTCCTCGTCGTTCACGTGTTTCCTGCTATACCCCAGAGTGCCGTGTACTTTATTTCTTCAATTATGATTGGACTTGTTCAATTTCAAGCGTTGACTGGCAAGAGAGATCGGGATCGAGCTTCAGGGAATTTCGGTAGAGGATAAAAGCGGCGGTAGGGGCTCTGCTGTAAGTATAATTCTAGGTGACGACGAGAAAACGCCCAATGATCACGAGAGATTGGTGTTTAGGTTTTCAAGACTCCAGCCGCATCTGAATAAGAGTTGGTCCTAGGTTGTTGAAGGACATTTTTTTCAGCATTTCAGAGCCAACCAAGTTTCAAGGAATTTCAATAATATCCCCCAGCCCCGGGCATTGTCATCCTAATTAATCGGGACTCAACCCGAAAGACAGGCTCGGAGGATGCATGCGTATTGCGCGGTTCACTGGGTGTTTATTGCCAATCGGGTCGCACCCAACGAACTCTGGTTGAAAACTTACCTACAGTACCAATCCAAATCCCAAAGCCAGTAAATAAATCGGACGTGGTGCAAGGCGCACTCCCCCATGCAGTGTTCTGTAAAATCGATTGGTTGCAGCGGGAGGACTGGGTTCGATTCCCAGTGTCTGAATTCGAATACTGCCGGTCCCCGGTTCTTTTTTTTTCAAAAAGAAAAAGGATGGGTCGGGATTGCACTTTCGCCTGATTGTAATGAAACGGGATCTTGATCGAAAGTCTTTAGAAAACTTACCTACACTACTAATCCACCTCCCAAAGCCAGTAGGTAATCGAACGTGGTGCATGGTGCACGTCCACCGTTCTGTAAGATCAATCAGTTGCAGCAAGAGGACTGGGTTCAACTCACAGCGTCCGAATAAATCCCCAATTTCAGTCTTTTTTCTTTTTCCTTTCTTTTCCTTTTCTTCAAGTTGCCAGCCGTCCCAGCCCTTCACATCATGGTTACTGTAGTCGGAATTCAAGTCAAAGACTCGAGGATGATGTGCACTTTACGGTTCACCGAATGTTTGTTGCTAATTTAAAATTAGGCCGCACACCTACGGAGCTCGGGTTGAAAACTTACCTACTGTTTATTTAAGATTAATCGTTTGCGGCGGGAAGTCTGGATTCGACTCCCAGCGTCCGAATATCCATGAGCCTTTCTGTGTTTTTTTTTTTTTTCAGGCGGGACCTGGATCTCTCTTCCGCCCGATTGTAATGAGACGGGATCTTAATTAATCGAATGCCTTTAGAGAACTTACCTACCAATCCAACCACCGAAGCCACAGACTAAATAATCGGACGTCGTGCACGGTGCACACCCCCGCAGTTTTAAACAGTACTTGTTGGTGGAAATTTACGGCGGGAGGCCTGGGTTCGACTCCCAGCGTCCGAACCATGGCTAGATTGCTGTCCCCCTTTTTTCCCACCTCTGCTCCAGCAGTTCAACTTACAAGACAGTGTTCAGCGCCATCGGCCTCCCAAGTAATCAAATTAGTCTTGTCAAGCGATATGTAGGTGGGCGTCGAGAATCAAGAAGATCTTTCAAGTCCATTTGGTCCTGCGCCAAATCCATGTTCATGTTGAATAATGTCCCACCACTCCAAACACCAAAACAGAGGAATCAGTCGGATGTGGTGCACGGTGCACGCCCAAACACTTGCTCCAAGATGCAGAAAGTTTGCGGCGGGAGGACTGGGTTCGACTCCCAGCGTCCGAATGGCTTGAAGTCTTCCTCTTCGTTTTGCTTTTCTTTGCTTTTCTTCAAGTTGCAGGCCGTTTCTTCTCTTCTAAGAATACAATATATTACCCAACCCTTCTCATCCTAACTCAAGTCAAAGACTCGAGGATGATGCGCACTTCACGGTTTACCGAGTGCTTAATATATCAATGTCAATTGAGTCGCACAGCTAAGGAACGTTGAAAGTTAGCTACAGTACCAATCCAACTACGGTAGCCAAGAAGTAACTCGGACGTGGTGCACGGTGCACGCCCCCACACAGTACCATGAATGGGTACATAGTTTGCGGCGGGAGGACTGGGTTCGATTCCCAGCGTCCGAATGAACCTTGACTTCAGCTCTTTTTTTTTTCCTTTCTTTTCCTTTCCTTTTCGTGCCGGCTCTTTTTTTTCTCTTCCAAGAATTCGAATATTCCCCAGCCCTTCTCATCCTAATTAAATTAATCGGAATCCAAAGTCAAAAGACTGCTCGGAGGATACTTCACGGTTCACCGACTTTATTGCCACTTAGGTCGCACACTGGGTGGAAATTTTACCTACAGTACCAATCTAACTCTCAATATTAATGGCAATAAATAAATCGGACGTGGTGTACGGTGCACGCCCCGAAAAACTGCCTAAGGCGGGAGGACTGAAATCGGACGTGGTGCACGGTGCACGCCCGCTGACGGTAGCCGGTCACAATAAATTTGAAGTGTGAGGACTGGGTTCGATTCCCAGCGTCCGAATATTTCTTTACCCTTGCCTTTTTGAAAAAAGGCGAGACCTGGATCCCTCTTTTGACGATAATAAGGTGGAATCCAAATCGAAAGCCTTTAGACAACTTGCCTACCAATCCACCTCCCAAACAAACGAATAAATCGGACGTGGTGCACGGTGCACGTCCCCACATAATATCTAGGAAGATACTAGGATTTGCGGCGGGAAGCCTGGGTTCGATTCCCAGCGTCCGAATTCGGAAGCGTGGGGATTTCTTTTGAAAAAAAAAGAAAAAGAAAAAAGCAAAAGGACGAGCCGGGATCCTTCATTCGATTCAGCATCCAATAACAAATGTAAGAAAAACGACTCGCATTACACAGTACGTACTGTAGAATACATGGCAGGTAGGTAGGTAGAATTACACGGGAATATATCATATCACACATGCAAGACGTCAAACCTGCGCAGACCGACCCCCGCCCCCGCCGACGTGCATCCGCTCTTTGAGGCGCTGTATCAGCTTTGGCTTCTTCGTCTTCTTCGTCTTGTTGTCCGTGCCCTCCCCCTCTCCCCCCGCGTTCTCTGAGTTCGAGCCTGCGTCGACGGTCTCTGAGTTCGAGCCAGTGCTGGCATCGTCGTCCGCCTCTTGCCCCTCCTCGCTCCTATTTGGCGGAATCAGCATATCGCCCGCGGGCGAAACCAGTACATAGCCCGTGGGTACGACCCTCCCCGAATTGAGCGCGGCGCTGCCTGTTTCTGAAGGGGCGTTGTGACGTCTCCCATCGGCGCCACCTCTCTATCCCAAGTAACGCCTCAAGTAAGTGGTGTAAGATCAGTGGTGCTCCCCCTCTAAGATGAGGGCTTACCGCGTTAAAGTGTCTTCAGCTTAAACACACCGTTTTAGCGAGAAATAAAGCGCTGATATCACTGCGTTATGATATCAGCAACGGTTGATATCTGATGGTCCGGGTGGATGCGATCAAAGATGGCGCGCAGGCATCGCGCCATCAAAGCCGCTGCCAGCGCCGCCGCACAAGTGCGCGCCGCCCTCAAAAATGGCCCAATAAATACCAAAAAATTAGGGTAGCATTGCATCATCAATAGAAGCCCTTAACACTGTATAGATATATATCTATATAGCTGTTCGTGTGTAGAATTCGTGTTCACTTGAATTCACCCTCAAAACTACCAAGTCCCCGATGTGAAGCCACAGTAATGAATATATATTGGAGGGGGGCATGTACGTAGGACATATGCATAAGATTTATAGATGCGCGCGACTTAAGGCGTTGCGGTTAACGAGCGGCGGCGTGCGCGAAGCGGGCCGCCTTTTACTACTTCCTGCGCTTCGACCCCTTGTCGGATCGCGTCTTGCGCGGCTTCTTGGAGGGCGCTGAGCCCTCAGCAGCGGGCGGCGCGTTCTCCCCGCCGGCAGCTTTCTTCTTGGCAGCCTTGCGCGCCTTCTTGGCTGCCGGTGCGTCTGCGGCATCCTTTGCCGCCGTGCGCTTGCGCTTCGCCACGGGCGCGGTCGGAGAATCGGTGAGCGGGCCCGCTGCGTTGAGGTTAGTCGTGTTCAACACGGCAGCGCTGGGGGCGGCCGGATCGGATTCCTCTGAGGACGTGCCCGCGGGTTGCAGCCACGGAACATTCGGCGTGGGCCCATATGTAGGCGCGTAAGTGAATGGATCGGCTGACATGGTAGCGTGCATGTCCAATTGGAGGGTGGTCCAGTTGAAGTCGAAGTCGGCGTCTGGGTTAAAGATGGGGAAGGCGAGGGGACGGAAGGCGAGGCTTTCGTCAAGGACGGGGCCATGGGCCGTGTCGGCGCCGGACGGTACGGGAGACGGCATGCTGAGGGATTGACCAAACGCGTCAAAGATGGCGCTGCCTGCGCCGGGGGCGAGCGCGCTGTTGGCGGTGCGTTCGGTGGGGACCACGGTGGTGTCGTTGCGGCCCGCAGGACCCTTACCCGCCTCCAGCTCGTTGTCGCGTTCTTCGTCCTCCTCGTCCTCGTCCTCATCGTCGCCCCCCTTATCCTCGTCGTCATCCTCGTCCTGATGCTGGTCCTCATCCTCATCCTCGTCCTCATCCTCGTCCCGACCCTCGTCCTCATCCTCGGTGTCGTTGTCGTCATCTTCGTCTTCACTCGTTTTGCCTCGCTGTTTCTTCTTCTTGCCCACCGACGCCTTATCTGTCTTCTTGGTTCGCTTGGTTCCTACGTCGGAACGCGTCGCCCGTCGCTTCAGCGCACCGTCGCCTGATAGGGCACGGAGTCTGTTGTGCTCCTCTATGAGGGCCTTGTGCTGGGTCTTCGTCATGTGGACCCAATGGATGGCGCCGGTGTGCAGCATGCCGAGGATGCGACGTGCTGTCTCTGTATTCCACTCCGCCGGGCGCTGCATCTTCACGTCTTGAGGCCACCCCGCGAGCTCGATGCCGAGGCCCTCGCGTATGTCGACATCGTACCAAACATACTCCATCGTGAGCTTCGGGTTTTTCTTGATCTTTCCTGCGGCCTATGTAAGTTTGGACGGCAGTACAGAGGGAAGAGCACGTACTGAGGCCCTCGTTGAAGATCTTCGACAGCTCCTTCTTCACAGTGCGGCTCCCATTGCTCTTTTTCTCTCCTGTAACATGCGGCCCATTAGTTAAATATATGAGACACATGTATATGAAACTCGCCTTCGTCCTGAATGACAGACCATTTCTCAAACCTGCGGAGTACGTCGAGGTGCGAGAGTCCAAGCTCCTCCTTGAAGAACCTTGTCGCGCCGTCTGAGTCCACACACCAGGGCAGCGCCGGATCGTCGACATTGCCGCGCGAAAACAATGCGAGAGCGCGCACACCGGTGCGATCATAGAGGTCCGTTACCTAGTAATCTTCGGTAAGTAATCATGCACACAAAGAAAGAAGAAACATGCGAAGACAAACTTACCCCACGTTGGACACTCTTTGCAGTCTGGGTCGCGTCCATCAAGGCCGCCATGGTTGTTCCCCGAACACCAGTCTTCTTCAGCTCGCGCGCCTCGAGGACCTGCTGGATGAGCCTATCGTGCTCTGCTTTCGGGATCTCCGCTAACACGAGTGTGCCGTTCTCAATCTCTTCATCCACCTCCTGTCGCAATTCCTGTAGCCGCTTGCTCTTTCCTATAGTCTTGGTTATTTCTTTGACTAGACATCTGGAAACAAATTGACCATACCCTCAGCGTGAAGGTCGAGCGTGCGCTGGTGAACAATCGCGTTGCGAAGAGTCGGCTTGCGTGTGGCTTTGTACTGGCTTTTGCTGACCAGCGCTGCGCGAACCTTGCTGATATCCTTGTCGAAGCGCTCGGCAATGCGTGCCGCTGTGGCCTCACGGACCGCAAAAGCCTCGTCGATGGCGTCGGCATATTCGGCCTTGCGCAATTTAGCTTGGGCATTTCTCAGGGCGTTGGTCTCGTTTGCTGCTGAGGAGCTGCCTTTGGCGCGTCGACGTGAGAGTTGAACTTGACGGCTGGGGTTGCGGACCGCGTGAGCTGACACCGTGGACGGCATCGAAGACGATGTGGGAAGAGAGGGACTTTGTGAGGAGAAACCGTCAGATTCCCACCATGAGTAAACAAGGTGATCGACAGCTTCTGTCAGAAGCCGGGCCGGTTACCTCACCTAACCAGCTAAAGCGTGAGGTCCATCAAGACCTCACGGCCTAGTGGTTAAGCGCCCAAGAATGTGAAGATCTCAGGATCTCGACACTCTGGTCACATAACCACTAGGCTAAGGGGTCTTTTGTTCAAACCCCTGCGCAAGTATTTTTTTTTTTGTCTCACTGTTCTGTTCGTTGTGTTATAATAGGACAACTCTGATCATTTTTATACTAAACGTTATCCGAACTTCACAAATATTATCGAACTTCACGAATATTACCCTCACTTCACAACTCAAGTCAAGGCAAAGACAATATATTTATTTGAAGCAGATTTATGAAGACAACAACAAGGTGGGTAAAATGATCAGTAGAATGGGTCCTCGGCAAGGAACGCCCAGACCTGATCCTCGCAGCTGCTGAAATACATTTCAGCATTTGGCGTGCGTCTGAAGACGTCCATGGCGCGCTGTCTGGAAGCAACAAGTTAAAAAGAGAAACGGACAGAAAATAACCACACACCTCTCTGCAAAGATCCGGTTGTGGCCGCGCACGGCGTATAACAACGAATTCGGGTACTCCTCCAGCAGCTGTGCCTCGCCGAGAAACACCCAGACCAGATCTTCATCGTTGTTGTAAAACAGCTCGGCGTTCGGCGTGCGTCTGAAGACCACCATGGCGCGCTGTCTGGAAATGACAAGTAAGAAGGTAAAAAGTCAGTGAAAAAACTATCCACGCACCTTTCTTTGAAGAGACGGGTGTTGCCAGCCACGGCGAATATGAGCCCCTTGGTCTCCTCTCCAGCCAGGGGCTCTTGAATCTCCACTTGCTTGGAGCTAGATGCCCGCTTATCCTCGGTTTGCGGCGGCATGATGGGTTCGATGGGGAGTGGTACGGGGTTTAAGACAGAATGTGCGCCGAGCACCCGAGTAAACAGCTGTGTCGCACGTTGCGGGCTGAGGTGAACGGCTGGGGGTCGGAAGTCCCCGAGGAATTTGAGATCTTTGGCGCGGTCGCGCAAAGGTGTCCGTGGCGGCAGTGTCAACGAAGGTGAAGGAGGGCGAGATACAGTGGTGGCGGTGAGGGTCGAGGGAGACGATGGGAGGCTTGACTCGGGAGTTTCGGGCAGAATGTCGGGTGTTGGGGTCCTTGGCCGGTCAAAGGTATGGTCGTGGTTTTCTTTGCAGTTGATCTCCCACACCTGATTCACGCGTTTCCAGGATGCAACCTGGAAGGTTTTCGCATCTGGAAAGATTTCCTGCAGCCGAGCAAAGGTTGCTCTAGGAGAGCCGATAAAACTTCATAAAGAGAAGAAAGAAAAGCGGTGAACTCACGCTGAAGTCACCACACCTTTCCAACGCATGTCATCCACCACAAAAAAATCTCCTCTGTGTTTCCATCGATCCTCGTGTCCTTGTTCTGGCGCGTACAGAGGGCAGCAGCAATAAATCTGAGGAAGTGGGTGGGACGGCATGGTGGTGAGAGAGAGAGAGATTGATCCCGTCACTCTGACGACGAGTCGTCCTTGTCAATGTCATCAATTTATATTGCGAATATCTGAGTACTCTCGAATGTAATGTGTACCCTAGATGAACTAATAAATCTCAATTTTCAGACCATGGGGCGCAGTTTCAAATATAAGACATTCATTTGTCGGGATTACAATTGTCACACTACTTCTGTCCAGATGCATGCCCACCGTGCTCTTTCCACGCCGTGCTTCTGGGACAGATGCACCGGCATCCCGGACAGTCGTCCCCTCCGCACGCCGTGCATTTCGGAAAGAAATGCCCACCATCGTGATAAATCCAAGCCGTGCTTTCCGAGCACATGCAGGCACACCCCGGACATCCGGCCTCATAGCACCTGGGGCAGGTCGTGGGTACGGGATGGCGTGCACAAGAAGGGTCCCAGATGGCGGGAGCCGGAGTGGCGCGGTTGCCGCCTTGGTCTTCCGAATCTGCGTCGTAGTCATCATCTCCGGCGGCCGCATATGGTGGGGAGGTATAGCAAGGGGTGGAGATAGCGGGGTGGGGTTTCGTTGTGGACTTCGAAGCCGAAGGTGGCATTGGAGCCATCTGCTGCGTTGCTTTCAGCAGCACGCTGTGGATCGAAAAATGTTAAGATAGAGCCGTACGCAGATGAATGTAGTGTGCGCACCTCAGCCCTTCCGTGGCTACCAAAGCCTCAATATGTTTCCTGTCGCGATACCGTTGCGAAGCGCGCCGTTCTCTGGCTCGATACCCGAGTTGAGCACTGGGACTGGAGGAAGTGATGTTTGCACGAGTGCTGGTACACCGACAAAGCATTTGGATGAGTTACAAGCTGTGGAGCGACGGGCAGCTTACCGTCTCATACGTAGACGTGATTTCTCCCGTCGTTTTTCTCTATTCCTGCACGCCAGGTCCTTGAGTTGGCGTGCCGCTTCCACAAAAATAACGCGAGTACTTCTCTTCATAATGTTGCAGGGCTTCTCGACGGCGGTCCTTTTTGGCCTCCGGATCCAAGGCTGGACGTCCGCGAGGCATTGGATGTGCACAGTGCAGTTTGTGGCGTGGTATAGAGCAAGTGGGGAGCAAAAGACAGGGCCGTGTGATTTACAAGCAGAATGAATTTAGCGTCGTCGCAAGGAGCCAGGCCAGTGTTCCAGTACGGAGAGAATAAAAGCAAGCGGTAAGTGTAATTCGAAAAGAGGTGAGACAAAATTCCGAAGAAAATTAGGTTTTGGTGAAAGTCGCAGTGGTGGTCAGAAGTAAGGTATGATCACAAACAGATCCTCAGGCCGCACAACGGCTTGGTTTGTTCCTCGACAATTTCTGCCAATCCCAAAAATCTGAAACAAATTCAAAACAACAAAGGACACCTGCAGAAGTAACCCTCTGCATCAGCAAACTTTTCTGTGAAAAATTCAGCCCGAAAAAAAAAAAAAAAGAAGAAAAAACATGAAAGTTGCGAAACATCGAGAAAATGGACCTCTCAAAATTTGAGGCCCAGTGGATGCGCCGTTGTGTGCAAGTTCAGCAGAATCAGTGCACGATAAAAAATGATCAGTTCACGATACAAATACACTTGGTGCATCAGTTCGCGATGAAAAAGGTGTCGCCGACAATGAGGAATCACCCCGAGCCTTGGACGTCGCGCGAAGATCAGGAGAAGAATTGAAAAAGTATATTGTTATTCTGCTATCTCATCTATTGTAGTCCATAAATTAAGTCCCATCTCCCATCGCTGGTCCTTCGACGCCATTGCCTCTGCATATCCATCCGAGTCCTCACGCTCAAACTCTGCCTCGGTGCGAAATCCATTGTCCACGTAACAAAGATCCCGCCCGCCGTGAATTGGGTGAAGGAGGCCCGATGGTCGCCGACTGCTACGGGAATATTCGAGTGGGACAGAGTCGCTGATGGGATGAGGACCAGCGCGCCGGGCGGGAACTCGATCACCATCTTGAGGTCCCACAAAACAAGGTGGCCCCCTTTGGTGGGGTCAAACTTCCCGAGCGACTGGATGGCGCACCAGCCGAAAGGCAGGTTTAGGACGTCGCGATGTCGGAAGGTCCAAACGTCGGGCCCGAAGTTGATGGCAACGCAGGAAAAAACCGACTTGACGAAGGGGCGGCCAAGGTGAGGGAAGCGCTTTCGCAGCCGCTTGTCATGGTCGTGGTAGTACTGATAGAGTCGTGGCGCCCAAAGAGCGAAGGCAGCTACGAAACTGATGAGAAAGATCAAAAGGAAAGAAAGAAAGCCGCGACGCACCGCTGGCGAATGTGCCAGTCTATTAAGGTGCTCGTTTGCGAGCAAACGGTCGGCCAGGGCGTCGTAGTCGTCGTTGTGGAGCCAGGTGGGGGTGGTCTGGCCCTTCCCATACGACAGACCGACGTTGATGGCGCAAATAGACCGCGTCGGTGCTGGCGCATCGACGCCGGGAACCGTGCTGCAGTACCTTCGCGAAGAATGGCATCGTACGCTGCCGCCACAGATGCCGCATATCTGGGGTCCTGGGGCTGGCCCACCAGCACTGCGAATATGCGGCCGTGCGCGTCAACGAGGGGCCGCGGGTCACTTGCCAAATCATGTTAAGCACTGCCTGTGCAAATGAAAAAGACAGACGCACCGTCCGTTCCAAGTAATGAGGCAGAAGCCCCGCGCAATGAGCTCGGCTACACTGCGGGGCTTCTTGCTCCCCCACTTCTCCGACCTCTTGTCCTCCGTCTTCCCAGCATATCCACCGTGTGCGGCGGGGAGCGTCGTCGCATCGAAAGAGCTGTGGATGGGCTTGGCAGGTGTCACGTAGTCGCGGGTAGTAGACACGCGAGGGATTTGACCGGCGGCCACGGTTTTTGCGAGGCGTTTCTTAGCCCTGCGGCGGTGAGGGCCTTTCGGGGTTTTTTTGGCGTCACGAACGATGTCTTCATAAATAACGGGCCGGCGTGGCTTCTTGTTCGGGGGATAGGACGGGTTATCATCATCGATGTCGTTGTATGGGTCTGGAGGCGGCCACTCCTCGTCGACGTCGTTCAGTGGATCATGGGGGGTGCGGGATGCGTGTCGTCCACGTCGTTCCAGTCATCATCTGGCTCATGGTCGCACTGGCCGTCGGACTCTTCCTCAATTGCGCTAGTAAGGAGGGGGCTGACGTCGAACTCGGTGGCCTTGAGCAAATGGACGGTGGAGGTAGGTGCCGTTGGGACAAACACCGCGAATACTGTCCCTCGACGCGTCTGATGTGGTGTGAGCGCGTGTATTTAGCAAAGGAGTCGGGAGGGCTAGCCTTCCTTTCTAATAGAGTCCAAAGCATATCGTAACTGAAAAACTCGTCAGAAGGTTGGTGGCAAAGGACGTATCATCAGCCGGATGGTACCTAGCTGGACTGCTGCCAGAGTCCCTGGTTTGAGCCTTCAAGGCAGCAATCCAGCCCCATAAACCACCCAGCTGTGAAATTAGAAATTGACTTACTATATTTACAGGGCTCGACGCATTTACAGGGCTCGACGCGCGTGTGGAAGTGGAAGAGGGTGGAAGTCAAGTCCGGTCATGTGCATGTTTATGATCGCGACGCGTACAGCCACTCCTACCTCTTGCTGATCAAAAGCTCTGACCTACGCGTCTGTACATGGATGTCCGGCCTCACCAACTCTCAAAAGCGGCTACGCAAGCTCCAAACGGCTTCTGCTGGTTCTCACCGGGTTCATATCAGCAGCAGTAAGCGCGTAGGCGGCAGATTGGTCACGAATAGCGCTACCTTAACCCCTGCGCAAGCATGGCTGGTAAAGGAAGCCGAGGAGAAAGCTGAAGCCGAGCGCATAGCCGGTCAGTTCAGATTCTCCTATTAAAAAAACCACTCACTAATGCTGCTCAACAGCATTGTCACAACAGCAACTCCATGAGTATCAAGCACAGCGCGACCAGGGCGATTATGACACTGGGTTTGATGATTATGAAGAGGATATTCTTCAAGGGCGAACGGCTGCAGACATCAGCCATGGCGGTGAAGCCGTGATTGAGGACACAGGCGACGAGGTGCATGAAGATGTGCTAGAGGGCTTGCGTGCCCACCACAAGTACTTTTCCCCCCTTTTTTCATGCGATCTCTATTCTAATGCTTATGCTAGTCAACTTTTCGGCCGCAGGCGTGACTATCGTAGGCGAGCAGATCGCACTCAGAATCGGGTGAACGCGTTTGCTCCTCAAATGCCGAGCATGGTCGACGCATACATGGCTTGGAGTCTGGATACAGCAGAGGAGGGCATGGGCAAGCTGTACTCCCATCCCGACGACGCTGTTGTTGAGCAAACACAACGCGTGTACGTCGTGGACTTGTTCAGTATGTCTTGCTTTCTTTCTATTGTTTTTCTGGGGACGCTGTTAATTAATCTATCATTTCAGCGGCCTACTACGCGGACGTCCCGATTGTCAGCGGTGACCAGTACATCACCTCCGCATATGTTCGACAAGGGCTGATGCCCGTTGCGCCATACACGCCCACCGCCGTCATTACTTTGCGCACACTGGAGATATTCCGCGCCGCGTCCCTTCGCTGCCCTCGTTTGACGATCCACGCGTTCGTCCGAACAGTCTGCGACCTGCACGGCACCGCTCCGCGACCATACCTCTCAACCCAATTTCGCATCGCCTTCGACCTCTACCTCGCGATTCGTGGGATAGT
Source organism: Mycena leptocephala (assembly GCA_029378395.1). NCBI lineage: Eukaryota > Fungi > Basidiomycota > Agaricomycetes > Agaricales > Mycenaceae > Mycena > Mycena leptocephala. The sequence continues at coordinate 200,538 of JARJLF010000190.1, forward strand.
CGACAGCCGCGTTCAAGTAGCTCTCGGCCGCAACACTCCGAATTGGCGGCTCAAGAATGCGTGTCCCGCCTGCCTGTACAAACTGCAAGGCGAGGTGCCCATCCCCCTTCCCTTCCTCTGCACATTCGACGGGAATAACTCCCTGTCTCGTTTTGAAATCAAGACGCGGGAGGAGATTGATGAGGATGGAAACATAGCCCCAGGAAAGTCGAGGGAGCACGGAGATGATCGAGTCGCGTCGGGCGATTACTACCTGTCGCGCGAGGAGGTAAACAAGTGGGCGAAGGAAGGGCTCGATGATTTGATGAAGGAGTTCACTCCGGGCTCGGAGTTGCCAGACGAGGGCGACGGGTGTGCCGAACGCTGGCAGAATATGCGGGAAAACATCACCTCTCGAGCGTACGGGATGTATGACGAGACTGGGATATTCCCTGCCCTTTGTCGGCACGGATTTGTCCTTGTCATCGTCGATATGGTGAAAAGCGGGGAGATGTAAGTGCTTCCCTTTATATTCGATGCAAACTGACGCGACTACAGGGCTAAATATCCCTTCGCAATCACGGCGCACCTGTTGCGAGTCCTGGGCGAGCACGCCGAGGGCTATGACATCGGGTGCAGGTACGGGAAGATGGTGCGAATGCACCCGGCATTGTCCTCCCTCGCTGCCGACAACAATTTCAGGGCCTTGGTCGGCTCCTTCCACGGCCATGCGCACTGCCGTCGTTGCCAGCTCAAATTCCTGGCGATGTACGTGAAGGGCATGGGGCTGGAGGACTTGGAGGAATGCGAGTCGTTCTTCTCCAAGTCCAATGCCTTGACGTCGACAACCCGGTATGCGTCAGCCTTCCACAGGCAGCAAGCTATTACGACGTACCTTGCGCACTCCGACACGGCAAACGCATATCAAGGCTTGACGATTCTCATCGCCAACAAATATCGCCGTGCGCTTCAGATCCTTCGGACCGAGGGACAGCTGCGTGAAACCATGGCGGCGCTGGGCGTGGAGAGCCGGTCCGTCTTCGAGACCTGGCTGGAGAAGGAGAAGGAGTATCTTGAGTCCTTGACAAAGGAACCCGAGGAGGAGACGCTCCAGATGGAGTACTACCAAAAGTTGGTAAGTCTGCAGGATTACGAGTAAGTCATCTCATTTTAGAGTGCACGTCGACACTGACGCTGTTCAAGGGAGCGACTCAACGCCACCCGCAACGTAGCGGCGATGTTCGTGCCAGCGGAGGCCACCTCCACGTATGCGGCGGCAGCAGCGCAGACCCGAAGGATCGAGACACAGCGGCGGCATGCCTTGGAGCTCTACTCGAAGGCTCTGGATGCCGTGCAGGACTTGGAGTTGCGTCTTTCTGTTGAACGCCGCTGGGTCCCGGGTGACGAGGAGTGGATTGCGACGGCTGAGATGCTGCGCAATCGCCGCTACCAACGCGCGCTCGACGCCTTGGAAGGGCTCGTCGTCGCCCGCATGTTTGAGCTGACAAAAGTTAACATGTCAGACACAGGTACGTTCCTCTGTGCAGTTTATGAATATGGTACTAACGGGTTGATAAAGGTTACAAACTGCGGAAACACATCGCAAAGGCACTGCAGGTGCGCTCCAAGGCGATCAAGACCGCGCTCGATACCTTCAATAAGGCCGCCGCTGCCCTCACGCCTCCTCGGTGTGAGCTTACTTGGGAGGAAATCGTCGACTACGCGTTCCTCGCCGACTTCGATCTCTTGCGTGAAGGACGGGAGGATATCCGGGGCGAGCCGTGGGCGCAGCCGGCGGGCCGTGCTGCCATGGACCAGCATTTCAAGCTGCTCCGGGCAGACGAAGAAATTGCGCGGCTCAATCTTGAGATCCCCCGGCTCGTGACGTATATGAGGGATGAAGAGCAGTTCCTTACGCGACAAGAAGATCGGCTACGGGCGGCAGGGGAGGCGGCGTTGGCGCACCAAGTCGGACTGCGGCGCCTGGAGCGGGCTGTTTCGATGCCGTCCACACAGAACGGCTGGTGAAGCTCAGCAGGGAGCCGGGGTTCACGGCAGCGCTCTTCCCCGGCATCAGCATTGACCGGGAACGCCACCAACTCGCAACGCTCGAAGATGCCGACGTGGCCATGCCCCCTGCACCACCTACAGCTACGCCCCACCCCCAGACGACCCCGAGGACGATGAAGAGGGTGCCGACGCGGATGTCGAGGCCTTGGCGGCCGCATATGAGAACATAATGCGCGTCTCGGGTGACGCGCCGGCCATTCTAAGCAATTAGAACTCCTTACGCGACGGACATTATTAGAGACTTGTACCATTTTCTTACATCCTTACTGTTTAAGCACTTATAAATCATTCTATATCAATATCCTCGTGTATTAAAGCTCCTATTGATAATACAATGCTACCCCAATTTTTTGGTATTTATTGGGCCATTTCTGAGGGCGGCGCGCACTTGTGCGGCGGCGCTGGCGGCGGTCTTGATGGCTTTGATGGCGCGATGCCTGCGCGCCATCTTTGATCGCATCCGCCCGAACCATCAGATCTCAACCGTTGCTGATATCACTGACGCAGTGATATCAGCGCTTTATTTCTCGCTAAAACAGTGTGTTTAAGCTGAAGACACTTTAACGCGGTAAGCCCTCATCTTAGAGGGGGAGCACCACTGATCTTACGCCACTTACTTGAGGCGTTACTTGGGATAGAGAGGTGATCGGCGCCGTGCCAGCGCTCCTTTGTGGCGGAATCAGCATATCGCCCGCGGGCGAAACCAGTACATAGCCCGTGGGTATTAGGTTATCCTCCACCCTCCCCGAATTAAGCGCGGCGCTCCCTTGCCCTTCGATGTGCGGTGTGAAGTCCCCCGTCGGCGCCGCGCCAGCGCTCCTTTTTGGCGGAACCAGTTTATCGCCCGTCGGCACGTTGTCTTGGAGACGGGAGGAATTCAAGGCAGCGGAGCCCTGTCCTTGTATACCACCACCACCACCACCGTGCGTGCCCACGCCCGCGAATCCCTCTCCCACTCCCTCACCCTCTCCTCCGGGGGTGGGTGTGTACGCTGGCCCAGGTGTCCGCACGCTCTCCTCCTCCTCTGACGCGGCATACCCGCTCTCCCCGCCCTGAGCGAGGGTGGGACGAGGGAGGGCGTGCTCGCGATCGATGTCGACATCGACGAGGCGGGGACGGCGTGCGGCGTCGGGTGTACACCGTCAAGTGAGGCGGTGGGGACTGCGTTCACGTTGGTAGTGGGCTCAAACGCGACGCCGACGCCGGGGTGTGAGGGGAGGAGACCTGAGGTCGGGCGGGGGTGTTCTGGAGTCGTATGCGTACTCGCACTCGCACTCGCATCCGCACTCGCAATAGCACTAGATGGCGCGGAGCTGGATGACTCCGCCGCGAGCGCGAGGTCCATGCTCTCCCCGGGTGCGAGCGGGATGGGAGACTGTACGAGTTGCGGGGTGTTCAGGTCCACATCTGCGTCTGCAGCGGCGTCGACATCAAGGGTCGACGCAGACGTTGTCGAAGGGAAAGCGGATGGGAAAGGGGACGGGGACTCGCGCGCGACGCCGGGGTGCGAGGGGAGGAGGCCCGAGGTCGCGCGGGGTCTCGCCGTTGTAGGGGAAAGAGGTGCATCGGAAGAGGATGAGACCGAGGGACAGGGAGAGAGAGGCGCGATCGCAGAGGAAGAGTGCCCCGTGTGCGCTGTGGTGCTGAAGGTGTCGCCTGCGGAGGACGTGGTGCGATACGACTCGTGTCGGGCGTTGGTGGTGTCGTCTTGTGGGAGGCCCGAGGTCGACGAGAACGACGCCGAGGAGGGGGGCAGCGGGGGAAGCGAGGATTCGGATCCAGAGGGTGCTGGGGTGAATTCCGCTAATAAAAGAAACTGCGTGAGTATAAATCGCATACAGTATGAGAAGAGAGAAAGAGACGCACGTAGATACGCGGCGACAGCTTGCGGGAGGTACGCCTTCGCAGTCGCGAGCGAGGGCATGTACGACTGCGCAGTCGCAAGCAAGGTATCCTGTGGCGCTGGGTCTACGCTGCCACTAGTGCGCTCCAAATCTGGCTCCAGATACGCAGGGAAGCCACCGGGGACATCAGGGCCGGGGGTGCCGACGGGGGTGCGTGTGACGTGCCCAGCGAGGACGTCCTTCATGTTCTCGGCCCACTTGCTTGCTGGTGTCTGCGGGAGTGCGCCAGAGGAGATGGTAGGGACCAAGTTGGGTGGGGAGGGATGGATTGTCGTCATCTAGATGATTTCCAGGATATACACGGGTTATTTCCGGTTATTTCCAGGGTAGAAAGCAATAGATTGAGACGAGAACAAGACGATGAAGCTTTGGAGAAGTCCAAGTCTTTCGTGTAAAATTACAGTTGGATAGGTGATGAGGTTTCGAACCAAAGCAAGAAGTAGGTTCAGCCCATGTTGACGAGGAACGCAGGCTTTTATACGCACGACTAGGCAGTGGAGTAGACATGACGCGGTGAGGACGCTCGGGAAGCTGCAGGTAAACAGGCGCAACTAACACCGCGATGGGATCAAACAAACCCTTGTCCCGAACCATCATGTCCTCAAGCTCAAGAGCCTGGCGCAGCTTTTATCTCTCCCTGGGTGCTACACGTGAACCTCTCGTCAGCAGGATCATCGCCGCTCACCCTCGAGTATTGGCTACCGGTGGAGCATTCCTTTTCTTGATCTTGTATTATTTCTCATCCGCCTCTTTCGGCCTGAATCTTGTTCGCGTATGAAGCTACCCAACTTACACCATAGCTCGGACGTGATGCACGGTGCACCCTCGCTATTATTTGCGCATGCCTTAATAACTGCAATAAATGCGGGAAGACCGGGTTCGACTCCCGGCGTCCGAATGTGATGCTGTTGAAAAGTTTTTTTGCAGTGGTTGCCAGTACTAGTGTGCTAATGTAATAGCAAAATTATTGGAATGTATCCAGTTTCTCCTGGTTTTCTCTCTTCAAGTCATCTACGAATTACAATCTTTACTCCATTTCCTTCGAGTTCGCTCACATGAATACTGATTTATCTGACAGGGACCTTCGCAACTCCTCTCTCTTTTGAGTATTCATGCACATCATTGTTTTTCGCTGAATCACGCCCTAAAATTCGCGTTCGCAGCCTCCCGCCAAGGTCGAAGAATATCTCGGACGTGGTGTATGGCACACACTCGCTCGCATTAACACAGTTCGGTTCGTGGTTGATTGTGCGGGAAAACTGGGTTCGATTCCCGGCGTCTGAATGAGTCGGTAGAAGGTTCTTTTTTTTCTTCTCTTTTTCTGGGTTGTTTCTCAGAGGTTTCTTTCATTCAAGTCGTGAGCATGGATTATGACATGGACCCTCTCTTCGAGTATCCATGCACATCATTGTTGTCGCTGAATCTCGTCCAGACACTCGCCTACATAGCTTGCCACATGAGTCGGAGAGCAAGTCGGATGTGGTGTATGGTGCACAACCGCTCGTATTAACGATTTTTGGGTGATTGATTTGTGCGGGAGACCCGGGTTCGACTCCCGGCGTCCGAATTAGTTGACCTCAACGTGGGTTTTTCTTTTTTCTTTTTTCTTTTTCTGGTTCATTTCCTTCAAGTCGTGAGCGTGATCGCTGATCCTTGCGTGTTTGACAGGAACCCATGCAACTCCTCTCTTCGAGTATTCGTGCACGTCACTGTTTTTCATTGAATCACGCCTAGAAACTCACCTGCGTATTTTGGCACCAAGGTTGAAGAGTACCTCGGACGTGGTGCATGCGCACACCCGCTCGCAGTTTCTGTATTTGTGAAAGAGCTTCAATACGGGAATCCCGGGTTCAATTTCTGGCGTCCGGATAGATTGGCTACATTTGTACTTTTTTCTTCTTCTCAGAGGTTCCTACAACAGTAATTCATTTCCTTCATTTCGTCCTCAGACGCTAATATTTTGACAGGGACCCTCGCAACTGCTCTCTTCCAGTAATTCATGCACATCATTGTTTTCGCTGAATCCCTGCAGAAGCTCACCTCCGTAGCTTTCTTCAAAAGTCGGAAAGAACCTCGGACGTGGTACATGGTACACCCGCTTGCATTTCTGCATGATCTTGTGATGCGGAAAGCTCGAGTTCGACTCCCGGCGTCCGAATAGAGGCTGACATAGTAATTTTTTCTTCTTCTCAGAGATTTCTACAACGGTGTTCTTTTCCTTCGAGGTCATTCACATGGACGCTGATTTATCTGACAGAGACCCGAACTCCTCTCTTCGAGTATTCATGCAGATCATTATTTATCTGATTCAGGCTAAAACTCGCTTGCGTAGCCCGCTACCAAAATTAGAGAGTATCTCAGACGTGGTGTACGGCACACATCCGCTCGCACTGCTTGAGGGAAGGTGACAATTGTGCGGGATTGGGCGGAAAGGGATGATCCATGGTGGGTGGTTGAATCCAGAGGAAAGGAATGGCTCGTAATAACTTCGAACTCGGAAATCCAGATTCAACAGATCTGCAAAAAAAGCAAAAGCATTCGTAGTTCAGAACGTGGGAGGAGTCAAACCCCGAACCTCCTAGGTGTATGCAACGAACGAGGATAGAAATAAGATGGCACGTCCGGTGCGTTGAGATGTGTAAATTGGTGGAAGTGGATATAGTCAGAATGAAAGATTGTCAAAGAAATGTGATGAGGATATACCCACATTCTTTCTCTATTCGGACGCGGGGGGTCGAATCCCCAGTTCCGGCACTACGACCGATTATTTACGTTAGTTCCAGTGTAAAGTCTCTTACATAAGTTCAACTCAGAAATAGTGGGAAGAACTATGGAGAACGCACTCAAAAGTTGAAAATTTCCGTTGCGTCACGGTTGAATACGTTTTCTTGGGGGTTATTAGGCCAAATGGCAAACAATTACTTACAGGAACATAGCCTCGGAACGCTGGGGATGATTAGGACCTCGGAATATCCTTTTGGACCCTAGCCCCGGTGCCGGACAAAATTTGGACTTTTCACCTCGGAAAGCTAGGTCCTGACCGGACAAAAATGGGAGCTCAAAGCCAGACAACCTAGATCCTGTCCAGACAAAAAACTCGGGGTCTCGTCGAGGTTTGGATGGGCGATTGGGAAAATCCGACCAGAAGTAGCTGTCCTCTGCAAAATAACGTCCAAATCCTTTATTTCGGTATAAAACGGCGTAAATGGACTAGAGAAATTTTGATAATTTTTAGCTCGTGGGAATGGAAAATTACCCCTTTTTGGAAGGAAATCTGTCCGGACAAAAATTGGGCAATTCTGGTCATATGGGCTAGTCTCCAAAGGTATATTCCGGGGTCCTGGATGATTAGGCACCATTGCAAGTCCAGATTAGGCAACTCGAGTTGACGTCTCCGGATTCCCATCATCAACCCATCATAGATCAAATACAGTGTCATCTGTCGCTTCGTAGCATGACGGACGCAGAGAAACAAAGTGCGCTAGGCCAAGATAGAGGTGCGTCGGCGAGGTGTGCTTCTTGCTTTGCCGCATCTGATGTACTGACAGGCGAACCTGCCGACGACTCCGCTGCTGCTAAGCTTTGGGCGGTATACGTGTCGGAAGCAGAAAAATATGACAAGAGTTTGGTGGAGAGCTGGAGGAGCGATATGAAGGCATACTAATATTTGTTCGGTGTTCCTCTCCTCTACGACAATCCTTCCGATGACCTCCCTATTCCTAGGCCGGTCTCTTCTCCGCGAGTCTAACCGCCTTCTTGATTGAAAGCTACAAGACACTTATCCCAAGCTCTGGGGATACTTCAGCGTTCCTACTCTCCCAGATATCCAGCAGCTCGCCGCCTCAGCTAACGGAACTGTATTTGCGATTCCCCCGCCTCCCACTTTTACCCCGCCGACAAGTGCCCTCATCTGTAACGTCCTGTGGTTTATAAGTCTCGGGCTCAGTCTGACGTGTGCACTCATTGCAATACTCCTCGAACAATGGGCCCGCGATTTTCTACACAAAGCCGGCATGCGATCTGCCCCCATCATCCGTGCACGCGTATTCTCGTTCCTGTATTACGGCCTCGAGCGATTCAAGATGCACATGGTGGTCGAGATTATACCTCTCCTCCTGCATGGCTCCCTCGGATTCTTCTTCGCTGGCCTTCTCGCTTTTCTCATGCCCGTGAATATCATCCTCACGGTGATCGCAGGCACAATGCTCACCATTCTGGCCATCGTGTACTCGGTGCTCACCATCCTTCCTCTGGTCCATGTTGACTGCCCCTATAAAACACCGCTCTCTGCAGCATTGTGGTACCTTTTCCAGAGACTACGGACAAGATCTCATTATCTACGCCTCATCTCCAAGCCTCCACGAACAATGGTGGAATCTGTGTTCCTCGAGGCCACACAATACTCGCTAGAACGCACCGAGCGGGACACCAATGCCCTTCTATGGACAGTGAAATCACTGACCGATGACACGGAGCTTGAGCCATTTGTCGAGGCCATTCCAGATGTGTTGTGGGGGCCAGCTGGCAGGCGCTATGCATATGATGCCCCTCTACGTCGGCTCATGAAGGATCCCGACGTCCAATTACTTTTCCGGATACATAATTTGATCACCCATTGCAACAACGGCCTTCTCCCCCTTGCTCATATGCGGCGCCGCCAGATACTGGGCTACAAGGCGATCTGGGCCCTTGCAACTTTATCAAGCACGGATGAATCTTCGCATTCATTGCTTCCCTACGAAGTCGGAGCAATGGATTACCGAGACGTTGATTCCGAAGTCCTGCCGTATGCTGTTTCAGCCGATGCCCTGCAGCGGTGGGCAGGTCTACGGGCCTCCCGACGGTTAATGGACGAGACGTTGAAACATCTCAATATCTGTCGTGCGGATCTGGTGGCCAATCGGACACCGAACATCACTATGCTGCGTTCTCACTTGCGCATGATGGAGTCAAATTACCTGTTGGAGTTTTTCCAGGTCCGGCGAGAGTCGGAATGGGAGACTCTGCCCCGCGAATCCTTGATATCAATCATAGGCCAATTTATCGAGCAGATACGGGCCCTATCCCTCACTACGCCCCTTGAATTATTACTGGACTATTTAACCCGAGCACGCTTCTGCATCTCGATCCCGTATGAGTTTACCACAACTCACAGCATCCTCGCTCCCCAAAAAGGCCCCCTCCCGCACCACTTACTTGTTTTACTTCGGACGGCCGTGAATGCCATCGCAGCCCCACACCGGCACGATTTGCTCCCCAACGAAAATCATCATTGGCTTGACGATGTATTCGAGAGCATACTCTCATACTGGAACCCGCTGGACGATGAGTTACCTCCGGCTCTCCCATGGTCGGTCATTCAATATCTAAACGATCGCAAATATGAGCTGGCCAAGATTGGAGTAGCATACGCGTTCCCACCGGGAGGATGGAAATCCATACCAGTGACAATTACCAGCGGGCCTTCCGGGTACTTGCTCAGTGAACGTCATGCACCGGAAATGATGCCTGAACCACTCACGGCGGTGTGGATGCTTTTCTACTACACCAGGGATCGGGTCAAAGTACCAGAAGAATGGCTAGTGCAGATCATTGACGCACTCTGTCGAGTCAATTCCCCTTCTATCTCCCCATCTGTACTTGCGCTGGCAAAACACGCCTTTGTGTGCATGGTAGAACAAAAAGCGCGAGCTACACGGAGCCCCTACCGTGTGTTTCACCATCTCATTGCCCAATTGACAGATCCCCTCCTATGCGCGGAGACATCTTTGCTGGACGGCGACCACGGGAACATAAATGAGGGCCACGACCTCTGGGAGATCTCGGTGCGGGACGACGACAGTGACAGCACATTTTTTGAGGGCTCTGAACCCTGGGAGAAAATGCACCACATCGCTGCTGAAGCGAGAATACACATCTTGATCGAGTTCATGGAATGCTGCGCATCTAGCCGGTTACCATTCAAGGCAGTTGAAACAATCCAGCACATTGGAGGATTGTCACTGATCCTCCAGCCAGCAATTCATCCAAACTGTCAGCGCCGCTTCGCAACCGCAGTAAAGACAGTGTTCAACGCTGCCGATCTCAGCAACCGGGACGAACTTTTGCGGGCAATTGTCAATCTCGGGGGGTTTGTGTTTAATTATCCAGTGGAGCGACATCTCGACTCTGAGGCGCGCGATATACTGAAGCAGACTTTTGCGACATACCAAGAAAAATTGTCACCCACAAATGATTCGAGGTTTGGACCCGCGTCCGCAAAATTGTCACCCAGTTAGACAGAAACGCAGGAGAATCCAAAGGTATGTGCGAAATTAACCGATCAGCATTGCCCCTCAATTCATACACGGACGCAGACATTTGAATAAAATAGCATTACAGATATCAGATGCAAACCCCGACCTCTGGCAGCAGCAGTCCAATCGATTCATAAATGGTTGCTGTGCGCCACACAGGACGTCCGAATATGGGGAAGAGGTTGCTGCTATTTGAAGTGTAACAGAAGAGGAACCGAATGTCGGCGAGTATAACGGCTGAAAGTGGGTGGAAGCGGAAACCCACTGGCAGGGCCTTTATTGTACCGAATCGCGTTTAACAGCTTTGTCGTGTGAGGAATCGACGAACTAGATGGCCGAAGCACAACCAATGGAAGTACTGGGTGAACATGCTGCCAGAGGAAAAAGAAATTAGCACTTGAAAGCTGTTGAACCGCCTGCTTGTCTTCATTAAATGTGCCAATGTCGTACCATATTCCGCCTGAGCTCGCGACCATCTCGCAGTCGTGAAGCCATAAACTTGATCGGTCGAGCCGGGGTCAGGCAATTCAGATTGCCCGGGTTGCTGTGATTTCCCTTGGAGGTTTCATGTTCAAGGACATTTTGCAATGCGTATCTTTGCCGATGAAGACTGAACTCATGACAGAAATGTGTCTGGGACAGCGGATAGTGGAGCCTTCAAGTCCCATACACTGCGTTCCGGCGGCCGAATGAATGAATGTATTATTGTTGTGCTTTTGTGCATTACTGTGCATTTGTGTTTGTGCTTTAATTCACTCCGAGAACAAGTCGATTTGACTGAGCTATCCTTCGGGCTGTGATCATGCGCTCGCTCACGAGCAGCTCACAAAAAAAAACCTCCCTTTACTCAGGCTGGAGAACAGGGAAGGAACTGGACGTGGTGTGGGGACACGGCCTCCTTCAATACCCGGTGTTGAGTGTGTACGACGCAGTCCCGCGTTCAATTCCCGGCGTCCGAATATCTAAGCTTTTTTTTTTCCTTTCCTTTCTTCTTCAAAAGTCTATTTATTGTGCCTGCACAAGATAAGACGAGATGGATTCAACTGATCATAAGTATTTCCTCGCCAAAAGAAGTACTTTGCTCAGCAAGATAAAGGTATTCAATCTCTCGACTGGAATTTCGGCCTGTTAAAAGTTCGATATTCAAAAGAAAATATCGCACGGAGAAATTGCTTGCAGGAAAAAAGTATTTCACTTCACCCAACCTGGAGGGGAGGAAAGGAATCGGATGTGGTGCGGTGACACGGCCTCTTTTAATAGATGTGATATGGGTCCGGGTACGGGTTGCCTTTTCGTACCCGCAGGTGGACCCGTGTGGAACCCGATATCCAACGTTGCTGAGGAACTCGGCGCCGTCGTGATCACTTGCTGCCGCTACCGGAGGCCCCGGGATTACGGAAGCGGAGCTGAACGCGTTCGAATCAACGCGTTCGAATCCGCAGGTTCACGCTCATTGCGGTAACCTTCAGATTGGCGAGCGTCTGTGTGTAGGATGAGGTATCCGACCGCGCTTATATTCTGTCGTAAATCCCGCCTACTTTTAAAACTGTTGATATAATCCTGCAACCTGACGAACATCTCATGCGACTATTTTCTGGCGCAGCGATGCAAGAAACCCAACCAGAGAATTATCAACGCATACAAGATTGATTTTGTAGATCATTTCGACAGGCCCTGCGAACGGAACCACGGATTGAGCGGCGTTGAAAATTGGCAAACAGTTTAACATACCAAACTTATCCGTCCTTCTCATCCCGACAGGAGGCTGAGACAGATAAGTTCTATATCGACATACACAGGGAACATTTACTTACCTCCTAAGATCTACGCGGCCACCATTCGCGCAGGTCAGTAAGTATTTTCCGTGTTTCCTCCCTTGATGGCCCTTCCGGTGGCTCAGATGCAATTTCAGCATACTGGGATCCGGCATTGGTGTCCAAGAATTCGATAATCCACTGGCCCAGTATGGGTTTGTCGTCCATCTCGATCCGAGCCTGCACGGCTGCCCTGGCCACCGAAACGCGGGTCTCACCGTATTCCTCGATGAGCTGGTCCACGAATCCACCAGGTGCGTCCTGAAATTCAGGAACAGTCCCCAGGATTGCTGCGATGCACCGTTCGTCCCCGGTAGCCATGGCTGTCTGCACGGCGAGGCGGACGACAAGGTACGTTATAAACACGGGACTCTTAATGCGCCGGGGACCAGTGGGAGAGAAGAACACGTATGAGCAGAACGGAACAGCTTCAAGAAACTGCATTTGCCGGAGAAGAGCCTGAGATCTTGTGTATCCGTCGCGCGCTGGCCCCATCTGCGTCAAGAAAAACACCTCGATGGAGGGTGGCTCGGTGGAGGAGGTGGCGTTCTGGACAACCGCGGGAGTCAGCGCCTTCCCACAGACCTTTTTGTGGTTCGGCCAGTCCGATTTTTGACAGGTCCTGCCCAAATATTTAGGTGGCGGACCAGTATTTCCGATAAAATACCTACCTGGAGCAGTAGAAAACTTTGCGTGGAATATTGTCGTTGCAATTTTTACACACCGAGAACCGAGCACCACTTTTTTCTCTGTCTCCGCAGCCCTCGCATATGCGGGTGCCCCAATGCATTGGGGTTTGTTCATTCTCGTCATCTTTGATCACCCGAGGAATTCCGACAAAAGATGAAACGGTATTGTACAGGAAGGACACTGCGCGGCGCTCAATTTCAGCAACGCACCCGGTTGATGAACTCACCAAGGAAGCTGTCGCGCATTGCTATCCAAATTTGGGCTCCCGCCACGTGTCCGGCGTTCTCGAGCCGCTCGATGGTCTCCTTCGTCCAACCTGGGTGCAGGTACGACGTAGGAGCACCCTCTGTGTCGTCTGGAACATATTTCTTCAGGAGGTTAAGAAACCCTTGGCCTTTATCGGTTTCCAAGGATTCCAGTGTGATATCGCAAGTATACATGCGGTTGTTCGGCATCTGGTCCGGTAGTCGCAAGCAGGTGCGCAAAAGCCCCTCTAACATGTGCGCCTCTCGTTCCGCGGGTGTCAGTGTTTTCCAGCAGGAATTTGGCCCCAGGATACTGGTAATGGACAAGACACGCAGATCTGCCTGAACCACACGGACGCCGCGCACGAGGTTGTAGTTCCATTCCATCTTATCCTGCTCTGCAGAGGGATTCGATGCCACCAACGTCTCCAAGTTGCGAACTTTGGAGTCAAAGAAGGGGAAGGCACGCTCCCATGCGGAGTTCCAGGCGGCGATCCCGTCTCTGAAGTCGGGCATTCCGTACGTCTGCGGCGGCGGAAACTTCTTGATAGGTCGAGGCATTAGTAGCTGAGAACGGGACAAAGTTTGGCGAAGTTTGCCATCACCACCGCTTCTTGCTCTCGGCCATCACCGCCGGCTTACACTCATTATTCTTATTCTTGCGTCAAGGCCGGAAATTATAGAGAATGACTCGCGGGCGGAGAACGGTGCGTTTCCCTGTTCTTCTGCGTCCTCAAAGCACGCGAGCTGATTCACACCTATGCAAATAGACCGCCGCAAGGCCCGACGCGCGTACTCTTTCCGACGCTCAAGACGGTACGGTGCTGGGCGAGGGCGGGGCGTGGACGGTGTGTCATTTCTTCTCCCTTCCTGGGTCGCTGGGCTGACGCTCTTACTCACCTATCTCGAAGGTGGATCTCTTTTTTGTGCTCAAACATGTGGTCAAGAAGGAAAAATGTGGCCAGGTTTTGACTTTTGATTAACCCGCTTGAATTCTGAACGTCACGTTGCAACAACTACTCGAAAGCGTAAGCGCCAGAAATTGGCAACCAAACGCAAGCACACTTGGATTCGCAGGATTACACAAATACATCGACGAGTCATTACAACTTTGGTATAATCTAAGTTAAGTAAGAGCAAAACAAGTTGGTTCGAGAGAGAGCGAGGAAAAAGGGAGTATAAAGTAGACGAAGCGACGAGACAAAAATCGACAGTGTATACGGACTGACCAAACCCAAAGAAAAATAAGAAAGACACAGGAAGCAGCACAGGCGATCATCCCCGTGGTCGCTGCTTCCAAGAGCGGCCATGTTACCTGTTAGGGCACTTTTGTTGGTGCGGCTCTGACCGATGCGAAGGCATCGTCTGCGGACCCATGCCATTGAAGCGCGGGGGACCACCGTGCGCAGGGCCGCCGGAACCACCGCCCATTGCATTGGTGTTCTGCGCTTCCGCAACGCCTTGGGTGCGCTCGGTGACAAGCGCTGGAGTTGGTGAGAGCGCGGCTGCGTTGAGGGCCCGACCGACGAAGCGAAAGGCGACGTTCGTGCGGGCCCAGCTGACGAAGTGAAAGGCGACGCCCGTGGAGTGGGCTGCGAACCGAAGCGACGCATGGGAGGGGAGGGGGACTCGAGCCGAGGATCTCACCCTCCTCTTGCGAGGGCGCGCGCGCGGAGAATTGAAATGGCGCAGGCAACGGTCCTCGGTGCGGAGACGGAGAACGTGCGGATCGTGCCACGTTTGAAGAAAGGGTTAGCGGTGAAGCTCGTGGATGGGGAGTGAGACGGCGTGTGGAAGGGCCTGGGCAATGCAGGAATGGAACGCGGGACGCCGTTGCTGGTGAAGGAGGGGGAGGGATGCCTGGGAGCCTTGGGTGAATGCAGCACGGAGTGTGGGACTGGGCGAGGGGTAGAAAGCAATAGATTGAGACGAGCACAAGTTTTGGATGCGTCCAAGTCTTTCCAAGTGTTTCGTGTAAAATTGCAGTTGGATAGCAGAGGTTTCGAGTCCGCATGTTGACGAGTAACGCGGTCTTTTATACGCACGGCCAGACAGTGCAGTACGAGACGTCGGAGGCAAGGGAAGGTGCAGGTAAACAGATGCAACTAAGAGTCACCGCCACCGTGATGGGATCAAACATACCTTTTGTCCCGAGCTCAAGCCTAGCGCAGCTTTCGTCTCTCCCGGGGTGCCACACCTGAACCTCTCGTCAACAGGACTATCGCAGCTCAATATCAAAGCACTTGGCTCCCGGTGGAGCATTCAAGGAGCATTCCTTTTATAGATCTTGCATTCTTCCTTTCATCCGCCCTGGCGACTGAATCTTGTTCTCGTATGAAGGTACCCAAGTTATCCATTAACTCGGACGTGGTGCGCGGCACACCCTCGCTTTATTTGACCATCCCTTATGGCAACAGGGACTGGACAGCTTCGGTTATGCGGCACGGCTGTTCGGCAGGCATGATTGGCGATGGTGTTTGACCCTTTGGGTGCGAGGACCCCAAACACAAGTTGTTTTACCTACTATCTTGAGGGTAGCTTCAAGTGCTAGGCCGGAAATAATGGCATATGCAGATTCTGAATCTGGGTATTTATCATAAATTCCAATTCATTCTAATTCTGCGTAAGAAAATTAAACCGCGTCGTCTGATACGGTAGGCCATTTTGGGAAGGTGGTTGAATTTTATTGTTCAACTCGGGTGATGCTTCCCCGCCATAAAGTACGGGCAAGAGCTCGTCACCATAAAGGAATGAAATTTCTCATTGTCAGAACTTTGCCCGGGCAGTGTCTAGGCGACCAGTGGGTAGTACAGCTTCGGGATGCATCCAATTTCGACAACAATGATGCTAATATCATTACTTTCCTGTTCGATGCATTTTGGCTTCGCTGGGAACCTCAATTTCTGTTTCTCTCGGCGTTCTTTTGAGGTGTATCACTGTGTCTTGGACCCGATAGGTAGTCTTCTGGATGGGCTCTCAACACTTTCTCCATCCCTCCTTGATTTTTCTAAATTCTCTATGCTGTTGGTTCCTCAACAGGTCTGATTCTTCTTGTCATGTTGTGCTTCTGGCCAACCACCTCACCATAGGAGGTTTAAGTGTGCTCATCCTTCTGACTACATTCTGGGGTTGATAGTCCATGGTTTGGTAAAAGTACTCTAGGGTCGTTAGATAGTGCCCCCGGTTTGCTGGATATTCCACCGATTCATCCCAATGTTGTGTCTTACAAAATCTGTTCTATTGTTCGACTTCATTGCATGAGATAGGTCTTTCAGATTACGCGAGGTTCAATGTTTTCTTCGACAGATCTAGATCCTCTCATGATTTCCTGTGACTCCAGTATCCGTAAACCGCCAGGCTCTGGTGTCTGTTCACATGTTAACAACTTTAATAACTTGAAGTTGGCTTTCAGTCGGGCTCTGAATTCCAATTGCTATCTATGGTTAAATATTTTGCTCGCAGGATTGTAGATGACTGGTGGATTCATTTTACTTTCGAACCTGATTTCCGAAATCAGGCACACACCAGAACCTAAGGTGGCTATAGACTCCAATCCATGTGGGTTCAAAAAACAGGGCTTTATTGGAAGGTTATGCTCATTCTGACCAAGAACAATCCTATTCCTTCTCCACATTGTTGCCAGTATGGTTGAACTGGTTCAAACTGTGCAAAAACTCCGCATAATCCTTGTGGTTCCAGGACAATTTCCTCATTGATGTGGTTCTTGCAGAGTCAGTTCAGATATGCCAGCAAATCATGTCGCAGAGGCCAAAGCCAAATTTTCTGGATCTTAGCATTGTGCTGGGTTTGACTGGCACCGTTTACTACATTCGCCCCAACCTCCTTTGCGTAAAAATGTAATTCTTAGGATGAACTGAAATTTTAACAAAATTCGGCCCAGATTTTTGCACAGGAGCCAACCCAAAGAACTCGTGAAATGGGTGCAACTAGATGCCCATCCCGTACCATGTGATGTGACTCCACTTTGCGGTTTACATTGAAATCACTGCAGAAAGCTTTGCTCATTCCCTAAATTAATTAGCTGGAACTCAATCCAAACCCTTGTAGAAATCACAATCACATCGGCACGACCGAGCCCAAATCAAACCGTGGGAAAGTCCATTGATGGCTTGATGCGCACTTTCATAAAATTCCCCCAACCCTCCGCATGGTTCTGTGCCTGTAAAATGCACATGGACCTGAAACGACCCTTGGAAAGCTCCAACATATCACATCAAGCAATCCCCTTGGGACCATATGTGGATTCCCTGATTTCCCGGACAACCGACTGCTCATTGGACCAATGAAGTTTCGCCAAGGTCTAGGCATTCTTGCATATGATACTCTCCTCCCCATGACTCTCTCTATTCCAAATTTATCGGTTGTTTCATCATTTTAGGCTGTGTGCACCACATGGACCATTGATTTACCTACATCCAATTTCATATATACTTGTCCGATATTCGGGCTCTGGAAAGGTATTCAAGCTTCCTGTACAGTGTGGCAATTCCCCCTCTTACTGTAACAGAGAATATACTCCGTTTCACCAAAACTTATCTTGACTCAGTTCCTGAAGAATACACTCAGAGAACTTCACTTATCGCCTTTTCACCCTCCAATCCTATCCAAACCACTCTCGACCATTCAGGTATATCTTGCTGTATTTAACGCTGACTTTATCAATTCTACAGGCTACCTATATGCTTCCGTGTTACCACACATCTCACCGTCTATCCTGTGCATTCCCCAATTCACCGTGTTGTCAGATACCTATTGGGTCATCTGAAAATAGTTCAGCTCTTGCGGCATTTGGAGTCCATTGCTAGTCTATCCGCACTCAACCGACTATCGTGACTAACGACAAGTCTCAACGATATTTTGGAGTATCTTTTATACGACGTCACAGTGATTCCAGTGTAGGACTAGGGTGTTACTCATCTCGGGGAATTTTGACTTGTGGATCCGATAATAAAAGGAGATTCATACTAATATTAATGGATAAAAGCTCGACCTCCTTCGGGTTTCTCACGCCGTCCCAATATTAATGAGTCTCATTCCGACTCTTGCTTTTAACTGTGTATGATTCCTGTGAGTAATGAAAAAGTTTCGGAAAGGGTTTGATTTTTTTGCCTCGTGACCATTGGTCAGCCTGCCTGTGAGTGAGAGGTGACACTTGTGGTGAGGACTGTACTACGGTGCCGTAGTTGTTGCCTTTTTGTGCACACATGCCTAATTGATGGGCATGTTGGGGCGGCCGTTCCCTGATCATAACTCTGACGAGCATTTGAACAGCCCTGTCTCTTTGCTTGTCTTATGATCACATTTTGTTGTTCATTGAACAAGAAAGTGTTCGATCTTGTTTGATCTTGAGGACTCAAGCTCTGTGAGTTGAAGAGTCTACCCCTTAGTCTCAAAACATCGAGGATGTTTTCTAGAGAGAGAAAAGAGTGTTGTCTGTGTATGCACAATGTGGAGCTATCAAAATTTGTATGAGGCCAAGTCAGGACAATTAAAATTCGCAATTTTGAGCACACTGTTTAATCACCTTTACAGACGCTGTCTGGACCACCGATGGCAAGTGTGCTGCTATTTATTCGCATCTGGATTTTCAATGTCATCTATGTTATGACCAGCACCTTGTAAGAAATAATGTGTATCCCTATGAGTTGTTCAAGAAATTGGGCGCATACTTTTGTCGGGGGGAAGCATCACCCCAGTCGAACAACAAAATTCAACCACCTTCCCAAAATGGCCTACCGTATCAGACGACGCGGTTTAATTTTCTTACGCAGAATTAGAATGAATTAGAATTTATGATAAATACCCAGATTCAGAATCTGCATATGCCATTATTTCCGGTCTAGCACTTGAAGCTACCCTCAAGATAGTAGGTAAAACAACTTGTATTTGGGGTCCTCGCACCCAAAGGGTCAAACGCCATCGCCAATCACGCCTGCCGAACAGCCGTGCCGCATAACCGAAGCTGTCCAGTCCCTGTTGCCATAATCCCTGACCTCAATAAATGCGGAAAGCCCGGGTTCGACTCCCGGCGTCCGAATGGCCACTCTCTGGATGACATTTCCTTTTTTGGCCGTGACCACGCGGCGTCTTCAACAATGAACATTTACACGATTACTTTTTATCCTTACCCATAAAACACCCTCGGGACTCGGCATTTCTATGTACTCTCTCGTGAGCATTCCTCGACATCGCATACATCATCTTCGTCTCTGACTCAGCCCTGGAAACTCACCTGCGTGGCCTGGCACCAAGGTGAAAGAGTACCTCGGATGTGGTGCACCACGCACACCCGCTCATATTCCAGAGTTTCTGTGAATTGAGGTGATGCGGGAATCCCGGGTTCCACTCCCGGCGTCTGAATAAACGATATGCGTTGCGATTTTTTTTTCTCAGAGGTTTCTACGACAGTGATTCATTTCTTTCAAAGCTGCTCACTGTTCACATGGACACTAATCCTTATGATAAGAACCCATGCAACTCATGCCTTCGGGTATTTCATATTTGGCACCGAGGTTAACGAGTAATTCGGACGTGGTGCACAGCGCACAACCGCTCATTTCGGGTTTGGCATATCTCCACTCATGCGGCAAGACCGAGTTCGATTCTCGGCATCCGAATGAACGACCATGAGCCATCATTTTACTTCTTTTTCTGGGTTGTTTCTCAGAGGTTTCTTCACTTCATTCCATCGAGGTCATCAGATGGACGCGAATCCTTATGATAGGAACCCATGCAAATCCTCTCTTCGAGTATTCCTGCACATCATTGTTTTTCGGGGAATCGCAGCCAGAAACTGACCTGCGTAGCCTGGCATCAAGCTAGATAGTACCTCGGATGTGGTGCACGGCGCACACCCGCTCACAGTGAGATACTATGCGGCATTCGCTGGAGGAAGGACTGGGTTCGACTCCCGGCGTCCGAATGAATGGTACCAGGTTGGTTTTTTTCCGTCCTTCGGTGGTTTGCTTCATTTCCTGAGAGGTCATTCGCATGAATGCTGATTTATCTCACAGAGACCCGAACTCCTCTCTTCGAGTATTCATGCACGGGTTCATTTCCTTCGGGCTCATTCGCATGATGCTATTTGTTCTGACAGACCTCAACTGCTCTCTTCTAGTATTCATGCACATCATGCTCGTCTCTGAATCACGTCCAGAAGTCCAGAAACCCCCTTTGTACCCGGCACCAAGATTAGAGAGTACTTCGGACGTGGTGTACGGTGCACACCCGCTCGCACTCACCAGTTCCCTTTTGAATTGAATGGTGCGGGAAGTCCGGATTCGACTCCCGGCGTCCGAATGCACCTTTAGAGTATGTTTTTTTCTTCTTTTTCTGGTTTCTTCACTCCACTACCTTCGTGGTCATTCACATGCACGCTAATTTATCTGACAGACCTCAACTGCTCTCTTCGAGTATTCATGCAGATCATTATTTATCGCTGATTCACGCCTAGAAATTCACCGCCGTAGCCTGGCATCAAGGCTAGATACTCTATAGTACCTCGGACGTGGTGCACTGCGCACACCCGCTTGCACTCCACCGTTTCCTTCAATTGAATGATGCGGGAAGTCCCGGTTCAACGCCCGGCGTCCGAATAAATGAGGAGTTCACGTTTTTTTTTTCACGATTGTTTTTCACGATTGTTTCTAGTGGTTTCTTCACTTCATTTTCTTGGTCATTCCAGTGGACGCGAATCCTTATGAAAGGAAGCCACGCACCTCATTATTTATTGCTGAATCACGCCCAAAAACTCCCCTTCGTAGCCAGCCGCATAGGCAGGACAGTACCTCGGATGTAGTGCACGGCGCACTCCCGCTTGTTGTTACTGCCTCGTCAGATTGTGAATGCGGGAAGTCCGGGTTCGACTCGAATGAATAGTACCGGGTTGGTTTTTTTCTTTGTTTCTTTGCTTCATTTCCTTCGAGGTCATTCGCATGAATGCTAATTTATCTGACAGACCACAACTTCTCTCTTCGAGTATTTCATGCACGTCTTGGTTTTTCGTTGAATCACGTCCAGAAACTCGCCTCCAAAGTCTGGCACTCAGTAGAGAATGGAACTCGACGTGGTTCATGGTGCACACCCGCTAGCAGTTGAAGCTCACAGAGGCAGTAATGCGGGAAACCCGGGTTCGACTCCCGGCGTCCGAATAGACTTGCCTGCAAATCTTTTTTGCAGCGGCTGCTCTGATTTGTTGACAAAACCTGTATGTCGGCTCTTACTTTCTTTGCTCTTCAAGTCAGTTACGGATGGCCACTGGATTGCAACTTCTTACAGAACAAGCACCACTCACTCCTTTGTCAACATCACTAGCAACGCCATCTTCGCCATGAAACACCGCATTGGCTCTCTGCCTGTGAAGGAGGGTCTCCAGCTGTACATGGCTCGGGTTGACTGCTACCTTATTTCAGCAGCCGAGATATCGATCGACGTGGACGCGCACCCACTAGATGAATACCTGGACGCGCAACACCTCTTTCTTCGACGACTTCTCGGTATTAACTCCCGCTCGATGCTAGCTGTTCTCTTCACCGAAACTGGTGTAATGCCGATTCGGATCCGACGACTTCTTCTAGCTCTCTCGCGCCTTCGGTACATGGTGGAACTCGGGGACGAGCGAAGGGTGCGCTGGGCACTGCTCGATTCCGTTGATCTGTTTTCGACGGGACATTCCTCTTGGGCCGGAAATATCGCCATCTTGTTGCGTGCTCTTCCTACACCCATTCGGATTGCTCCTGGAGATTATCTGTCGATCCCCACCATTGAAGCCATCACAAAGAAGGTGGTTGAGGCAGTTGATGCCGACCTCCAATTCGACATCAACTTCTTGCAGAAGACACACCTGCTTCGGAATCGCCTTGAGTATGTGGAAGAGTCGGAAACTCTGTCTCTCGTTACTCGCCGGCGCCGCCATTACCTCACCATGGTTCTGATTCCGGCCCACCGCATTGCGCTAACTCGCCTCCTCCTCAGCGACCATAATCTCAGTGTCGAACGCCTGCGGTATCGCGTGCGGTACCGGCTTCCCATTCCTCGAGAGGAAAGGTTGTGCCGGTTCTGCCGCGAGGCTGTGGAGGATGAGGTGCATGCTATGCTAGACTGCGAGGCGCACCCGTCACTCGTTCACATGAGGGCGGCTTTCTTACGCCACATTTTCGAGTGTGATCCGGTGCTGAAAGGCCAGTATGTGATCCTCTCTCACTACGACTTCTTGTGTCGTATGGTGTCGTCAAGGAAGGGGGTGATGCGTTTGGCGAAATACGCGTGCGATGTATTGGCTCTCTTCGACTCGGTCGAGCGGTTTCTTCCAGCAGGATATAACGTTGTTCAGTAACTCTGGTTCCCGTCTACTTTGTTCGTTTCGTGAGACCCATGCGGTCCTGAGGACTTGTATGGTGTTCGAACCGATTGGGCCTGGTAGATGTCTGTAGCATATATAGCTGGCCACTTGTATGTCGGTACAGTCCCCGTATGTTCCTCAATGGGACCGCCGCGGGTTATACATTTCCTTCCTTCCTTCCTTCTTTCCATGCATCATCTGAGTCTTTGAATCCTCTGCAGAAGCTCACCTCCATATCCGGCACCAGGATTAGGAAATAGCTCGGACGTGGTGCATGGGCACTACTCGCTCACAATTTACAGTTTTTGTTAGGCATATTATGCGGTGGGAATTCCGGGTTCGACTCCTGGCGTCCGAATGGACCATAACGTAGGTTTTTTCTTTCTTTTTCTTCCGTTTTCCTGGTTTTTCACTTCATTGAAGTCCCGAATCGAAGATGGATGCGTTGGGAAAGAAGAGCATGGGTCGAGCACTGCGAAACCTGGCAGGTGCGCTTCTGGTTTGTACGGCTGGATTCGGGCGTACTGGACAATTGGGGCTTAATCCACCCCCCTTGGTCCAAAATCTTTTTACAATCTCCTCCCCCATCCCATTCATATTGTATTTTCAGCTGCCAATATAAGAAACACAAGACAATAATTCGGACATGGTGAACGGCGCACGCCCGCCCACAATCCCACTGATTCCCATTGCCGGGCCGTTGAATCTACCAAGGCCTCGTACGGGACAAGACAAAAAATCGAATGATAAAGTCTGACCTTGTCACAGCATATCGCACCGACCGCGTTGCAAATTAAAAAGATAATGCAACACGCGCATAGTGAACGAAATTTGTTCCAGATGAGCGAGTTTATCATCATCGTGAACTTCATTTTCAAGCCTCTCGAACACAAATAAAGCACACAAAATCTTGTGCGGAAATCCAATTTCTTGTACGAGGGGCAAGAAAAAAATATGTAGGGTGCAAAGTGGTTCGAAGTGTTGTGCCGAGGAGCGAAGAGGGAGCACAATGATGTATGAACTCGATGAGACAACAGGGTTTGGTTCACAATGGAGCGTATTGGAGAATTATTTGATACGGTCGCATATAAATCTCATATAAGTGGTACAAAATTGTCCTTTATGTCTGGTTCAAGCTTCGGGTCTACAGCGTTCGGGAACTGGCGATGGCACCAACCAAGTAGGGACTCCCGGATGCACTAAAAGCCCTTGCACCGCTGTACCGTACTTTAATTCTTGAGGCGTTCCACAACGATGGGAAGCCGCGGTTCGTTGTCGACGTGCGGCGCTTGAATAATATCACCCTTGAGCCATTTGATGTGCGGGTCCGGCTGAGAGAACTGGAAGGCGCGCAACAGGACACAGAGCACGACCTCTGGAAGTGAGCGCTCTATCAGTCAAGTTTAATGAAATGTGACTATTCCACTCACTCATCTCTAGTTGCGAGAATTTGAAGCCGCTGTGAAGAAGCAAAATAGGTAGTTCAAGTTCAAGATAGGCAAGGAGTACACGACTCGGAGACGCACATGCAACTCCTGCCTCCACCAGCGAAAGTCATGGTGTTGCCGTAGACCCCGCAGAGCTTCGTG
Source organism: Mycena leptocephala (assembly GCA_029378395.1). Classification (NCBI taxonomy): domain Eukaryota; kingdom Fungi; phylum Basidiomycota; class Agaricomycetes; order Agaricales; family Mycenaceae; genus Mycena; species Mycena leptocephala. Next base: position 224,486 of record JARJLF010000190.1, read on the forward strand.
GTAACGAACTCCGCTTTACCGTTCACCCATCGCTCGGGTCGGAACTCCAGTGCGTCTTCACCCCAGACCTGCTTGTCGTGATTCGAGCCCCAATAGCGATGTAGCATAAGGTTCCTTTAGGGACGTTGATTGAGTCCATAATTGTACCATCCAAGCCAGTGACCGGTGTGCTGAGGGGCAAAACGGTGTCTTCCAAGGGTCTGGAATTCTTGTCAGAAGATTCGACGGATCAAACCCAAGACTTACTGGCGGATTACCGCTGGGGTAACTGGCGGATATCTGCCGGGGTATCAAGTTGAGACACGTGTGCGAATTACACGGCGGGAGACTCACAGTCGCATTGTTTCACGTATAACGGCATCGAGATAGGGTAGTCCCACAATCGTGTCATGATCCATCGTTTCAGGGTAGGCGAGAATTTCCGCCCGAAGCTTGTGTTGTATATCCGGACTTTGTGCAATTATGTGGAGGAGCCGGTTCAACGAGGAGGAGGTTGTGTCAGTTGCGGCTAAGACAATCATTCTGTTCGCAAAATCAGCAACCAGGATTCCGTAAAGTTCGGTACTTACGAGGTGGAAGCAACGAGCTCTTCGTCGGTGAGGCGCAACGTCTCCTCGCTAGACATATTGCTCTTCACTAAATGAAAGATGTCAGCGAAGGAGAGGTGAACGTCAGATCTGAGATAACACACTCAAGAGGCTTATTATGTCTTTCGCCTCGTCTTTGACCTCTAGCGTACCATTCCTGATCGCTTCCTTGCGCTCTTTGACGAGGTTCAAGGCAGTAGCACTCATAAAATCGGAAAGGTCGCGTATCTCGCGCAGCGCTGGGACCGGGAGTACACTTATCATGAAGCGGAGGAAGGACCGGGCGGGTATTTTGGCAATGGTAGGGAGGACGGGTAGCCATATCGCGAGTTTGTAAACCGCGGGACTAGGGGTACAGAATGAATTAGACTATTCGAATCTCAAGAGGCATACTACCTGACACTTACAGTAGCCCCTTCAAGGCCCGCGCATATTGGTCGGTGCGCTCTTCCCCGGGGAGCATGGGATCAAACGAGTAGCCAATCCCCGTCTGGCCGATAAGCTCTAAGGATGTGCGAGAAAGAATGTTGTTGAAGTCGAGCTACTCCGATGATCAGCTTGGTTCTCAATGCCAACACAGAGCGGTACCTGCCTCCTGGGGGCCGTCACGAACGAAGGGTTGAATAAGACCATCTCGAGCCTGCCGGAAGAATGAGATGCAATAAGCGATGCGAAACTAGTTGGCACACCCTCTGCACGACTTCATAGAACATCGGAACCATTCTTCGGAGATTCGCGGTGGAGAATGCGGGGATCATGATTTTGCGAAATTTGCGGTGGTGGTCGCCCTCAGTGAAGGCTATACCTGGGCCGAAAACCAGTGAGTTCACCCTGAGGTACACCGTCAGGAGGATCACGGTGAATGGGGTGAATATGACGGACGCAATCGAGTCTTTATGCTCTTCATAGATATTTTGATCCTTGACGAGGATGCTCTGCATTGCGGCCGGATCGAACACGAACAACGCACGAGCCTTAAAAAGCTTCAGGAGTGCAGCGATAGACAACATCACTTTCTTACACCGAGAAGTCCTTGGAATCTGACAACACGTCCATAATTTTGCTCCAACTTTTCCTGGAAATCCCAGCCGTCGGCATCATGATATTCAGTGAGATTGCCTGGCGAAGGGGGTGGGAATACGATATGATATACATGCAAAACAAAAAAAACAGGTCTCGCACCGGTAATAAAGGATTTTGATGGGGGGCCAGGTATATTGTCCAAGGTAGAGCATGAGCGACGTCGGAGGATACGTATCACATAGAAGATCGCGAGCAGAGCAATAACAGTAATGATGGGAGTCATTGGGAGGCGACGACGGCCTGGCGGATTGTAGAACCTTTTATCTACATCGATTAGTAACGTTTCCCGCATCCTCGGGCAATGACTCGCAGCGTCTTGATATGCGTGCGAAATTCAATTGATTTTTGTAGCATTATCATACTTGTCAAGACGGAAGTGATTTCAACATCAACGCATGGAGCTGACACCGCATTCAATTCCGCAGCGATATTCGGGGCCGCTGCCATTATTAGCGACCACTAGAGGCACGGCAAAGTCAATTAACATTAGTGCACCGGTACACATTTCAAAAGAACTGAGTCTCACGAAAAGTCGTGGCGCCGTGTTCAATTGCGTGTTTTCCGCTGCCCCGGTTCAACTGCGTCATACAGTATTTCGTCGCGGGTCCGATTTTAGTCAAAGCGGAGATGAAGTCAGCTGTCGTCGTTTCTAAACGCGTCTAAGGAAAGAGCGTCGAGTTTACCACCGATCACCATACTCGAGTATTTGATCGGCGATCCGACTCGGAGTCTACGATTTACCGCATGACTCCTCCTCCTCCTATTTTTGACAAGACATTTTGGGATTATTCTAATCAGCAACCCCCTTGTCGTGTACGGGGGTTGCTGGATAGAAATTTCCTATCCAGCAACCCCCCACGTGAGACCGAAGCGGAGGTTTTGACACCGTTATCCCACCTGTTGCCGTCGATTTTGGCCACATTGCGGGTGCGGAAGAGTGCATCTTCTAGGGTATGTGCCCGTGTCTCCTCCAATTTTTTGCGTTTTTTTCCCCGGCTATTTCTGAACTCTTTGGACTTCCAGCAGAGCCAAAGTGTGAAAATGCGATTGATTCCCGGATTTCGGCCCAAAAAATTCGAGTAGCTGTCTCGAGTGTTTCCTCCTTCGAATGAATTTTTGTAACATTACTCTGGCCTTTGTTCGTCGTCAAGAAGAGCCCGAACACGTCCCGCCCCTTCCCGCCACTGTTGCCATCAGATCTGGACTTATAAATGAGAGGGTTGCTGAATAGCAGCAACTCTTCGTACATCAGCAAGGGGGGTTGTTGATTAGAATTATCCGACATTTTGTGCTCAGCTCTCGAACTCCTTCTCCTTGAACATACCCAACTTCCTTAAACCGCGCAGAAGCAAAACCATGACCGATTCACTTTGAAATTTCACCCTCTAATCCAAGCACCTGCACAAGACAATAATCGGACGTTGTGCAGTGACAATCCCAGGTCGCCAAAAACGCTGTTTCGTGGGGGGAGCCTCGGGTTCAACTACTCCCGGCGTCCAAATGCTTCGTCTCTGCATAGTGCGCAAAACCATTTATGGCGGCCGATTGGCTAACACAGAAACTTCAAACGTAGGTGACTGGGTCATAACACACTCGAAAGGTCCCCCCAAATTAAATGTGGACTTGTCGCGAAAAGAAACACAAGAGCGGATCACCATCCGAGTTCAAGCACCCCACAAATGTCACTTGCTTCCTTGAAGTTCCTCCCACCACAACGCAATCCAAAGCTCTTCCCCACCGTCCTAGGAGGCCTGTAATATCGTCTGCGCTCCACCTTTCAATGCTGGCTCAGATCACATGTCACACAAGATGGATTCTGGAATACTGGGCTCGACCTCAACAAATCTGTGTGGGAATCCTACTTCCAGTTCGGAAGCCCATGAATCTTTGCCGCGTACTGGGACAAGCAGCGATATACATGTATAGCCCCGGAACGACAGAATCGCGTTTAACAACCTTGTCGTGTCACTGCTGTGATGGATCAACGAAAATAGATGGCCACAGCACAAGTTGCACAACAACTGTAAGTACTGGGATAAGACTCAGGATAATATATTATCTTGGCGCGGTCCCTTTCGGAACATACCAAGTTGTAGCTTACAAGTACATCGGCCTCTATAATATACTGTGCTATACCACTGGGTGAACATGCTGCCAAAAGAAGGAGAAATGACGCTGAAAGCTGTGGAACCCCTGCTGTCTTGATGAAGTCAAATGCTATCATATTCCACAGCTCGCAACCATCCCGCAGTCGTGAAGCTGTAAACTTAATCCGTCGAGCCGGGGCCAGAGAATTCAGATTGTCTGGGTTGCTGCGATTTCCCTTGAAGGTTTCATGTTCAAGGACATTTTTCAATGCTTATCTTTGCCGAACTCATGACAGAGTGCACTTGGAGCGATGAAACGTGGTTGTATGGGCGAGACGGATCGTGGCATTAGCCCAGATTCAGAATCAGATAAAGAGGCAAAATTTCATCGACCCTTCATCAATGAACAAGGTGCATGCTTCTGTGGGCGATGCGCATCAGCTGTTATTTAAATCTGTGGCAAGGAACTGATACAAGGCCACTGCCAATCCACCACAATATCCTCACTTCCCTGCACAACATTCGAATCGTCGATCCCCCGCCTGCAGAACGTCGTATCCACTTTCCCAGAAATGGAGAATGCCGTGCCGTGTAATATAGGGAAATGTCGGCCAGAATACCTGCCGAATCTGGAAGGGGGGGACGAGAGCCGGAAAAGGCCGCCGGGAGCAGCGCGAGGAGCATAAGAAGGAGCGGCTGCTACGACGGATGCAGCTGTCTCAACTCCTCGAGAAGCCTGCTGAGGGCCACTTACTCTTGTCTCTCAGTGAGTATTTTCCAACTCCTCACCGTGAAAATTGACCGCAAGTTTCAGCTTCAGCACTTTTATTCTTTTACTTGTCATGGCGCTGGAGCTAATCGGGTGGTTTCTTTTCCTTGGACTGCTCATCACCATTCGTGCGTTTCTTTCATGGGTTTATAATATATGGCAGCTCATCTCATTTCACAGTCGCATATCTATTACTTATCATCTCGTTTGGGTCCACTCCAAATATTAATACCCCCGGCTTCAAGCGCGAAATCCAGCGCCCTGCTATGACATTCATGGGCAGTCCGTATCGTTTGCTGGCGATTCATCGGTCGGACGAACGGGTACCACCGGTTGCGGGTGGTCCTTTGATTTTTAGATTTGCTCATTCCTCTTTTCCTCGTCGTTCACATGTTTCCTTCTATACCCGAGACACTGCGTTCAGACCCCCCCGTAGGCACAGGTCTGCCAGATCCTGATAGGCAGACCAGTGTGCCGACCCTTGCCCATCCATTTGCCCATCCCTGCCGAGGTTGGTCTAGGTATTCCCACTGGATTAGGCACACATAGATCACGTGGGCCGATGAGCCTAGCTAAGCTAGTTAGCCAAATTCAAAATCGGACATGGTTTGTACCCATCAGCCATTCCAACCAACACCAACCTAGACCCAGGTCGCCAAGGTTGACCAAGGTTGGCCAAGATGACACACCACTGTCGGCGAAGATCTACCAAGGTGGGCAGGCTTTGCCTCGGTAGGGATGCTAGACCAACGTCGGCCGATGCCTATTAGGGTAGACCAACGTCGGCTTGGGTGGGCAGTCCGTAGGCGGGGATCGGTGAAGGTGGGCACATCTGTGCCTATGGGGGGGTCTGAATGCAGTGAGAGTGCCGTGTACTTTATTTCTTCAATTATGATTGGACTTGCTCAATTTCAAGCGTTGACTGGCAAGAGAGATCGGGATCGAGCTTCAGGAAATTTCGACTGTAAGTAGAATTCTAGCGGTACGCCCAATGAGGTATTAGTGTTTAGATTCTCAAGATGCTAAACACCCCGCCGCAACTGAATCAGAGTCGGTCCTAGCTTGTCGAAGGACTTTTTTTTCGTATTTCAGAGCTCATGGACCTGCGGTTGTCCGTGAAACACTATTACATTAATTGGGCCAACCAAGATTCTAGGAATTTCAACTTTTCCATCGCACTTCCAGTTGCGCGTGGACGTAGATTTTCCTGAACTGAACCCCAACGAATTATATTGCATTTGAACCGAGGGAATTAATATATGTCTAATCCGCGGAGCATATGACATCACGAAGAGAATTCAAGGAGATATCGCCTACATCTACCTCTGGTAACAGCTGGTCGATGTGTCGGGATCCAGAACCCCTCCTCCTCGCTCTACGCTGTCTCCGACTTGTATGATGAGGGGTGATCCACGGGGCCGGCGATAGCCCGGGTAGGTGAGACGGAAGGCCAGATTCGACGGCAACCGCATCGGCGGGAAATGCATTCCATACATCGTCGATCTGGGGTTCATCTCCTCCCCATGGCTCACCTCTTCCGCTGGAATCCAGACGACATCTCTGAGGAGTAATTTGGGTATCTTCATAATGTCGGAGCGGCGATGTATGGCGAGGGTTAGACATTCCAATGCTACCGGAACGGCGGGACCGACTGCAAGAAACTACGAGTGGTGAACGATTAGCTTTCGTGGATATTCACAACAAAATACGGACCTGCCCATATGAAAATACAAAGTCTTTCTCCACCGTCCAGACATTCAACTTCCTTGACCAGCCCTCAAACATGACTATGGCGTAAAGAAACGGAATCCACGGGTGCATTTTCATGGCGATATACCTATCCATAAACCAGTAGAGTATTAATATGAGTACTTGTCCATGGTACAATATACGCACCGTGTCGCGCAGAAACCACATCTGAATAATTTAGCTAATCACGATGTTTGTGCCGAAGATTGGAAAATTCACTCACACTCCCCTCCTCCAATAAAATGATTTCTTAATGGATGGATGGCGCGCTGAATCTCTATGTGAGTTCCCATATTTTTGAAACACACAACAACGGCGACTCACCCGCAAGTTTACGCATCAGTTCCCACCTGAGCCTTTTGTGTCGCACGAGTACGCACTCGTATATAAGAAGTGAGGTACCAACTAGAGCCACCCAGCGATAGACACTCCGATGTCGGAATAGCTCTGCGACTGCCAACAAACTCCGGTTCCGCATGGGATGGGAGAATAGATTTTGGTGATGCCATTGAGTTGGACAGAAATATCGAGCGCCAAGCATAAAAACAGGATGAGAACGCCGCAGAGTCCATCGAAGATTTCCCGACAGCACAAGTCGGTCATGAACCCGTTCCAGGCAATTGCAGGGGCCGTCGAGAGGAACTTCAGATTGAGGACGGCGCTCTTTGCCCTGTTAGCAACAGTTTTGATGAAGAGCCTCGGAAGCACCAAGAACATGCAATATGCGCAGATTGGGGAGCGGGTGAGAAGGACGGCAAATTCAGCGTCGTCTATGCTGAGCTGGTTGCGGCGAATAGATATAAGGACGCCAATCATGATGAAAATCATCTGCAGCAGGAGTAGCCCATAGTAAGAGCGAGGACTTTTGGTTGACCATGCAATAAGCATTGCTGTTTGGAAAAATAAACGCTGTTCGTGGACTACAGTACAAACTTGAGAAGGCTTACCAACGCCGATGTGAGTAATAAAATCTTTAACAAAGAATTAGTACGGAAGGACGACATGTATGACTTTGACCTAACTAGATAGCCGTACGATGTATCCCTGCATGTCCGGGTTCATGACTTTACATCGGCGGAGAACAAGGAAGGTGGTAACAATGAGGGTCGGCTACGAGTTATGTCCGTCGATGAGTTACGTATATAAGGCACTTGGAAGCTGTTGAGCCGCCGTTATCCCGGGTGCGCACAGCACTTGCACTTTTAGGGGAAGGCACATCGCGCTTGAAAGCTGTTAACGTTGGCCCTGTCCGCATAGAACTGCCATCGCTGGCAATTATGCCGCACTGCCTGACATTCGATTTCCGCTAACGTACTCCGATCCACTCCCCCGGCGACGTACATGCACTCCCCGAGGCACTGCATCAGCCGCTGTTTCCTGCCCACCCTGTCCGTGTGCTTCTGAATCTCGTCGTCGAGAACGACACCGTGTTCGGCGTTCTTTGCGCCAGCGATGACGTCATTCCTGTCCGCGCCTGCACTGCTCCTCCGCCACCCTCGACGTGCTCGTCTAAGTAGCCCGCGGGGACACCATCCACGAGCGGGGATAGATTCAAGGCGGCGAAACCCTGCACGCAACCGTCGCCCAGCTCGTCCAGGGATGCGTCAAAGTCTTCACCGGGATATTGTCCGCCAGTCGGGACTCGGGAAGAGTCAAGCGCTGCGGAGCCTTGTAGGCAGACCGCAGGCTATCACCGGACTCCTGCATATATCCGTAGCCCGCGTCGGTGTCGGGAAGGCGGGGACAGAGGACCCCGGTGTCGATGCGCTCTCCGCACCCGCTGGCCCCGCCCGCACCCGCCTGGTGAAGGGGATGAGCGATGGCTGGGAGGCGCCAGTGCTCGCTGGATGGCGAACGCAGCGGGGTCGGGATGGGGCGCCGTGCGGTGTATACACCCGTGCCCGCGAGGGTATAGGTCCGGAGGGCATGGACGTGCTGTGGGGACTCCGCCCGACGCCGGGTTAGGCAGCAAACCAGGTGGTGGGCGCTGCCTGCATTCGCTTCTTGTTCTTGGCTCATATTGATGCTCGTCGATGTGCTCATCTCCGAGTTCTGACTGGCAGACGCGCTGGCCCTGAAGGACGAAGGCGCATACAGGGCTAGACGAGTGGGCCGCAAGGTCCAGGTGGGTGCGCGCGCCTCCTAGGGTAGGGAGCGGGGGATTGCACGAGCTGCGGGGTGCTGGAGTAGACCGGACTGGCGCCAGATGTACGTACAAGCGACTGCGAGCTCGACGATGCAGGTGCGAGAGTGAGGATGAGGATGCGCGGAAGGGGGGACGGGAATCCCACGCGACGCTGGGGTGCTAGGGCCAGCGACGCTGGGGGTCTAGAGAAAGAGACCCAAGGTCCTGATGCATAGGGGGGAGGGGAAAAGGAGAAGATGGCGGAATAGCGGAGGATGAGTGCCCCGTGCGGTCCAGTGGGCAGTCGTGCTGAGTACGCTGGCGTCGCAGACTAGTACGCGTCGGTCCCGACCTCGACCTACTAAGGACGGCCACGGAGGATAAGGACACAACGATGGGGCAGCGCGGGGAGGAGCGATTCGGATGCAGAGGCGGGTGTGCATTCCAATTCTGAAGGACCTAAAGGAAAGCTGCGTGAGCATAACTTTAATTGCCGGCAGCGCGAAGATAGCGAGACGCACGGAGGTACGCGGCGACGGCCTGTAGGAGGTACACCCGCATGGTCGCGAGTGCGGGCAAGAGCGCATGCGCGTTCGCGAGGACGGTATCCTGTGGCACTTCCTCTTCACTGCCGTGATGGATTCCGCATTCGGGTAGGGGTAGATTTGGCCTCCAGACCCAGCTCATGATGGGCAGGCAAACCGCGAGGATCGAGGCTTCGACGGGGATGCCTTTGACGTGTCCACTGACGCTGAGCATATCGTCCATGTTTTCGGCGCTCGCTAGGTGGTCTGCGGGAGCGCGCCGAAGAAGAAGGTAGTGACTAGTTTGAGCGGGGAGGAGTAGATCGCCGCCATTCTTGGTTATTTAATGCGTATATTTCCAGCTTGAAGGGAAGCAGACTAAGAGTCTTAGACGAGAGATGACTCAGATGAGTGGCTTCAGATTTGAGCATGAAACAAGCGCCATAATCCCAGTCATATAGCAGAGTCCAGCAAGGTTGGGCTACAAGTAGGTACATTCAGCCCGATCTTGAGGAAGAACGCCGCAATGCGCGACATGTTGGTGAGGAGGAGAAGAGGCCCGGGAAGCTGCAGGTAAACAAACACAACTAAGGTCGGCATTGACGGCGGTGATGGGATCACACAAGCGCTTGTCCACGTTCACATCCAATTCACATCCTTACTCTCTGCCCAACCTCTGCCATTCATGTTTGTCGATCCGGGATATATCAAACCATTTTCAGCAAGCCGTGATGTACCCGAACCAAAAATATATCTGATGTCGGATTGCCGGCGCTTCTTTCGACCAGCTTTCATCTCCAGATTCTCATCTACAGTAACACACACGATGAACGAAGACGACGGGGACCTCCGCCACGGTATATCCCTGCAGAACTACTTGAGAACGCTCTAATAGGTACGAATCCTAGTGATGAGGCCGCCGCCACCAAACTCTGGGCGGTTTATATATCCCGAGGCGGAGAAGTACGACAAGTCCCTCGTCGAGAGCTGGAAGAACGACATGGAAGGGATGCTGATATTCGTGAGTCCCGCCAGAGTCCAGCAGCAGATACCTCACGCAGAAGTGCCAGGCTGGGCTCTTCTCCGCGAGTTTGACCGCGTTCCTCACTGAGAGCTACAACTTAAAACTCTCACCCCAATTCGGACGACCAGACGGTGAAACTTCTGGCTCATATATCGCAACAGCTGGCTTCCGGGTCCAATAGCACCGCATTTCCTATCTCCTCACCCGTTGCCTTCACTCCATCCACGACATCTCTCATCTGTAACGCGCTTTGGTTCATGAGCCTCGGGCTCAGTCTCACCTGTGCCCTCATAGCGACGCTTTTGGAGCAGTGGGCAAGAGAATCTATCCATAGGGCCGACCTGCGCTCTGCTCCACTGATACGAGCACGGATTTACTCGTATCTCTACTACGGCATGAAAAAGTTCAATATGCATGTCGTGGTGACATCATTCCGCTCCTCCTACATGCATCCCTCCTCTTCTTCTTCGCTGGTCTTGTCGCCTTCCTTATCCCTGTGAATATTATCATGACTGCCATCTCCGCCGCTCTTCTGGTCCTCATCATCACAGCATACTCTGTTCTCACCTTCCTACCTGTGCGATACATGGACTGTCCGTACCGCACGCCGCTTTCTGCAGCATTTTGGCGTCTTCTACAGAGCTCGAAGGCGATCTGGACTCGTCGCCCAACCTCTGCCGAGGGGGCCATGGTCGAAGTAAATCCGTCACGAAACAAAACTATGGTCGAAGCAATGATTCACAGAGCCAGTGAACATTCTCTTGTGCGAAGGGAGCGAGATTACCGGGCTCTTGTCTGGACTCTCAGATCCCTCGCGGACGATGTTGAGCTGGAACCATTTGTGGAGGGTCTCCCTGACGTACTATGGAGTCACAAAGGACAGCGCCACACATATTCAGATCACATTCGACGTCTAGTGAACCACCCTGAGGTACAATTGTGCTCGCGCATCGACAGTCTCTACGGGAGCTGTTTCAATGGGATTTTGTCAGCAGAAGTCAGTCAACGCCGGAAAATTTCCTGTTACAAGGCATTCTAGGCTGTTGCCAGTCTGACGCAAAGCGTGCATACAACAAGGCGCGACGACCCCAGCCTCCCTGCAGATTTTCACGACTGCCTCGCATATCCTCATCCGTTTATTCCGTCCGAGATTGATCAATATGCCATCTCAGCCCAAACAATGATGAAATGGAGCACATTTTGCGCACTGTATCGTCGGATTGAAGAACAATGCCAATATTTGGTCCAATGTCAAGATGGATCGCACCGAAATTCGCTTCTTGCGCCTGTCGCCTCTTTCTTAAACCATCTGACCTTGGTCTGTGGATCTCCTATCAATGGAATGACCCTTTTCTCGGTCAGGGGACGAGTTGGATCGATCAGATATTCCAGAACTCTTGCAAAACATCCAGAGCCTTCGAGATACAACTTCTTATGCGATTCTATTCGAATATTTCCTCAAATCGGTCTCTTTGAAAAATCGCCCGTATCGGTGGGACGAAACAAGGGCGACCATTTTGATTGACCGCTCGGTCCCTTTCTCTGCCTTCCAAGAAACGCTTGAGCAGACTCTCGATGCTGTTCCATACGACCACCTTCCCACAGGGCCCGATTATTCCTGGGTGGACGGCATCATGTTGGAGCTGTTTTGTTTCTGGAGACCAGCCAGCCTGGTTGTCATACCCCATGTTGTGATCCATTATCTCAGTCATCGAAATTCGGACATGGTTTTGTCCACCGTTCTGCGCCAAAGTGAAATAGCACCTTACTTGTGGCCCTCTTTTCAATCACGCTCTCCAACGGCCAAATGCCATTGGACGACTTGCTAGCTTCCCTCTGGGTTCTGGCATTCTCAGATGATTTTGATTCTGCTGGCGTTCCCCATCTGAAACTCTCATGCTCTATGTGGATACCCTAGATGCAATCTCCACGGCGAAGTCCTCCTTCTCTCCGTCCACGACTGCGCTCATCAAAACGGGACTCTTGACGTACATGTCTCGGCAAATCAATGCGAATATCGATTGCTGGTCAACTTTATTCCTTACTACAGTCACGGCAATAACCCTCCCAGATGAGTCTCTGCTCCACCGAAGATATGATATCTTGCCATCAGTTCAGGCTCGAATCAGGGCGAAACTTCGTGTCATTGCGGAGTTCCTCGAGCGCTGCACTCTTTTGAATTGCCTTTCAAAGCGGTCGAGACCTTCGACAGAATCGGCCAGATCCTGCCCAGGGCACCGATCCCAAGGCTCACCAGATCCGATTTGCCGCAAGCATTCATGCTGTTTTCGCTAGAGCCCAGTCGGCGGAGCTTATGATCGCCATCGTTCGTTCCAAATCTCTAGATCTATATGCAGGGGTCCCTGCAGATAGCTGGGGGCCGAGGGATTTCCGTGGCTGGATGAACCTATTGCTCACCAAAAACTGAAAGAGGCCCTAACTGATTATGAATTAACATTGGCTGCGAATTCCACTTCTCCCCAAGACTTGCTGGACCGATTGCGAACGATTTTGCGCGGCCTTGACACTTGGCACCCCGATCCATTTCTTCCGCATTCGATGTTCGAGTCCACGCCCTGACGAGCCCATGCGCCCTGACGACCTTGGACGATAGGATTAATTGCATTGTGTACCAACATTCGACAGACAGCTCTAGTTAATGTATGACCGCGGGTGGAAGGGGTGACTGTCTGACAATACTGGAGCCACGCAATATGCAGAGCAGATAAAACTGTGCGATAGGTAGCACTTACATTCGACGTACAGAAATAAAATACAGATTTGGACTACCACGGACGAACCCTGCATAATGTTCAAGCTCCAAAAGCCTGACCATGAACGAAGGAGAAGGGGCTCCGCCACGCTAGATCCACATAGAGATACATTTCAAATTTTAGTCATATTTGGAAAGGCACTTCAGGCACATAGACCTCACCTTTCTATGTAGGCCGGCCGCCGGCTATGTCACCCAGCACTCGTACTCGGTAGACCTGGAGTGCGTGTGTGGCGGTCTTCGGATCCAACAAAAATAGACTTCACGATGCGAGTAGCTGCTTCAAGTGACTCTACCTTCGTATCAGATTTTTCTGGCCTATTTTCACAGCCCGGATGGGCTCGACGTGCTTCCCGCCCATCCCGCCACTCTCGCCATCGGCCGCCATCAGATCTGGACTTACAGCCGCGTTTTCATGGTTTTTCCTGATTCTCGGTGAAAAGGGATCAGAAAAAAAATCCGGGAAAAATGGAGATACGAACTTGAAGCCCAACCTCAGATAATATTCAACTCTTAGCCCCCGAACGCGCCCCGAATGTGCCCGACATCGACTCTAAACAGCGGGCGGCGGTGTCAAACCTATTTTTGGCCACTAGTTTACTTCTCGCGCGGGGGTTGCTGATTAGAATTATCTAGGCAGCCATCCGAGGGGCCCCCGGTCACTACCTTTCGCGGCGGTCCGCTTTTCTCTTAATTTTTGGTTGATTTACTCTATGAAACTGGCCCTGAGGTGGCTGATTTACTCTATTTCGGACGGATATTTGGGGTCAAAAAATCAACAAAAAATTCTAAATTTCTTCTCCAGCCCGTTTTTGAGCTGAAAAAGCCTCTTTCCGATCTTTGGGTTCAAATTTGGGCGCAGTTGCCGTTTTCAAGCAATTTTGGCTCGTTCATATCTCAAAAGATTCCCGCTGGGGGCACTCTTTTACTCTATGAATGACTGGGGTTGCCATCTCCTGAGACTCTATATTCAGGACCGAGAAAGAGCAATTTTGGGGCGTTGATTTATTCTATCGCGGACCGATACAAAAGGTAGTGACCGGGAGGCTTCATCCGAGTCCATCTAATCCCATTGATCGTCGGTGTCGCAAAAAATTGTGTCTCCGTCGTTGAAGCGGGCCGCCGGCATGTCTTATCCAGGGTTGGCCTGAGGTTGACTTTTATCGTGGGCCTTTGGTGGGCCTTCTGGAAATGGCAGGACGTGAGAAGAAGCGACGGCTGCCGACTTCATCTCTCCTTTGACTAATGGAACGCGATGCGAGCGTGACTGGTCACCATGTGCCACAAAACTTCTGTCACGTGAGACTCAAATTGTTCTCCCAAAAATGTGTACTCATAATAAATCCCCCCACCCCCCATCCTCGCGGGTACTACATTTCGCACACTTTATTGGTCGTTAATAATCGCATTCTGCGGAATTGAATGCGGTGCCTCCATGCGTTAATGTTCAAATCACCCAGTCTCGCCCAGACAAAATCAATTGAATTTCGCACGCATATCAGAAGCTGCCAGTCATTGCCCGAGGATGCGGGAAACGTCACTAACCGATGCAGATAAAAGCTTCCACAATTCACCAGGCCGTCGTCGCCTCTCCCAATGACTCCCGTCACTACTATTTGTGCCCTGCTCGCGATCTTTTACGTGGTACGGATCCTTCGACGTCGCTTATCCTCTACTTTGGACAACATACCTGGCCCTCCACCGACATCCTTTCTTACCGGTGCGACACCTCTTTTTGCATGTGTAACTCATATCTTGTATTCACAACCCCCCTCGCCAGGCAATCTCACTGAATATCATGATCCCGACGGCTGGGAATTCCAGCGGAAGTTGGAACAGAATTATGGACGTGTTGTCAGATTCCAAGGACTTCTCGGTGTAAGGAAGTGGTGTCGTCTATCGCTGCACTCCTGAAGGTTTTTCAGGCTCGTGCGTTGTTCGTGTTCGATCCGGCCGCACTGCAGAGCATCCTCGTCAAAGATCAAAATATCTATGAGGAGCAGGAAGACTTTATTTCGTCTGTCATAATTCAACCTCCTTCACCTTATTCTTCCTGACTACGTACCTCAGGGTAAACTCGATTCTTTTCGGTCCAGGCATAATCTCCACTCTGGGGGACCACCACCGCAAGTTTCGCAAAATCATGATCCCCGCATTCTCCACCGCGAATCTCAGAAGAATGGTGCCGATTTTCTATGAAGTCGTACAGAGGGTATGTCAACTAGTTTCACATTGCTAATTGCATCTCAATCCTCCGGCAGGCTCGAGATGGTCTTATTAAACCCTTCATTTGTGACGGCCCCCAGGAGGCAAGTGCCGCTCTGCCTTGGCATTGAGAACCAGGCTGATCATCAGGGTAGCTCGACTTCAACAACATTCTTTGTCGCACATCTTTGGAGCTGATCGGCCAGACGGGGATTGGTTACTCTTTTGATCCCATGCTCCCCGGGACAGAACGCACCGACCAATATGCGCGGGCCTTGAAGGGCCTACTGTAAGTGTCAAGCAGTCTGCTTCTGTGAATTTGGATGGTCTAATTTGTTTGCATCTCTAGTCCCGCGGTTGGCAAACTCGGGATATGGCTACCCCTCCTCCCTGCCATTGTCAAAATACCCTCCCGAGCCTTCCTACGCTTCATGATAAGTGTACTCCCGGTCCCAGCGCTGCGCGAAATCCGCGATCTCGTCGATTTTATGAGTGCTACTGCCTTGAACCTCGTCAAAGAGCGCAAGGAAGCGATCAGGAACGGTACGCTAGAGGTGAAAGACGACGCAAAAGACATAATGAGCCTCTTGAGTGTGTTATCTGACATTCACCTCTCCACCGCTGACTTCTTTCATTTAGTGAAGAGCAATATGTCTAGCGAGGAGGGGTTGCACCTCACCGACGAAGAGCTCGTTGCTTCTACCTCGTAAGTACCGAACGTTACGGAATCCTAGTTGCTGATTTTGCGAACAGAATTATCATCTTCGCCGCAACAGACACAACCTCGTCTTCGTTGAACCGGCTCCTCCACATAATTTCACAAAATTCGGACATACAAGACAAGCTTCGGGCGGAAATTCTCGGCCACCCGGAAACCATGGATCATGACACGATTGTGGGACTACCCTATCTCGATGCTGTTATCCGTGAAACAATGCGACTGTGAATCTCTTGTCGTGTAATTCGCGCCTGTGTCTCAACGTGATACCCCGGCAGATATCCGCCTGTTACCCCAGCGGTAATCCGCCAGTAAGTCTTGGTTTGATCCGTCGAATCTTCTGACAAGAATTCCAGACCCATGGAAGACACCGTTTTGCCCCTCACCACACCGGTCACTGGCTTGGACGGTACAATTATGGACTCAATCAACGTCCCCAAAGGAACCCCATGCTACATCGCTATTGGGGCATCCAACCACGACAAGCAGGTCTGGGGCGAAGACGCACTGGAGTTCAGACCCGAGCGATGGGTGAACGGTAAAGCGGAGTCCGTCACCACGAAGCTCTGCGGGGTCTACGGCAACACCATGACTTTCATTGGCGGAAACAGGAGTTGCATGTGCGCCTCCGAGTCATGTGCTCCTTGCCTATCTTGAATTTGAACTAAATATTTTGCTTTTCCACAGTGGCTTCAAATTCTCGCAACTAGAGATGAGTGAGTGGAATAGTTGCATTTCATTTAACCTGACTGATAGAGCTCTCACTTCCAGAGGTCGTACTCTGTGTCCTGCTGCGCGCCTTCAAGTTCTCTCAGCCGGACCTGCGCATCAAATGGCGCAAGGATGGCCCTATTCAATCGCCGCACGTTGACAACGAACCGCGGCTTCCCATCCTTGTGGAACGCCTCCAGATTTAAGGTACGCCAGTGGAAGTCCGAGAGGGTTCTATATACAGCCTCTGGCCAAGAAAAAAGGCCGAGCCGCCTTCCTTTGTTAATGATCGTTATCTAACGTCTCCGCTTTGTTACGTATCAATCTCATACTGCTTGCCGAAAGTGGGTTTATGAGCGTCAATCCATGGCTTCTTTTTGGTCCCGCTATCATTGACCAACTCCTTGAAAGGAATTGAACAATATTGGACCTGGGCCTGAAAGGTGAATATTATCGTGGGTGTGCCGGGCTAGGGACCACCGCGGTTTTACTTATTCAGAAACGTAGGTATAGTACATGCGCTTGAACTTGGCTCGCTCGCCGCGGGGCACAACAGCTATTTAAAATTAACTCCATCTTTGGGTGCTGTACATAGGTGCGGAACGGAAAACCTGTACGCCAGTTGACCGCTATCACTGCAGATCATTGTCATTACCCTTTGGGTTTGGTAGTTTCTGAGTTCTCTCACGCTCATAATACTTATACCTGGGCCCACTGACGTAGCGCCGGTTTATACATCCGCAGTGCACAATCCTGTCTAACCCATTTCTTCCGTTCATCCGCGATGATAGCCCCTCGAGATGATTCCAACGCATTCCCTATAACAGAAGCTCAGCTCACCGGCATTTATTTCGAAACCTTGACTTATGGCATGTACTTGGTGACATGCTGTTTCTGCGCCCAAACTTTGTTTTGGATACCACAGCCCGGAGGAGGGGAGCGATTGAGGCAACGAAGTGAGATCCAGTGGTTGCTGGTCAGCATCTTCTGCTTCATCTTCGTTGTGAGCACGTTCGACGACATCATCGGACTGCTGCACATGATCCTGGCCTTTGTCAAATACAGGGGCGCCGGAGGACCGAGGAGGAGCTCACGAATATCCACGACTGGATTAATATTGCGAGGGTGAGTTCATATACGCTCATTGTCCAGCCACCGTGGCTAACATACATAGTCGTTCAACCAAATCCTTAATATGATCGTGGGCGACTTCGTCCTCATATACCGCTGCTTCATCGTCTATGGTCGGAGGTGGCTAGCCATTGCGGTCTCATTTACGCTCTACCTCACTGGTGTTGCCATGGGGGTCAAATTAATGCATGCCGAAATCACGGCCAGCAACAGCGCCATTACTCTCAATTCCAATCTCATCAAACCGTGGTGGTCTGCTTTTTTTGCTATTACTGCAGCCCAAAACGTTCTCACAACGTGTAAGTTCATCATCTGCACAGTCCCCATCGCCTTCTTACTTTTGTGATGTAGCTCTTCTTGTGTGGCGCATATGGCGCATAGAGCACCAAAATGGGAAGTTCCGAGGGGGGAACCCTTCGCTGTCCGCTCCCGCCCACCAACCTCGGCTTCGAAAAGTGATCCGAGTAGTTGCAGAGTCTGGTCTAGCATACAGCACACTGGTCTTCCTGACCTTCGTGGTGAGCGTATGTAACAGCAATACGCTGTACCCTTTGTCCGATGCCGTAGGTGGAATCCTTTTTCGGGGATACACGAACTAAATTTTCGGTGTAGACACTTCAAGCGACAGGGATCACATTCAATGTCATCATCATCCGCTCAACCTCTCGACGAGACAACGAATTCACAGACTTCGATCGAACCGAACGTGGCGCCACGCAAGCTGGACGAGCGTCTAGCGGAATGCAATTCGTATCACATTCGACTGCAGACCGGAGGACGACGATCGGGAATGTCAACGTCAACGTCACAATAAAGTCTACGACGGACCGGCTTGACGATGGCGAGTCACAGGTCGACGACACTTATTCCATGAAGGACGTAGCAGCGAAATCGAGAATTGTATGAAAGGCAGTGCATTGGCAGCTATGGATGTCCCAATAATTTATCGTGTCGAGATGGCTCGCCTGTACGAATATTTATGGAGATTTTGAATGTAAAATAAACGGGGAAAGGCTTTATATCTCTCAAACAATACAGATGAGAACGCCTTGCAATTATTGCAATTCGAGCTTCAACATGACATTTTTTGGGTTCGATGATCCGAGCCTGCAAGAAGAAAGGTGCTATCATGTTGCACTTTGCTTCTGTTTCCCTATTCTCCGGCTTTCAGGTGTTGTCACGCATTCTTTTCACGTTGTTTGCGGCGTTGAACGACGCCACAATCAGACTGTCAGAGCGAAATGAAGGGGTAATGAAGTGCCTCGCTTATGAAGCGGATGCTCGACCATGATGCGTGGGTCAGTTAACAACCACAGAGAGACTCAGAAAGCCAACAAATTATGAAATGAGAAAATAACAGACCTCGCGCTTAGACCGCAAGCCTAAGAAGAGTGAGGAAACTCGGGGAGTACTAATGGTGTTATTGGGCGGTCGAGCTGACGGATTGATCGATTCCATGGCTGTGAGGCTGTAGTCGTTGACCCTCGGATGGGCACTGTGGTAATGCACATGCGCATCAAGATAGAATGACAGCTAACAACGACAAGCTCTGAATGGAATTATCTAAGTACGCAAACCGACTCGACTGCTGTTGCATTGAAATTGAATGAGCTGGAAAGAGAGCACTGATCGAGGAAGCCCGAGCACGGTTCACAAGGAAAAACGAAAGGAACTCAGCTCGACAAACTTTGCAGACTGAGGGAGACGGCTTAGTGATGCGTGTGTGAAGGAAGATAACAACAGACAAGTTGAATCTGTCTTTTGAGCGGATGCTGAACAGCTGATCGGGGAGGTTGAAATTAAAAACATGCGGACTCGGAGCAAATGAATGGGAGAAATGGTATCTGGTGCTGATCCCTGATACTAATATTACTATATACATAAAGGCTCCTGCAGCACGACCTGTCGACGGAAATAGCGCAGGGTTGTCGGTCATCGTCCGAATTAGATTTGCTACCAGTCCACGTCCGAATGGCTGATGCCATCCGACAAACGTTTTTAAAGACTACAAATTGGCGACAGGATGTATTTAGTAGTCTCGTTCCCAGACGTTATAGGGCAGTCGCTCGCTGCGCTCGCGGGCAGGGATCCTAACGGGGATAGGATGCGCAGATGTTGTCGAGGCATATTATGATGAGAATTTGATGGGGGTATAAGTGGTGCGATCATGTCACGCCTGTACCAAAATTCCGTTCTCCCCCACCCTTTGTTGTATCGCCCTGAAATTTGATACATATGCTCTTCATATGTTCTGGGACACACTAGGGTGCTCAAACACAATTTTTTTGTGCCCTGATTGGGGATCCAATGATGTACACATTCTGAAGGCAATTCAGGTGAATTTGGACCAAGGAAATTGTCCTATCTCTTGTTTTATGACTTTAACTAACTTTATATGGCATAAATTATGTTTTAAGATGATATCATCTGTTTCTGAGCACTCTTCGGATTGATGCCTGCTCAACGCCGCGTACTCAATGTGCGTGTTTTGGCCCCAAATAAATTTATATGATGTATTCCTGGTACCGGCTTAGGAACCAGGTCTGAAACCCGTAATGTAAAATCCCCATCAGACAAAGTTATGACATACCGAAATAAATATTTAAATAAATAATATTACAAAACAATTATATTAAATGTTTCTTCGCCCCTTTCTGCCTACGAGTTTCTAAAATGCTGCAATAAATGTTCTCTTGTTGTCGCCGTCGCCGCCCAGTCTTTGTGTTTGCCCTCCTGGCTCTAAATCACAACGTTAGATCCCACTTGGATCCCACCATGTCGCAACGACCTTCTGTGATGGGGTTGAACAAAGACGAGCCTATCAAAATCAACTGGGGCCTCGCAACCGCGTACCACCACCCATGCAAATGATTGAATATTGAAGGTCACTCGTGTCCTTCAACAGTGGGCTCAATGTGAGCTGGTCAACACATTTGCATCAACTAAGCGAATCCTTGAGCCGCAATCTCCAAATCATGTGTATCTGTTGTCTTCCCTCTGAATATGGGATAATCACTGCATTTAAATCAGGATGGATGAAAATACAGCCCTCAACTCAGCATCCAGCATAGAGAAAATACACCTCAAGCACAATATCCTGCAAATAAAATCCGTCAAGTACAATATCCCTGGCTCAATGTGAGCTGGTAGACGCTTGCGCGCACGCGCAAGTGGCGACCGAGGGAATCTTTGAGCTGTCTTCAAGTTCCTCGGAATATGCCTCTGAGTATATCTTCCACGATAGAAGTAAAACAGGTGTTTTAGAGTCTGGTCTGAGAAGAGGTACCAGGAGTGCCCGGAGGGAGGGCCCATGTATAACAATCTTACAATGATATTCAATTTCCATAAGCCCAATTTCCACTCTGTAGTCGCACGTTGTGCCCATGTTTCCCGAATTTTCACCCAAAAACAGGGCTTTAGACCTCTACCTCCATCCCGTCGCAATTTAACCGCGTCAAAATAGTTAATATTGTATTTCAGAGGTGATGAATAGAAATTGTGCATTTTTTAGGCTTTGATAACTCCCCAAGAGCAAAAGTAACCAAAGCTTTCACTGCCAGTTTCAGTTGTGACTCGCTTGTCTGATGTCGCCGCGCGCATCCTTTCCAATCAAAGTGGACCAGATGATCCCGCGGCTGTTCTCTAATCATTCTCTGCCTCAGATTTCAAGGTCCGCGACCACCCCCCCCCCCCCAGATTAGTACGTAGTAGAATTTGAAGTACAGCAGTGATTGATACATATCATATCACAGAGGGCATTTCCGAAAGGAAACAGATCTGCCATTGACAGATTCTTACAGTTCCTCAGCTCTGCAAGCTATATATATAAATATAACTCTCAACGGTGATGCGTACAGAATTGTATTTGCCCAGCATCTGATAAGGTAGAATGAAGCAGATACTCATCTTGTGTGAGGTGTGAGGAAGAGACAACAGGAGGAGAGAGAGAGGGGGGATGAAAGAGGCTGTTTGTGGTGTTTGCAGGAGGGTTGGCTGCTCCGGCTGCTTCGGGACTTTCCAGCGCAAACCGTGAAGGAGCGGGGAAAACCGGAAGCGGAGAGGGACGGGACGCGAGCCCAACCGAACCCGTACGCAGAGGCCGCCGAGGGTCATGCGAACGAGACCCAAAGCAACCTAGTGTGAGCTCAAAAAAAAAAAAAAAAAAGGGACGGGCGGATGGGGCGAAAAGATCGCGGTTTAGATGTAAAACACGTGAGGGAAAAGAAAGGGGAAAAGACTTCATCTGGGAAATCCACTCTGCTACACCGTACAGTATAGAGTTTTGTAGAGCAATAGAGCCATATACATGTCCCCTAAATGTAGTGGCCGCGCTTAGAATATAGAGCTGTGTAGAGCCGCGGCCCGCGTAGAGCGTTAGAGCGTTTGCACGAGAGAGCTGTAGAGCCGCGTAGGTGGTTTACTTTCTTCACGCGCTTTATCGTGCATGTCCAGGCGGTGCGTCCTTTCGCTTCTTCTGACTCGACATGAGTTGTTTGTTCTGATGAGTGCTCTGAAATGAATGTATTTCTGGCCCACAGTGCCAGTGGGCTGGAAAGGTGCTGCACAGTTTCCGTGCTATCCTGAGGTAGCTGTCTAGCATGAAGGAAGAAACCCTTGTGAGAATGTGAATTGATGGTTGAATTGTATTTTATTTGGTTGGACGTTAGGAAAATGGCCCAGGAAGGTTTGATTCAGGAATTTTTGCACTACCGTACAATTCGCGACCATTATTTATTCAAATGCACTGTCCATTCAGCTGGCCCAGCCGATTCAGGACTTTGCAGCGCAACCATGAAGGAGCGGGGAAAGCCGGAATCGGAGAGGGACGGGATGTGGGCCTAGCCGAACCCATACGCAGAAGCTGCCGAGGGTCATGCGAACGAGACCTAAAGTAACCAGACTGGAGCAAAGCTCCCAGAGCCAAAGGCTCGCGTGAGGGTAGTTGCACTGCCTCTTTAACCAACCTAGACTAAAAACCCAGTGCTTTAACAGGTTTCCTTCCAACTGGGATAAAATTGTCCTGCTGACCTACCACAGTGAGCCGCAGCCAGACGCAGTTGTTCGCAGTAGGCCGTGGTACCAGATTTGTATTATTTCAACAACCCTGCGGCCATGACCAACCCAGGATTCTCCACACATAAATAGGGCCGAGCCCCCATCTTTCTGGTGCCAATTTCTCCCTAGATTCGCCTGTCCGCCCTTCCTTCGGTCCTGGGAACTCAACTCCTTGGCTGCCGTTAATTTTAATTACTCGGATGGTGCCTGCTTCAAGTTCTTGTGTCTCTGTTAGGTTCGGAGCAAGCCTGTCTCCGTACCGGCGAGCCGGTGGAGAGCCCTGGGAAGCACGTGAATTTCACGTGTACTGAGAAGGCGGCTTGATCCGAACCTATGTTGGTTGCCTGTTTAGTGCTAAAAAATGAACACTGGGTTTCTGCATTCCGATGGTTCATTGAATGTGTTTGCTTCAACCTACCCAAAATGATGTGTTCTGGTTCTGGAGCAACATCGAGTACAATAAGAATCTTCACCTACGGGAATTTGTATTCAAAATACGGATTTTCTGGGCCAAAACAGGTGGATCCCTCTCTGCGAATCGGCCAAATGCCAGTTCAACTGTGCATATTTCCTGTGTAGTGTGTCCTCTGCTTCTCAAAGTCATTGTACAGGCCCGTTCAGTAGCGTTAACCGTCCCATTGAGTCAGCGATATCGATGTGTTAAATATTCACTTGGTCTGTGTTGGTGTGTTCAATAGCTGTTCTAAACAATCTCCTCCCCGTTGTGCGTCCTGTTCATGATCGAGTCTAGCCTGTCGTACCGAAAGAATTTGTGTCGGTAGACAGGCTGGTCGATCGGAGTTTGAATTGCCGATACGCGCTGGTTACTATAAAAGGCTAATTAGTCAGAAATGCCCGCTTTCAATCCAATTATTATGAACCCTCTAAATTATGACATAGGCAGTGTCTAGACAATATATAAAGGTGTTGGGAGCTTATCGAAACAGAAAATATGTAGTGCTCATCTCAGACAATATTTCTAAACTTTTGATGGATCTTTGCTGTTGTTAGGCTGCGGCTCCGCCCCGCCAAAATTCTGCTTACAAATAGCCTTTTATGGTAACTCGCGCATTATTGCATTTTAAACTCCGATCGACCGGTCTGTCTATCAACAGGATTCATAGACAGACGGTCACCGGTCTATGTTCATGATAACACTCTGATTTGTGGTGTTGTGTTCAACCGGCAGCTTTACATTATTTGGAGCATCGGATACTTGATCGGACAGGGAAATCTTGATTTCCGTGTGTGTGGAGTTGGCATGGTAGGTAGGTAGGTAGGATTACACGGCCGGTCCCGCTGAGGAACGCCGGGGCCCAGGAATTATCTAAGTGTACAGGCACTGGTGTACACTATTGTTCCTGGACTCCTCCATCACCCCGTAGCCGAGCTCACGGTCGCAATCTTTCGACTCGCCGCGGTAGAACTAAAAGACAAACAGAGAAGCAGTTAGTAGAGAATGAGGACCTCAGAGGAGCTCAAGGCCGGGAGACGGGAGTAGAATAGAAAACCTCAAGGATATCGTACGCAAATTTTGCCACGAGTGCAATGCTCGGTCGGGAATAAATCATGGCCTTCAAGAACTCAGTATTGGAGAGTTGGACCATGAGACTTTGGAGGTGTGGAGCTTTGTGGAAGAGTTGAGGCAGAAATATGGAGCGCAGTTGAATTATTGCATCAGAGGATGTGCAAGTAATTAGTGCGTGTCCCGGTGTTTCAACTTCCATCTTGCAGAACCTGCAAAGACGTTCCGACCTGGGCACGGGCAAATGTTCGTGATCCACATAACGCAGAATTTCGAGGGCCAAACGGTGAGTAGAGAGCAGTAGAGAGGTCAAGGCCTCTCGATGCACTTGAGTGCTCACCATCGTTAGGTAGTGCCGCATTTTCGATGTAATCTGTGTTGGTGGTTTATCCTTTTGGGGTTCTAGTCGTCCGCGAAGCAAGTAGAGCTTCTCGTTCGAGTTAACTGATTCCTGCAACCATTCCTGCATGAGCGTGTTCACCGCTTTGCCGTAGTTCTCGATATCTTGGATTGATGTAACATCTGTTAGAACGAGAACGGGGCAGTCGAATGGTAGTCGTGTAGCAAGCCTGCAATCCTTTGTCGCACATTCTCTGATGGCGCACAGATTGTTTCATGTAAACTCATACCAATCAACAGATTTTGATCATCTCACTGCACTGACATCCGGATAAGTACGGGAGGGAAGCGACGGCTAGTCTTGTCCTCACTTAGCACCCGGGATTAGAACATACACCAAGGCAGACAAAAAAGGAAGGACATGAGGCTTGATTAATTGAGCGGGAGTTTGGAGATGGCCGAGTTTGCATGACACCTTGCTGCCGCTTGGCCTCTGCTTGTTCCTGAAGGGCAGCAAAGCCGCTGGCAAAAAAGAGTGAAGGTGACGCAAAAACATAAGCATGCCTCTGCTCACCGTAAGCCCAACATAGCCTCAGCGTGGGTGTCGTGGACGTGTTTTGATCGCTGTGCGTACCGGTGAGCTCGCTCTATTGGAAGCCTGAAGCCACTTCTGAGGTTCTCTAGAAAATGGTCTCTCCCAAACTATCGCGATTTACTAATAATCTGGTGGGTTCCAGGTTCCCAGCCTGCAGTACACTGCCAAGAGAAGGTGGAGCCGCCTTCCTTCGTTTATGATCATTATCTG
Source organism: Mycena leptocephala (assembly GCA_029378395.1). Classification (NCBI taxonomy): domain Eukaryota; kingdom Fungi; phylum Basidiomycota; class Agaricomycetes; order Agaricales; family Mycenaceae; genus Mycena; species Mycena leptocephala. The sequence continues at coordinate 249,696 of JARJLF010000190.1, forward strand.
ATGTCTCCGCTTTGTTCGTATCGTAACAGCAATTGGGATTCCATACTGCCTGCCGAAAATAGGTTTATGAGCGTCAATCCATGGCTTCATTCTGGTCCGCTATCATTTCTCGTATTGACGAACTCCTTGAAAGTTGAATTGCATCACAATGGAGGAGTCCTGCAGCAGCCGAATTTGGCTTTTTTTATATCCAGTGGTCTAACGTTTCACATTATGGAGCTGCCAAGCTCCACATGCTTTTTTAGTTTCTCAGAGAATCTCAGTGGGACATGCACCATCATTTTACATTAGAGAGCTGGTGCCCAAGCGACACGCCACTTTGTGCATTGTGCAAAAGCGGCATGCAGCTTTTTACACATTCTGCCTGGTACTCAAATTCCGACACCCCAACTATTACACAGTCGTAATGGCTTTTAGAGGAAGTAAAAAAAAAGCTGCATGCCGCTTTTTGCACAATCGAAAAGTGGCATGCAGCTTGGGCACAAGCTGTGGTGCAAGTTTTGGAGCTTCATTTTCCCATTTTCTCGCTTAATTTTTTAGCATGAATTTATTTTACATCAGTTACAGGACTGCTCTAATATTGGACCTGGGCCTGTAAAGTGATTTATCATAGGTGCGGGCTACTGCGGTGTCGGGAACGGGGGCAGACTTATGATCGCAGAAACGTAGATATTGTATAGGCGCACTTGAACTTGGCTCGTTCGCCGCGGGGCACAACAGCTATCCAAAATTAAATCTGGCATCTTTGTTGGTGTTGTACGTACGTGCGGGATTACACATGGTACATCGGGACTAGAAGTTGAATTGCTCTCAACAGTAAAGGCTGTCCGCCAGTTGACACAGATCATTACCTTGTCATTACAGGTAAGTTTGGTAGGTTTCTGTCAGGCTCTTCATAATACTTATACCTGGGCGCACTGACGTAGCGCCGGTTTATACATCCGCAGTGCACAATCCTGTCCAACCCGTTTCTTCCCCTCATCCACAATGATAGCCCCTCGAGACGATTCCAACGCATTCCCAATAACAGAAGCTCAGCTCACCGGCATTTATTTCGAAACCTTGGGCTATGGCATGTACTTGGTGACATGCTGTTTCTGCGCCCAAATTTTGTTTTGGATACCACAGCCCGGAGGAGGGGAGCGATTGAGGCAACGAAGTGAGATCCGGTGGTTGCTGGTCAGCATCTTCTGCTTCATCTTCGTTGTGAGCACGTTCGACGACATCATCGGACTGCTGTACATGATCCTGGCCTTTGTCAAATACAGAGGTGCAGGAGGACCAAAGGAGGAGCTCACGAATACCCATTACTGGATTAATATTGCGAGGGTGAGTTCATATACGCTAAGTGGCTCGCCTGTAGCTAACATGTGTAGTCCTTCAACCAAATCCTTAATATGATCGTGAGCGACTTCGTCCTCGTATACCGCTGCTTCATCGTCTATGGTCGGCGGTGGCTAGCCATCACGGTCTCATTTACGCTCTACCTCACTGGTATTGCCATGGGGGTCCAATTAATGCATACTGAAATCACGGCCAGCAACAACGCCATTACTCTCAATACCAAACTCATCAGTCCCTGGTGGTCTACTTTTTTTGCCATTACTGCAGCCCAAAACGTTCTCACAACGTGTAAATTCATCATCTGCACAGTCCCCATCGCCTTCTTAATTTTGCAATGTAGCTCTTCTTGTGTGGCGCATATGGCGTATAGAGCACCAAAATGAGAAGTTCCGAGCGGGGAACACTTCGCTGTCCGCTCCTGCCTACCAACCTCCACTTCGAAAAGTGATCCGAGTAGTTGCAGAGTCTGGTCTAGCATACAGCACACTGGTCTTCCTGACCTTCGTGGTGAGCGTATGTAACAGCAATATGCTGTACCCTTTGTCCGATGCCGTGGGTGGAATCCTTTTTGGGGGATACATGAACTGATTTTTCGATGTAGACACTTCAAGCAACAGGGATCACATTCAATGTCATCATCATCCGCTCAACCTCTCGACGAGACAACGAATTCAGAGACTTCGATCGAACCGAACGTGGCGTAGCCGTGCAAGCTGGACGAGCGCCTAGCGGAATACAATTCTTTTCCCATTCGACTGCAGACCAGAGAACGACGATTGGGAATATCAATATCACAATAACTTCTGCGACGGACCGGCTTGACGATGGCGAGTCACAGGTCGGCGACACTTATTCTATGAAGGACGTGGCAGCAAAATTGTGAGTTGTATGAAAGGTAGTGCATTGGTAGCTATGGATGTCCCAATAATTTATGGTGTCTCGCCTGTACGAATAGTTGTGGAAATTTTGAATGCAAAATAAACGGGAACACTTAGTATCTCTCGATCGCTGGCAATATAGATGAGCTTGTGGGTTATGCCGACGAAAAAGGTACGCTCTGCCGTTGCTCAGGAATTATAACGTCCGCGTGCGTCCACATACATGTCACATGTTCATGACGCCGGATACACGTGACCGCGTTCAATTTGTGACGCGCCGGGCACTCTTGCTCTTGGTTCGAGACTCGTTCAGAACACTACCTTCATTGAGCAAGTGTTGCTTACAAAGAAGGCTATTCAAACTCCGCGAACAAATGATCTGAGGCTGTACCATTTTTCGAGATAATCTTGACGCGAGGCACGAGCGGCTTGAGATTATCAGAGGATAAGCTAAGTTGGATGGAGATTCGGAGTAGTCGTGACGCGAGTGTGACTCGGTCACATCTCTCTGTCTGCCTGCGACCACGACATCCCGAGTCTCACGTCGTTTCTCGCCTGCCCATCCGCTTGCCCCTTCCTTCTTCCTACTTTCGTCAGTGCGTGGTTGAGTTGGGTTGGCGCTCCGCGCGCTTTCCCGGTCTCTTGCTGAGGCTCAGCCGCGCGCTCAGAGCCAGTACTCGCCCGCTCGGAGCTGCTTCCCGTTTCGTCGACACGTGGAGTCGTGCCGCGCCTTGCGCGCCCTCCCGTCGCAAGCCTTCCCGCAGCCCCTCCAGCCGCCCGAAGGGCGGCCGAGCGGACGAGCCCTTCGGCTCTTCCCCCCACATCGCGTATCTCTGTCTCTAGTGACAGAGTTCCGCGATCTCTCCTTTCTCTTCACGCGTCCGTGTCGACCGCTTAGCTTATTCAATTTCTTCCATGATCCTCATCGACGCTACACTAGTTCTCTCAAAGCTTACACTCATGGAGCCATTCAACGTATCATCTTCGCTCTCTGTGGCTAGAGGGTGACTGCCATGAGGCTTTATCTTCCCAGACATCACCAGGGCTTGCAATCTGCTTAGAATCGCCGCATATTCTCACGTATATCAGACACGAAGAGTTATCTTCTATCGAAATCGAGACCGCCTGAGGAGATTCAACATCTCGAGCGCGTGCTCCCGAACTACGGCATGGGCGACACTGTCAAATCTCCAAATCTACATCACGAACCGCGGGAGCCACTTGGAAACCCTCACGCGGTCGTATCGGCTGTCATTCGATTTGGTCTTAAAAAAGTCGGCCTCTGCTCGTTGAATATCAAATCTCTAACGGAGATTCCTTCTCTGTGTTCCTCCGTCTGATCCCATGCGCACCAACGGAAACAAAGCGCCAAATATGTAAATTCTATTTGTACTTCGACATCTCTAGACTCTGAGCCGTTTTTGAAGATAACATTTATGTCCCCTTGGTCGTCTAACAGTGACTCAATCCGACCTCTTGGCCCCCGTAACGCCAACCTGATACATTCGTGTCCGAGGCACGTTTAGTTGAAACGCAACGAAACGACGCCGAAGAGAACTTTGCCAGGAATACGGAAACAAGTTCTTCTCGGCTTCTAACCCTCAGTTGTTCCCCCACGACTTCATGCACCCGGTTGGGAGCTCCATTAAAATCCTTAGATTTAAACATCTATGTGGATGCCCGGGTTTCGCCGATCTCCGGTGGAACTCATATCTCGAAAGCGCTACGGCTACAGCGCCGCAACCGCAAACTCTAGTTGCCATCGCGGCCACTAGTTTCTACTGCGGCCACTAGATTCTACTGGGGCCATTAATTGCTACCGGCTACCGAGAACAAACTTCCTAAAGGCGACCTTTCCGGCAATAGGACATGTCTACCCAGACTTCGGTATTTATTGGGGCCACCTCTTTTTTTGCGCCGCACCTTGGCCGCATCAATGATTCCCCTTCTCAAAGCTGAAACACCAAGCTTTGGGAATCATATTTATACCTCACCCAAATCGCCAGAAAGGCGAGGACTTTCGTTCTTCCTATTCGTCTCGCACATATGGCGCGACTGCTTCCAATATACCTCCTAGGTTCTCTCTGGGCCGTCCTCGTCGCGCTGTCGCGTGCACAGGGCACGGTGTTCATCCCACCAGCAGTTCAAAACGTCTCTAGTTCAGTGCAGTTCAAGTCCTCTATCATCGGCCTGGATGCACCCAAGGTATCGCCCATCAACGGCTCTGTCTTTGACTGGTGGTACTTTGATGTGGTATCCACCGATCCAACCAACATGGCCTCCGTCGTTGTCACATTTTTCGCGAGCTCCCAGCCTGCGTTTCCTCTACTCGACCCCGCCGACACTGTGACAGTCGCACGCATATGGGCCTCGTTCCCCAACGGGACTCTCTGGTCGGCCGTTTCCAACGGCGATGGCGCGACGGTCACAGCAAAATTCGACACCTCCAGTGGAATTTGGCACGGAACGGGTTACAGCTGGACCGGTCTCCCTTTGTTGGGCTACCTCGTCGAGATCAATGCACCAGATATTGGTGTGGCGGGAACCATCGCCTTCCCACCCGTGCGTATCCGAATCTCACGTCAAGCATTTCTCACAGCTGAAACGCTGTTCCTGGTCCAAGGTTGCTCCTGGTCACTATCCATGCGGTCCGGTTGTGCCCGGCCAGAATCTAGAGGTGGGCCCTCATATCGGGTGGGAGAACGCTATTCCCGATGCCATCTCTGTCGTGAATCTCAAAATCGGCGGAACGAAACTTGCGTTCGTAGGAAGCGGTTATCATGACAAAGTCGGTCGTCAATCTATCTATCCTCGGAAAAAATTAAGAGGCATACTTAGAACTGGAGTGATCAACCCTTCACTACGCACGTCGCATCGTGGTATTGGGGTCATGGGCGCGTTGGTCCATACTCGATTGTATGGTTTGACTTCTTGGATGTCACAGGGACCGAGTTTGTCAGCGCCTACGCGTCGAAGAACGGTGGGATTCTCGCAGCGAGCTGCGCGCTTGGGAGCATCACGGTACGGCCCACAGGGCCGAATTCGACCTATCCGCCCATCATAACCACCCCGAACCCCACGGGCTACCACATTTCTCTCGATCTCGGGCATACGGAGGGCACACTCGAGGTCGACGTCGCCGTGCTGACAAATATCATTGGCGCAAATCCGGTGTATGCAAGGTTTATCGGTAATATGTCTGCGGAGTTCGTGCCGGTTCGTGGCGTCGCTACAAAGGGGCTCAAGGGCATGGCGTTGTTCGAACAGTTTAAATTGACGTGATTGATGGTTTCTTTCAGAGTTTGTCTATGCTTACTGTAAATATGTTCTTGCTTCCACGAAAACTGTGTCCGAAGATCATATTCTTGTTGCGAGGTCTCGGGGCCAGCGAGTGAACAGGAATGGTTCTTCTGGACCAGGGGCGCCGTGTGCATCAATCAAGCACGAACAAAAAGATAGATGGGAAGAAGAAAAAGATGTATGCTGATCCTGGAACGAATCAGAGATTGCCTTCGGGTTCGCATGCCATGGATATTCAAGCATAGATGGAACGACTCATTCAAGCCCAGGTTTTCCGGGTTTTAAACTCACTCAAAAACTACCGTGGAGTCCTAATTTCAACAGCGGTTGGGAAACAACATTCTCTTCCATCACCTATCATTGACACAACCTGAGATCCTGACGAGTTTATTTGGAGAGGTACGTTACCCGAGAATCCCGGCAGCTTTCTCATGGCGAGAGTTCATCTGAAAGAAAAGTGTTGGGAGGTGATTGTGCGGACGCGGCAGACTGCGACCCCAAGTCAGAACCGGAGCAATGATCGCTGGAGTGTAAAGCTTCAGAAAGATCGACATGCTTAACTGTTTAAAGATTCAGAATCCCAGGTCGACGGGCCGGCTCTCCGAATAGAAGGAGAAGCAATCAATAGCATAACAATCCAATGGTGATTCAATCTCAGAATTTTACGAAAGCGGAGGGTCGAAAAGATGGCAGCAGTCTAAATACACATGAAACATTTCCTTGACAGAAGCAGCAGGCGTGCCCGCACCGAATGGACACAGTGAGGCCCAAGACCCGGACGCAGAGCACAACTGACGACGCAGTGGTGGGGAAACTTCGAGGGGGATAGGGACTACAGCCAAGAATAACTCAGCAATTCGTCGGAGACAGTCTGCACATGCAACGCGGTACTTGCAGGGATTCGAAGGACCAGTTTGGGCTACCCGTGGAGAATACTGCCTCGATATGGATCCGGGTACCACCGGCGTTAGACGGTCGAGGATTGCATATAGGAATGCAAAGCTTTTGTTTAGTTTGGAGCCAGATTTTTGGTACGAGCGGATAGAAGCAGGACTCCGGAATGATGTAAGTGTAACAAAATTATCAGTGAATAGGAGACAGGAAACCACATGGTCGGTGCATCGGAAAAATACGCTGGTATCCAATCCCCGCATTAACATTGATATCCTCCAGATCTCATGCCGCACGATTCCGCTTGAACGTCTTCACATGATTTTGTAGCCACTGCAGCGTGCTAGCAATCGCCACTCGCGGAGAGTCGACCTCCAAAGCGACTAGAGGGCACCTCAAGGCAATCCTTGCCTCCACCATCAGGCGCAGCGTACGGTAATCGGCATTATCGAGAGTCAAGCTGCGGAGATGCGGCCAAAGAATTGAATCGCGCTGCGATAACGCTGACAGGAACGGGCTGCAGTCGACGTGGAGAAGACTGAGGTGTTCCAGCGCGGGGAATGCGGTGGCGAATTGCCTATGCATCGTGCATTCGGAAATGAATGACAATTTGAGGGTGCGGAGGGCGGGGAACTCGAGGCTCTCATCGCTCAGCGACGTCGCGAAGCTGTCCCAGCACATGCGACTCAAGTTGGTTAAGGCAAGTTCTTCGAGCAATGGGGTGCAGAGGAGACGGCAGAAGGACTGTAGATCCTGATGATGGAAATGTCCGAGGGTGAGAGTCGTAAGCGAGGAAATGTATGATTTAAATGCAGCACTCGACAAATGGAGCTGCGGAGGAGTGGAGCGGAGGGAAAGATGGCGGAGACATGAGATCGCCTCTGTTCGCCGTGAAGAGGCGTCGAAATGCTCAGCGAGCTGCATAACGAGTGCGGGGGAAGTCGCAAAGAGATCCAGATTCTCCAGGTGATCAACCAACGAGGAAACCCCGGGGATTTTTAGAGAAACGCCGCGGAGGACGAGTGATTTCAGACTGGGCATCGAAGCAAAAGGAAGGCTCGGTTGGCTATACGAATAGGATTCACTTCTGCTGACGCGCAGTTCGAGGGACTCTAGCCACCGTGGAGTCTTGCGCCCAACACTGTTCTGGATGGCCGATAAGTTTTCTGCTGTAGTAATAATACAAAGGCTCCGCCAGCGATGTGGTGCCAGCCAAATCTTCAGGACAATACCCATAAAATCAAGGAATTGGTTTCCTGCAACGTTGAAGGGGATATCCAACAGGATATCCAACCGCAAGTTCCCGGATCTTCTAATATGTTCGTCTAGCATCTCAGAGTGACCGGGGCGGCAGTTCAAGAGACGAATCTCGGTCCACAGCTCCGGGAGGCCCTGCGCTACATTGCGCCAAAATCTGCAGACGCGTGTTAAGGTGTGCACTGAGGGTAATCTGGGTAGCGCAGTGGGTGTCCGATCGACGGGAAAGGAGGTGAAGAAGAAAATGACGCAGATGAGTTCCGATGGAAGAGACTGTATCCCTTGCATGGTCGTTCGGGATGAGGTGGCTGACAGTGTGATTTTTGTCGCTGTGAATGCGTGTGAATTATGATAGTGGTCAAGGCACAGCATAAGTCGGCTCTCCCAAAGATAAGATGTGGCTTGAAACGAATCAAATATGGAGGTCCCGTTGAAATCTTAAGAGAAAATATTATGGACTTACTCCCTTTATAAAATTACGCACGTCTGAAACTTTTTAAACTCCGCAATCAAGCTCTCCGCTCGTCGGAACCGCTGGCCGAGACTTGCCCTAAATTACGGAATAACTTATTTATTCTTCACCGACTATTGGTCAACTTATCCCGAATCGCTTTAGATTCGCTCTAAAAGAACTCTGCAGATTAGGTGAAGCCAAGACTTTCAAACATGCTTAATTTTATAAAAAGAGGAGCATACTCGGTGCCGGCGACCCGACGAGCTGCACGCGGCTTGGGTATTCGGATGCATGCCGCAATCTGCCACTCCCACTTCTCCTTCAAATAAACTCACAAATCCCCCTGGATTCCCCGGTAGAGACCGCTCGACCAGGGCACATCTGAAAGCACACCCCAGAAGTTGATCTGATACCTGAAACCCCCGTGGAACCGCTTATTATTTCACTTCATCCATCTTTAAGTAGTGGATGGCGGGCCGCGAAGCGGTTCGTCAGCCACTCGTGGAATCACACACTGAACAGAAGGATCGAGGATAATAATACTGAACAGTGGAAACCCCCACCCGACTCCAGATAGAAGTTTTGCACGGTTTTGCGCAAAGCATAGTGGTCACTGCAGGTACGTATACCTGGTTGTTTGTTGGCTCTCAATACAGTCACTGGGTCTATTTAAAATAAAGTCGTGCAAGATAGCACATTGTGTTCGGTTTTAACAGGGGATGGTGGTTAAACAGGGGACGTCAGATAGCACAGAGGAGTTTGGATAAGAGGAAGTGGAGATAGCACACACCGTTGTGGCAGTAACGAAAAGTTACTAGCATCCTTGTTGGCTCGACGAACCTAAAAATGGTATCCAAGGGCATTTGGGATAAATGACTGATTTCAACCATACTGTATTATTAAAATCAATTCGTCAAGGGGTGTGATGCGTGACCCAAAGTTCTGTTGAAATAAAGGTAGCCGCGGCCTTTACTCGGGAATTAGCAGAAGACCCTCGCAAACGCGCAGGGGATTCATTCGACAATTACTACGTACTTATACAATACCTTGTCAGGAACAAATATATCTAAGTGGGGAGAATATAACTAAGTAGAGGGAAATGCAAGGTACAGTGCGGCGAATGGAAGAAGGCAGTGCAAGGGTGAGTAGGTAATTGTTCCTGTTGCCTTGATACGCCAGTTGGCGGCGGCGGTGACTGCGAGCGACGGACTCGAATTCCAATTCGTCAATTTGTCAAGGGAACTCGAGCTGCGTGACATCCCCCAAAATTATCGTCAATGCATAAAAATATTTCAGGAGTTATGGTGAAAGCACAGTGACTCAATGAAATAATTTAAGAATGACCTGAGCAATTGATTTCAACATATCTTTGAGTGATGCATTTTTTTGGTTGAACTTGTTCTGAACCACGATATTTGTTAGATTTGAAGCCAAAAACCGTAAAATGGGCAAGAAATTGAGTAGGAAGTGCCCACAGCTGAAGAAAATTGCTCCTGAACCGAAATTTTGAACCTATCGTGGCGAAAATTATATTCGTCAAGAGTCTCGGTGACGCGTGACAAGGTTGCAAAATTCGTCACGTCAAGCACCCCGTGACGCGTGACCGACGAATTGATTTTAATTCCTGGTACCGGTTACGGACCCAGGTCTCAAACGCGAATTGTCGAATCTCCAAATCACGACCATCACTGATCCCATCACGGAAATTCTCGAAAATAATTAATTAACTGCTCCGAACAATTATAAACTCCTGGTTCCTGACCTAATAATCCGGCTCTCCTGAGTTCCTGGTACGGGTAACGGACCCAGGTCTCAGACGCGAATTGTAAAATCTCCAAATCACGACCAAATGATCGCATCAACGAAATCCTCAAAATTAATTAAATGTACGCTCAAAAAACCCTTTCTCAGCCTCCTGGCCCGATGCCATCAGTGGGATTCTCGAAATTAAATAGATAAATAAATATCTCAAAAACCTCTCCCAGTCCCCTGTCTCCTGTCTGTCCCCCCGAAACTGATGTATGGTGCCTGCAACCTGGCCATCGTCACTCGCCCTTCCCTCTTCTTCCCGCTGTGTCGTCTTCAGCCCCACCCACCGCCTACAATAAAAAACTAAATAGCGAGGATAAATCCTTTTATGGACCAAAAACAGAGCCGCTCGGGCACTCGCAGGTGTGCGCCTCTATCGATCAAATGGTAGATAGAAACTCATTTACTCATTGGCATGCCTTTTAGAACTTCAAGGACTCCCATCCCCAAACTTTGAGAGACAAAGGCCATTTAAATCTAGGTCAGACCCCAAATCTCTCTTCAGACCCTTTGTTTTCAACTTCCATTCTCGCGGAATAAAAGACCAGATTTGCCATCCATTGGGCCATCAAAGTCCGAATCGGGGTTCTTCAACTCTGCCGTCGCGATTTGCTGGGAAAATTTGCTCAATTTATGCTAGTAAATACCAATGAGACTTCGCATTCATGAAAAACCCCTTCTGGAATGCATACCAGCATCTGAATTGTTTTGTGATTTGAAATAAGTCGGCCACCAGTCGCTCGATGTTTACAACAGAGTACAACATGTGAGGTATGAGCACCATTTTGTTTTAGCGTCTGTAAATGAGACTAGCTCGTACCTCACACAAATAACATGGCCCGCTGTTCATTAATTCAAGGACAATATTAAATCCAAAAGATATTCCTACTGAAAGCGACTTTCCTCTCCAGTAGAAACTCAAACAATGAAGATTCAACACTGTATTCATTCCCAAATCAGGTCTGGCATCTGCCGGCTCGATGTGAGCTGGTCACTGCTTGCGCGCACGCGCAAGCGGGGACCGAGGGAATCTTTGAGCCATTTTCAAGTTTCTCGGAATATGATATCATAGAATTGACAAACAAATCTGGTGTACGGGTACCTGGTCCGGAAAGAGGTACCAGGGGTGCCCGGAGGGCCTTAGTATAGTACAGTAGTTTGATCTATACCTGCCTTCGGATTAGATCATGTTATTCTATCGTCTAGCCGCGATTTATTTCGAGGGAATCCTTCATATTAGTTAACAGATGGAAATTTGGAGAGTAAATGCCGACTAGATTGATATAATTTCCTTGCGTTGTTTTCTTTGCGGTCCACAGTACACGAGAATTTAGATGCAGAGTCTACCAGCTTCCCGCTGAAACTGTCTGGATTAGAGACTAATAGCGAGGAGATGTAAAATGTACGCTGAACAAGGCTGAAGCATTGTAAAATAAAATAGAAGATCACGGGCAAATACTGGATATTCGGACGCTGGGAGTCGAACCCAGGCTGCCCACATCGCTATCGAAATTGCAGCACATAAGCGGGTGTGCCGTGAGCTACGTCCGAATTACTCTCTAGCTTAAGTCGCAGGCTACGAACCTTCGTTTCGACGTAATTCACTGCCAAAATTGTGTGTAAGAGAGAAGTGGCGAGTTGGGATGGCGCCTATGAGAAAATCAGCATTCGTGTAATAGTTGGAACTGTACAAAAGAAAAAAGACAATGGTATTCCCCGGATATTCAGATGCTGGGAATCGAACCCAGGCCTCCCGCGTTAGCATCTTCCTTTACTATCCAGCACAAGCGGGTGTACACCATGCACCACGTCCGAGTTTATTTCCTTGTTCCGCACTGAGTTGCGTGAACACAATTTCGCGAGAGATGAAGCTGAACCCGAGTTCCCAGAGGCAGGCTGAGGATGATCTGACATGAGTGTGTATCAAAAAAATAGGCGTGGTTGAATTGAATGCGTAAGCCCCAGCATCGGGCGCTCTTTTCACAAAAAAAAAAGCCGACGGTCATAGAGCATTCGGATGCCGGGAGTTGAACCCGAGCTTCCCGCATCATACGTGAAGCTTCTCGTAATTGAATGAGGAGCAGTACATAGCGAGTGTGTGCACCGTGCACCACATCCGAGGCTCTGCTTTATATCGGATACTCCATGAGGTGCACGAAACGTGGAAGTTATAACCCCAGAAACGGGGAGCAAAAAAAATGGCCTATTATACCGGACATTCGGACGCCAGGAGTCGAACCCGGGTTTCCCGCATTATTGACCTTAGATAATAGCGTCGTATCACGAGGGGGTGTCACCTTGCACTACATCCGAATTAATCTCTGGCTTGAGTCGCAGGCTACGAAGGTTCGGTTTCGGCCGTATTTCACTGCGATGTCCTAAAATAACTATGTTATTTGAAGGAGAGTTGGGATGGCGAATGAGAAAATCAGTATTCCTGTAACTGACTTGGAGGGCAAGTTAGAACTGTTGTATAAAAGAAAAAAAGAACTGATTACCCGCATATTCAGACGCTGGGAATCGAACCCAGGCTCCCCGCATCACTATCTTGGCCAGATTCAGGAATTAGCACAACCGTGCACCACGTCCGAGTTTCTTTCCTTGTTACGCACTGAGTTGAGTGAACACAATTTCGAACAAAAAATTGAACGCCGAGTCCCCGGAGGCGTCTCAGTAGGAGTGCATTATGAGGGAGGGTGGATGTCAAAAGAATAGGATAGGTGGTTGAATCCAATCCGTAAGCCGCCGCATCGGGTGTTGTTTTTAAAGAAGAAAAAGGGAAAAAGCGGCAGCTATACTATGGACGCTGGGAATCGAACCCAGGCTTCCCGCGTCATAACCACGAGCACTTTCAGTGCGAGCGGGTGTGCACAGTGCACCACGTCCGAGGCTCTTTCCTTGTTCCGCACTGGGCTGAGTGAACACAATTTCGAAGTCCCGCGAGAGCGAAGCTGAACTACCCCAAGGTTGACACGGAGGCGTCTGAGCATGAGCACATTAATGTGAGGGTGAATGTCAAGTGGGTAGAATAATAGGTGGTTGAATCCATTGCGCAAAGCTGCGCATCAGGCGTTGTTTTCAAAAAACAAAAACAAAAATAGAAAGAAAGAAAGAAAAAAAGTACAAATCAATGGACTATTCGGACGCTGGGAGTCGAACCCAGGATTCCCGCATCACTATAGACATAGCGCAACGATTAGCACAAGCGGGTGTGCGCCGTGCACCACGTCCGAATAATCCTCTTGCTTTGGTACCTTTGTATGTGGGCAAAATTGAGATCGAGGCGCCAGCCTGAGCAAAAAGTTGCCAAAAACTTAAAAGGCTCTGAATTGCCTCGGCCAAGTACATATGTGGCCAAAATCTTGTCGAGACAGATTGACAGAAATTCAAAGGTCGTTTCTGTCGCCTTGGGCCTGGAATTTGACGTATCGAGTGCGAGGTGAGAGTTGGGGGAGGAGGCAGGAGGAGGAAGCGCTGGTGATGCCATCAATCTCGTAGTTGCGTCTGTTTTCCTGCGGCCTCCCGCTTTTAGACGTCATGTCTCTAGATCTCGGGCCCAATAATGTTTCTGCTCCACTGGCCAAGTGCACGTTTATGGAGCTCATTTATTCGTCAAGATGGGGGGGCTGAATACCATCTGAGTTATCGTCTTCCTTTGTGACTGCCAATCGACTTGGATTTGAAAGTCTCCGAAGATCTCATTTGCTTTGCTTTTACCTTGCTCTGATTCCTATTCGCCGGAATTCTAAGTTTCTACGCGCAGAGAATATTGGCCCCCAAACCCGGGATACAAAATGCACGCGTCCCCACCAAACTTGGTACCGACGATCTCTTTGGGCGCGCTCCCGCAAACCCCAGCGAGCGAGTGGGCCGATAACATGAACGACCTTATCAGTGCACACGTTACACTTACCCCAGGTCCTGCTGTTCCCGGGTCGCTCCCCAGTCACCTCGAGTCCAAACAAGACTCTACGTACGTCTCAGAGGCGGAGCCGACAGACGCACATGTGGAGCAGCAGCAAAAGCAGCCCCAGGAAGAGACACTCATCGCAGGCGCGCACGCGTACCTCACTCTTGCCCCAGCGAAGACGTATCCCCCGCAAGGCGTCGCAGCGTACCTCTGTGCGTTTCTCCTCGAGCTGTACTGCCAAATGAATACTGACCTCATTCATTCGAAAGCTTCGTTCGAGCCCACATCTCGGCCCTCCATCCCCTCGATGGCTTCCTCCGCCGCGTCCGTTTCCCCGGCTTCAACGAGACAAGGGACGACGGAAAGCACCACCGTTAACATCGGCCACACCCCGCGCGTACCGTACTCTGTGTCTGCGGCCGACCCATATCACGCTGAGGCTTCCACCTCCTCCATAGACGCGCGCTCCCCGGCCCTCTCCACGGACGCAGACTTACCCTCCGACTCCGACCTTGAGCTCTTTCGCGCGGAGCCGCCGCGCAGGCACGACTCCGCCATGGGCGCCCTCAGCACGGCCGTCCACACAGGGCACTCATCTACAGAGCTGGCCTCGCCGTCCTCCCCTGCTCCCGCCTCCTCGGGGGACCAGGACCTCCTCTCCGAGCTGTCGCTCGAGTTCACGGAGCGCCCGCCGCTGCGCCGCGACTCCACCCCGCTGAGCACGACCGCGCATACGGGGCACCGCTCGTCGTCTGCGGTCCCGCCGCCATCTGCTGTCCCATCACCGCCAGTGCCCGCCTTCTCCCCACAGGGCACGTCGGCCCCGATGCGCCGTGACTCCACCGCGCTGAGCACGACCGTGCACACGGGACATCGCTCGTCCTCTGCGGTCGCGCCGCCGCCGCCTTCTTCTGCTGTCCCATCACCGCCAGTGCCCGCCTTCTCCGCACAGGGCACGTCGGCCCTGATGCGGTTTTCCCAAGAATCTCAGTTTAGAACGCGATTCGCCCCAGACGCGCAGCTCGTGCAGTCCCCGTCCCAGCTCTCCCCGCTTGGTGACCCACACCAACACCCACACCCACACCTGGATGCGGACGAGGAGCCGCACCGCTGTCCGCTGAGGTGCGCCGCGGCGGAGTGTACGCATCGCGTCGTTGCGAAGGCGGATGCGCATGCGAATGTGAGAAGGCTGTGAGGGGCGGGGCGGGGCGGAGAGGGGCAGGGATGGGGCTGCCGAATGTCGATGTCGATAGTGGATTTGGGGCAAGGGCAAAGGCGAGGGCTCCACCTCTTCCCACTCTCCGGCTCAGCAGTGGATGTACGCCGCTCGTGAAGGAGACGGTGCTACGTACTTCTGTTACTTCATTCTGGTTCTTCATTGTACCTCGATGAGCACGGCCCACACGCCACGTCCCTGCTCACGCGCCGCTTTCTCTCACTCGCCTTGCCTGCCACTTCGCCATCTCTCAATGAGTCGCTGACGACACAAGCCCCGCCCCACCCCACCTCTCGTTCGCTCGTACATACCACCCTCTCACCGCCGCTACCCCGCTCCCCCGGATTATACATGCGTCTCAGCGTGCCAACGGATGCATATGCGCCTGGCACTCCCCCCAGTGCTGCTTCCTCTCCCCCCTCTGTGCCCCATTTTGCGCGTTCTGAATGAACCGCTGTAGCCCCGCCCCACCCCATCCCTCGCTCACTCGTACATATCTCCCCCTCCCTCAGCACCCCCTCTCCCCTGTTCTCCCCCCCGACTCTGACTCTGCGTGCCAGCGTACGCATATGGGTATGCGTCTGGCCCTCCCAGTACAGTTGGCCGAAAAAGGAAATTTCAAAATTTTGCTTCAGCGTGGGTGTGGGTGTGGGTGTGCGCAGGACGGGGGCGGAGGCGGGGGAGTGCGCGTTGGAATGCGGGCCAGATGCGCAACTCCTGGCTGCGCGATACGGAATCGACGGCTCATCGGCGTCGCCGGCGTCATGGATGACGCGTGCCCTAAATTGAGGGCTCTGAGTGACCGGTGACGCGGAAACTTGCGGCCAGGCGTCGAGGCTCGGGGTTGTCTGGGCGGCGAGCTCGGGCGGTGCGTAGGGAGGGATGGCGAGCAGAGGCTGATTCAAGGGCGGGTCGTCGTAGGCGCGCGTAAAACAGTGTGTACCGAAAAAATTGTCATAGTATGACCAAAATGTACGGCGGTGCACCCCATTATGCCTCTTGATCAACAAATCAAAGTGGACTCGGATATTGGATAACGCGACGAAGGGCTTCAAGGTTCCATTTTGGCGATACAAGCGCCTACAGTAAGGAACGACCAGGAAAAAGAAGTGATGTCCGGATCCCAGACAATTCTGGTTCGAGGGGAACGGTTTTGGCCTTACAGGAATTATAGGGACCTGATTGGCCAGTTCAACATCCGTTAGTAGGAGTAAAAACGCGGGGCAGTCACGACGCACGAGCGAACACGACCCCCATTTAGATCTTGCGTTCACCTTGGCGGCAGGATCAAGTGAGTCGGGAGGGTCGCTTCATGCCCAGTCAAATTACGAACCTGCCTGCGCACACCACATCGAGTTTCGCCCCGGCCAACATACGGGAGATACCATTGCCTGTATCTGCACTGCACCGTCATATCGAATGAGGATGTCAGACAAAAACGAGTCGATTTCAAAGTTTCTCCCTTTATATCCCACCTTCAACATAGCCCGATGGACTGACACGATCGAGTTTTTGTATTACCGAGACCTAAGGCGGAACAATGAACAGGCGCCACATGGTTCTGCCGTCACGTTCAAATAAATCGCAGTCGATTGATAGGGAGACTCAACTCGTCAAATCATAAACCAGCATTCCGTTCCCGAAGCACTCTCTCGCGTCTCACTTTCTTCGTGGAGATGTGTGACTTCTGCACTCGACGCCAATGTCGGTCATAGTCTTAAACGCTGCAAAGGCGAGCAAGTCACTGGCAGGAGGTTGTTAGGAGCAAAGACCACGTTTCAAAACGGGCCCCTCCCTTCGGAAGTAAGCAAAAGCCCTGGCTTCGGTGAACTCGGAGAAGCGCGACCAGGGGTACTGAGCGAGGCTTGGCAATAAGCTTCCCCAACGGCAACCATATAAGTAGCTCTGATTCCATTATCTTGGGCATTTTATTGGCATTTTATCTTCACTCGTATTATAAGGTTCCCTTGCATGTACTGCAGCGGATCCCGGGCGGTAAGTACGAGACCAGGTAAGTTGTCGCCGACTCCCAAATCGATCGCTTGATCTTCCTCGTTGGGGACGATCTTGAACCAATTGAATGAGACGGTCGTTTCTCCGTTACTGATAGGGAGGACGGTGGCAGCTCGCGGCGGATCATTGATGGTACCGATCGCGGATCTTCGCGGATCAAAGGAAATCGACAGACCCAACCGGCATGATCAGGCATGATCGAGTTCCAAACATCATTTGCCCGAATGCGCGTACAGATTTCATGAGAAAAAAAAATTACAAGTAGCATCAGCGCGGAAGTGTGGTACAAATACTTGAAGTTGAGAACAGCAATCAATATTGTCTGCGATCATTTCCCGCAAATCCCAAACTTTCACGACAGGGGAAAGTTTCAAGCTCCCTGCGGCCGCAGGAGCAAGCACGTCTGTTATTTCGTCACGGCTCAATCTCGTTTGCTTGACCCGAACGGTCAACCAAAAACGCACCGAAACCCAGCGGTTCAAACATAGTGATTCAGGTTGAAACCGCGTGACCCACTGCGTTCAGACCCCCCCATAGGCACAGGTCTGCCAGATCCTGATAGGCAGATGTGTAGGCAGACCAGTTTGCCGACCCTTGCCCATCCATCTGCCCATCCCTGCCGAGGTTGGTCTAGGTATTCCCACTGGATTAGGCACACATAGACTCACGTGGGCCAATGAGCCTAGCTAAGCCTAGTTAGCCAAATTCAAAATATGACATGGTTTGTACCTGTCCAGCCATTCCAACCAACACCAACCTAGACCCAGGTCGGCCAAGGTTGACCAAGGTTGGCCAAGATAGACACACCACTGTCGGCGAAGATCTACCAAGGTGGGCAGGCTTTGCCTCGGTAGGGATGCTAGACCAACATCTGCCGATGCCTATTGGGGTAGACCAACATCGGCTTGGGTGGGCAATCCGTAGGCAGGGATCGGTGAAGGTGGGCACATCTGTGCCTATGGGGGGGTCTGAATGCAGTGACCGCGGGGTCCATCAGCGACATTTCCTCGAGTCGTGTTCCAGAATAGCGGTTCATGTTGAACCTGATTTGGGAAGGCTCGTTTCGGCCGCTCGGCGAAGCTCGTTGTAACGGGCGTCGGGCGTTACGGGCTTTGCCAACCAGCCTCCCGTACATGTAATCCAAGCTTTATGAGAGTCGATGATAAACCTGTGATGTGGAGTTTTTATTAGTTTATAAAGAGGGCGTTTATAAACCGACCACCGAAACGCGGCAAAAAATGTGACTTTTTGGCCTCATCGGCTCATGCCGTCCTCCTGGAGAATCCACCAAATTGTTCAGTTGGTTGCACCAGCGCAACACCAGCGACAGGATCGCATGGACCGCTCCACATCCGCATCGGCCATGATGCGACGCCTTCCAGACGCCTTCGGGAGGTTGCTGTGTGTGAAGGTCAGGCTGTGTTGAATTTATACATTAACACTTACGCAGATCTGGTATGGACTCTATGCATCTTGTCCTTCAGAGCAATGGACGATTGACCCGGATTCAGCATGATTTCCCGCATCCCTTATTCCATACGCGGCACGCCGTCAAAATGCAACCTTCTTGGGCGCTCCCAAACCCTGGGGTTCGAAACGACACAAACGGATTCTGAAAGCCTTCAGACAGGCTTGATGCACAGCTACGGAGACTTGTCTCTTGAGTATAAATCTCAACCGCTTGAATTCACCTATTAATAATTATTTCAACGAGTGAGGTCCGAGGGAGCGTCTATTTTAATTTCTAGGTCCACTGTGAACTTGCGATGTCGCGCACCATCGCCGACTCCTGGCATCGCTACGGCTGAAATTTGGTTAAAATATACCCATCTTTTTGTGAGTATTTCTGGGGACGGGCGATCTGCTTATCAGTCCGTGTTGGGTTTAACAATTTGAATGATATTTAGCACGCCTTGCAGTTGATTTCGACACATCAGTGATGAATGGCTTTGTTGACGGGCGAGGTCCCATCAGGCTCGTTGCGACGCAGGGAGCGTGGTGGCGGCTTGTGGCGGTCAGTTCCAAGCGCCTCGGGAGGTGTGGATCGGCGAACTTGACCGATTGATTTTGGTGCCATATTTTGAAAACCTTTACCGGTTCTGAATTTCCGAAGTCTTAGAAATCCAAGTCCTCAACGAGAAAATGGAAAGGACGGTGTGAGTTGACCGGTGCACAGGGCGCCAATTCTTGAATTAAATTGATGATAAGGATCAACATTCCATTTTGCTATCCTGTGAATTCCTGTCATACAAGCAGTCCGCTGGCAAAACAGCAGTGGCTGGAGCGATGACAGATAGACGCCGCCCTTCATTATCCGCTTGGAGGTTGCTTGGACCCGTTCTGGTTCTCTCTTCTTCACTTTCATCTTCACGAGGCCGGCCCTTCTTTCAAACACCGACATCATTTCTTTATGGCTTTGAAAAGCCTTTTAGCGATGTCGAATGAGACGTTGCTGCCGGACGGCTCAGAATGGGCTATTCGAATGGATTACACTTCGAGAGAAGTTCACGGCGTAACCGTGAGTTACTCGAAGTTCAGCGCCCTATAGTTTGCTGAAGCCTGAGGCTCGCAGGTCCTTGTCGTCATCTCTTGCGTCTCACTCACTGCAGTCGTGGGACTTCTCCTGGCAATATCTTTGTCGGTACGAGCGGTAGTCTTCATCGAGTGGAGAACCATAGCTAACTTCACTAGGCATTTAACACTCGCTTATGGTGCAACGACAAGCACCCGCACCTTTTCGTTCGCACTCATGTCTGTGCCCTGACATTCTGCTCTCAGTCTGGCGCTAACCAAATTGCAGGTCGCGGCATACTTTATTTCCCTTCTATTAGGCGACCTAATTCAAACAACCGGGTCAATTCTGAACGCGAGGTGGATTCGTGATATGGCTGTCGAAGTCGGAGATTTGTGTACTCTACAAGGTGAATATCGCTCTACGTCCCTTCTGTGTGATCTGACTGGGAAGTAGGTGTTTTGAAACAGACTGCGGATGTTGCTACCGCATTTTGGACCCTTGTCATCGCAATTCACACATTCTGCCTCATTGTCTTGCAACTCAAGCCGAGCCGCTTCACTCTCTTGGCGACTTTGATCGGAGGCTGGTCTGGCATTTGTGCCATTGTGATAGCCGGTCCCACGATTCAGAATACTCCTCGCCACGGGCCATTCTGTCAGTTTACTGCCTTGATTCATCCACGTCTGGCTTACTTTCATGATAGATGGCATCTCAGGCTACTGGTGCTGGATCTCGCCGGAGTACCCAACTTCACGAATCACGTATGTCAGTTATACCTCCATCACAGTCGCTATTGACTCGATTTAGGCTGGATTACTTGTTTGTAAGTCTCGACTCGGCACTTTTCTTGCGCATGTTTATCACTCGACAGATGTTTATGGCCGCCACTTTCAGCTTTGTGCTATACACGCTGATCTTCCTTCGTCTGCGTGGTAATCTCATAATGGAAGGCAGATGTATTACATTCCGGAGGACTGGATTAGCATGGCGAAGCAACAGCGACAATCACGCTCTGACTATTGCCAAACAAATGCTTTTGTGTGTCACTTTAATATCTGCTGTCTAACTATATAGCTGACGCCTGCTTAAGGTATCCGGTAATTAGGCTTTCGCGTGATGCGAACGCCTTATGCTGACTTGATTTAGGTGGCCTACACAATTATAATTCTACCTATCGCTGCCTCACGATTCAGCTCTTTCGCTGGTATCGACGTTCCTTTCGAAGTTACTATATTCACGCGAGTCGTATTCCACATCACCGTCTTCGAAGCGCTCTAACATTTCAGGCCCATCAGTGCTGCTGTGTTCTTGCTGTCAGGGGTCGTCAACGTCACGGTCTTCACGATGACCCGACGCATTCTTCCCCCAGATTCCTTTAAAATTCCGAAATGGGCTATACCCAACCCTCAGTCCATTCCGGAATATACCATTGAAGCTGGACCCGATTCTTTTACCAGTCCACCGGAACATATCCCGAATCATATGGGGCAAAGGAAAATGGTTACTCCTCCGATACAGATTCACGTACCACTGATTCTGCTGTACCGACAATGCTGGCGCCCCCGCCTAGGTTAAATCGCGGGAGCGGGGAAAGTGTGTATAGTCTGTACGAGACAGACTCGGCCATACCTTTGACGCCTCCTGCTGATGTCGCACATCATGTGCGGTAGTGCTGAGCAGTATGTTGAGCATATTACTTTTATTGTTATTAACTGTACCTTGTTCATTAATCCTGAAGAAGCTTGTATTTTAACGATAGTTTATCCATAGGAAAGTGCCGCGTACTACACCAATTCAACTTTCGGTAATGCGAATGGCACGTACTCCGGGTTGGAATTAGTTCCATCGGGTCTGAACTTGCACATTAGGTCTGAATTTCCATTGTTTCACTTTCCCCTGCGCATCTTTCCCCCGGAATTTTCCGGCATTGTTTTATATACCATTTATCTATGCGAACGAAAAATCCTTAACGGATACGAGCTGTGGAACTCATCAAGAAGGATTGCCGGGACATCAAGTCACCATTTTTGAAAATGCATATGCGTTGCCCTCAACGCGGACCCAGAAGCTCCGAAAAAACTGAGCGGTGTATTGAGCACAGTTGAAAGCCTTCTGTCTATTCAGACTTTTCACCGGTGCGTCGGTGAAGCGTACTGCGAAATAGCGTCGTGCTCGTACTTCCGCACGTGACCGTCCCAGGTCAATAGAACCAAGCAAGAGGCTGTGTTTGACATCGGTCTTCCAGTAACCACGACGCGCACGTATTGCCTCGCAGGAACCTTCTATTCTACCTAATCACTTATACAATCATTCTATTCCTGTTCTTCCTATTCTCCTCCGTGTCCTCTCGGTCAGTCCGTGCTCACTTGTGAGGTTGTTTCTGAAGAGTTTCTCTTTTAGTATCACTGCCCGGAGGATTGTCAGTGAAATAATCCTGGCTCCATGGTAGGCGGTTTTTTTCTGTAAGGCTCTGTCAAAATTCTAATAGTCCTCAGACCAGTCATTATGTTCCGGTTCCGATCACACCACAAGACGCAGGGGGATCTTCGACTCACGACGATGATCACGGGTTGGACGCCCAGAACGCACCCCTACTATCTACTTCCACTTCTAAAACGCATTCGGGACTCACCGTCTACGCGGACTCGACATACACCTACAGTTATGGCCACCTGGTCTCGCCGGCCTTCGGCACAATTATTACGCTTTTCTTTGCGCAATATTTGCCTCGATAGGCGGTTTGAGTTTCGGATACGACCAGGGAGTGGTAATTCAAGCTATTATTTAATCTTCGGAGTTCTTGAACCATTTATCGCAGATTGCAAACGTCCTCGTCATGGATGATTTTGTTCGACGATGGCCGGTCACTCCACTGCAGAAAGGCGCCCTCAGTAAAACTTTCTTAATTCTTCGAGAATTTCATCTGCTCAGTCTAGTTCATTTGCAGCGGCGGTCCTCGAGCTAGGCGCCCTCATCGGTGCGCTTTTGTCCGGTGTGCTAGCAGACAAATACTCCCGTCGCCACTCCATATTCGCGGCATGCGGTGCGTCTGTCCATCCGCCACATCTCTAACTAGGTACTCAGACAGCTTGCCTCAGTCGTATTTAACATTGGAGCGCTCTTCCAATGCTTTGCGCAGAACCTTAGTCACCTTTTCATTGGGCGCGCCGTGGGCGGCGTCGGTGTTGGCGCGCTCAGCATGCTCTCCCCGCTCTACATCTCGGAGATCAGCCCTCCCGAGGTGCGCGGGTCGCTCATCGCGCTTGAGCAGTTCTCTATCGTGCTCGGCGTCGTCGTCGGCTTCTGGATCGGGTTCTTCACGCGCAACAGTGGGTCCCCATTTGTTTCTCCTATGCTTCAGCTGTCAAACATTTGCATTTTATAGTTCCGAGTTCGCTCTCCTGGCGCCTTCCGCTAGGCCTGCAAATCGCACCTGGAGTATTCCTGGCCCTCGGTGCGATTTTCTTGCTCCCGGCTTCACCGCGGCTACTCGTGCTCAAGGGCCGATACGCCGAGGCCGAGGAGAGTCTAGTGAAGCTACGCGGGCGGGATGACGGACTGACAAAGGTATACTGATACTTTTTTGTTCCGCGGTTGCCGATGTATTTGATACATTCTGATATTGTTTTCCACCCATAGATCGAGCTGCTCGAGATGCGCGTCGAAGCGACGCTCATCACAGACGTGGACGGTACCGACTTCAAGCACGGCGTCGGTGAGCTCACCGCGTGGGGCCGTCTCCTCACCAAGAAGTACCGCTCGCGTACGATGATTGGCGTTTTGATGATGGTCTTTCAGCGTGAGTCCCTCCTTCGATATCAACTGTTGAACTGGCTAGCTGAATGCAACACAAACAGAATGGAGCGGCATCAACGCACTACTATACTACGGCCCGACTCTCGTGCGAAGCATCGGGCTTCAGGGCGACACAGTCGGCCTCATTGTCTCCGGCGGGATCGGCATCGTGCAGTTCCTCGCTGTGGGCCCGGCGGTGGTGTATATCGATCGCTTGGGTAAATGTCGTTTCTCCCATTGATCTTCTGCTCTTTATTTATCCATTTTGCCTGTACTTTGGACTCATTGACCACCAACAGGAAGGAAGCCATTACTACGAGGTAAACTGCGGTTTCGTATTATTTTTGATCAAGCAAAGTTTAAACTGCGTTATTCGCAGGCGGTAGCGCCGCGATGGCCATCTCACATCTGATCATCGCAGTCTTGGTGCGTGCTCTGAACTCCCGCGGACGACAGCTAAGCGTTGTCACGACGGCAGGTAATGTTATTCCAAGCTGACTGGCCTGCACACGCCGTCGCCGCATGGGTCGCCGTTGGGTAGGAGTCTTTCCTCTCGTCCGGTCGACATGTCTTGAGTCAGACCTTTTGATTTCCAACAGCGGAATTTATACCTTCACCTTCGCGTACGGTGTGTCGTTCGGTCCCATCGGATGGGTCCTGCCAAGCGAGGTCTTCCCGCTTTCTATGCGGGGACGTGGCGTCGCGCTGTCGACTGCGTCGAATTGGGTAAATAACTGTAAGTTTGGGCCGTCTACGTCTGGATCATGGCAATAACCGCCGCATCCTGTAGTCTTCATCGGTCTGATCACGCCAGTTATGATGGAGGTATCGGCTGCGTACGTCCCTGCATAAGCCTTGTTGTCCGTTGGCTGATTTGAACGCCGAGCAGCGGCACCTTCCTAACCTTCGCAACCGCGTGTTTTCTTGCATATTTGTGGGCGACGTACAGCGTGCCTGAGACAGCGGGTGTCGCGTTGGAGGATATGGACCGCGTGTTTGGGAGCGAGGTTGGGAGGGAGGATGCCTTAAGGAGGAGAGAGGTGCGTGTTTTTCACAATGGCCTACATTTGAATGTGCGGCTAATGATATGGATAGGTTGAGGACGAACTTGGTCTGCGTGAGGTCCTTGCTGGTCTTGTGGAGGATAACCGGGAGGACGAGTGATTCATCGGGATCCCGCCATGTACAAGTTCATAGACGCATTCTAGTTCCTCGATGTGTATGTTCCTAGGCTTCAAGGCTTCACCGCTGTTTTTTTTGACCGAATCTTACGTTCAACAAATTTCGACACATACGCAGCCATTTCCCATTCTTCGGCAATGCCAATTTTCACAGATCTAGGCACTTTCGGCGGGCGCTCTTCGTCCCTGGCCCTAGAATTAAGCTCAGTTTGGGCTGTGCGTCAACAAGTTTGCCTCTTGGTTGCCCGGTTGCCTGTTTCTATTAGTCATGCAGCCCGAGCTTCTTCGGCATCCGCACCAGGTACATAATGGACGCCGATATCCACCTCCTTCTCTTACGACCACCATCTCGCTTTTTCCCCCCTCCGCCCCGTCGCTTTATCCCTGTTTCTCCCCCGTACTCTCTAAGAAAATGTTCGGTGCACTCAAGCTGTCGTCAGTTACTCCTCCACCAGTGTGAACCATTTTCACTGACTGTACATAGTGCGATCCTGCTGTTGGTGGCCTCCCTCGCTGCCGCCGTTATTCAGGTCCCAGAGACGACTTCATCTGGTGGGCCGGTTACGATCACATGGACACAGGACCCAACGCTTCCTGTGTTCTCCATGGAGCTGTTTCACAAGGACTTTGTAAATCACACCCCACTTATTCTACGTCCATTTTTTTTCATTTGAGTTTTAGAATAATGCCATTGCGATCGCAAACAACGTCAACCCCGCGACAGGCAGTCTGGTGGTAAACCTTCCTGTGGTTCCCTCGGAGTGAGATGCACAATTCTGCTCATATTTTCGGAAACTCTGACGAACTTCATATGCAGCTCCGGATACACCCTCCAGTTCGTCAACATCACGGACATTAATCAAGTCTACGACACAAGCCCCGAATTCTCTATTGCACCCCCGGTGTCAACCACCGAGAGCTCCTCCGCCAGTGCAACCGCGAGTGGAACGGCTGAAAGCAGGAGCGCTGGAAGCGTAACCGTGTGCGTTTTCTTCATTCGCTTCAGCCCCATTAAATCCTCATACGCCCGACGGATCCAGCACGATGCCGATGTCTGGCTCCATGGCCTCCCCGGCCAAATCCGCCTCGGCTTCGGCCAGCGCATCCGTGTCCGCCCAATCCACCACCGCCTCCGGTGCAGCCACCCGCCTCCTCGTGCATAGCGCCAGCACTGCCGGCGCCCTCGGTGGTGTCGTACTCATTGGCCTCCTTTCCGCCGCATGGGTTCTCTAATTGGTTGGAGCTTTTGGAAACTAATACTGGTTGATCTCTGGACTTACCACATACACGTACATATTCTCTATTGGTACCCTGTCCTTTCTTGGCTTCAGTCGTTTCTTAGTTTGCTGTTGAATCGTTCTGCTGGTTCGCCTTCTTTACGTACGTAGGAACGCGGCTCGCCTGCTATATTAGCGAATTCCACCATCATCAAAATCCCGAAATCTCACCAACGACGCGTTAGCCTCTTCGTGGACCGAGTATATGCTAAAGTGCAGACTTGGCAGCCACGGGAGTGCTTTGGATACCTTTATATATAACCTATTGTCCTAAAACTTGGAAATAGTCATTACTTGGTCATTGCGAAAAAACTCGCACTTTTACCCATGGGTCTCCCATTCGATGCGCCCCCCTTTCAATCTTTCAATGAACCTGTCCTGTTCCCTCTTCAGCTTCATTTGCGAGTCTGGCTGGGTCGGAAAATTATTATGAAAGGCCAGGCTCATCGTCATCCATATTCAATTGCCCGCATCCAGCTCAGTTTTTGCTCGATCGGGCCAGTTCCACTTCCCATGGAACCACAGGCTGTACAAGCTTCCAAACTATTCAGAGTGTCGCGCCACATCGACTCATTGACCGACTTTGCTCGTCCTCGCTGTCTTTCACCTTATTTCCTCTTTTGGTGCTGAGTCAGCCGAAGCACTGCCACAGTTTTCCCCGCCTTTTGTTTCCGATTCCAGTTCGTTCCTCAACGCTGGTGAATTTCATCTGCGGGTCTCAGTCTACTGCGTGAACCTGATCCATAACTCCCCATTTCACATTTTCCCACCATTTAGGCGAACCATAACGCCAAATATGATCGCTGTGTTGGGCACCTTTTTTGCGCGGAATTCTATGGAAACTGCTTCGTCGAGTATGCCAAGATCGAGGTGGTGGGGTGATGAGAACCACCCCACGCCTCTTGGTCTCTTCTCGCTGCCGATGCTCCATCCGTACAACATTAATTATTCAGTGCACCCTCACAGACAATCATACAGTGTTATGCCTAGCCCGGCGCAAAGACACACGTCTTTCCTGTATGCAGCCACTATGCCCATGTCATCTGATGCTTCACAAAGTTATCCTCCCCACAACCCGTCCCAATACGGACAAGCGGAAATAAAATAGGGTACGGATACTGAATCAACAGACAGACACTTCACGTTTAGGGCTCAAGCGGTTGCTGGTTGAAAGATGTTGCTTATTTTTGGGTTGGGTTTTGCTTCTAGGAGTCAATCGGGTTCTACAGCGTGACGGGGCACCGGGTGCGTGAGCTCGGCTCGGGAGATTTCTAGAAGTGAGGGACGAAGGTGGACATTATTAGCCTAGTACACCTGGATACTTCCTCAAACCGGCGTTCCTGAGTGGGACCGTGCCGTGTAATCCTACCTACCTACCTACCTACCTACCGACCTCCTCGCGTGAATTTGTATGGCTTTGCTGTATTGATGGCCGGGTACCGGGTAAACGTAGTTCATCTCAACATCGTTTGTCCCAATTGAATTGGGGGGGAAATCTATTCCTATTTCCGTCGAGATCGGGAGGAGGAAGAGGAGGATGTATAACCTGCTTGACAATGTCCACAGCTTTTCGAATTTGCTGGTCCTGTATAGTACTCCTGTGCTATAATCGGTGAACATATGTCACCTTCATATTCAATGCATTCATGTGCAATTTCCAGATCGACAATTTGGGTTGGAAATGAACACGTAGGGTGGAAATATAAGCACATCCATGCTGTATCCTCAAACGGGTTGTTTGGGCCCTGCACGTCTCATCATAGTTCCCCAGACTACATATGGGTCGGTTGAGTTTCAAGTGGCCCTCGACCTTGCCAAGATATATAATATTACTTCCTGATCTGGATCAGAGCCCAAATTTATCTGATGTTTCCCCATACATTTGGCGCCTTCAATTTTCAAAGTAACGTAGTGGACCCGGAGGACGAAGCGTGATACATTTTGGTCAAAGGTGACACTCGCGGACATAATCACCTCTACTTCAAGCACATTAGAAGCAGCCATTCTTTGTTCTGCTGCTACTGACTTGAGTATGCCCTCTGGTCAAACTGCTATCCAAAAACAGAGATTGATGATGATGATCCTTCCATGGGAACATCCCTGTCAAACAGCTCAGGCTACAGCTTGTTATGTGCCCAGCTGGGAGATATGGTGGAAGGGGTCTTACCAGTCAAGACGAAGATAGACTTCTTGATCGCCGACCTCCGCTGATGCACATCGTGCGGTTTTTTTGAAAGGAAACTTGACATCTTCTGATAATTCGCACATATCAACAGGCCGGAATTTAATCAATTAATTAATTAAGTCTTGGGAAATCGGGGGCAAACTTGAAGCACTGCACTTACCATGCGTACGACACTGTGTTTTCGAAGATACCCTAAGTGTAAGAGCAAAGCAGGACAGCAACGCGGGATCACGGACCGATGGACATCCGCGCGCAGATCGGTTGAGTTCTTTTTTTCATTTTGAATGGCGGCATCAGGAATACTCTTATCACTTCTCAAGAGAGACGATCACGTCCGACTTATCCGGCGAAACTCGCCCGGTCAATTGTTCCGAGGAACATCGACGGCTGTATCTTTAAAAATTTGGCAAGAAGTAAACCAAGTAACATGCAGCTCCGTTAGTAACACTTTTAATTCAAAGCACCGAAAATAATCTCTTTCAAATCTTCGGCACCATCTCCGCCGGTTTTCAACACTCTGTCTATCACCGCCATTGCGAAGGCACTTTTCTCTGACGTTACGACTTACGTCGTGCCCCGGCGAGTTGGACAACCCGGTGGGAATGCATGGGCCGATGACTTCGACATTAGTCAAATCCCTCCTGCACACAACGTGTCTGGCACATTTCTCTGGAGATTTGTCCAGCGAGCTTAAACAGGTTTTCTTATAACGCTTACTGGAGGATGCGGTGCGAAAACTTCAGCTATCAGGCGCCTTGGCCTGCTTCGATGTGAGCAGCTGACATCGCATGTTCAGTATTATTTTATTCGCTTCCGAGCTTCTCGCGCCATCGCTCATCGTTCCACTTCTTCTTTCCCCTACTCCCATGGCTGCATCCCGGATATCTGAACGGTGTAAGGTGTCTTCAATAGCCTTTCGATTCGAATTGACAACAAACTCCTCAGTTTGCGCCACAGATGCGGATATGACGATTTCGTCGTCCGATGGTGTGCTATTCAAGGTCTATTGCAAGAATCTGGAAGTTCATTCCGATGTCTTTGCCAATGCGGAGGACACAACCCGGCCAGAGAATGGCGACGAAATAGTCTATCTGACAGAAAGCTCTATCGTGCTCGATCTCTTGTTCCAGTTTATGTACCGTCAGCCGCAGCCAGATCTCGAGGCCCTGGAATTCAAGACCTTCGCCAGTCTGGCTGAGGCTGCGGAGAAATATGTAGTTTACTCGGCGCTTACGCTGTGTCGGAATAAGATGAAGTACGTCGCTTTCAGGATCCCAGTGAAACATTATTGAGATCAACCTCATGAACAGGGATTCCATTTCGGCACACCCATTAGAGGTCCTCCTTTATGCAGTGAGACATGATCATGTACAGCTTGCCAACGAAGCGGCTCAGCGGAGTATGGGTCGTGGGGTCGCTGAAGCCCTAAAAGTGCTCCCACATGATATCTTTGCAACATGGGTCAGATTCAGAAAATTCTGTGCATGATTTATCGATGACTGAAATCGGTTGCAGATTCTATTCCACGAGCGGTGGTGCCAGGAAACAATCCGCGGTCTCACCGACATGATGTATTACGATTCTCACATCCCGCTTGTGCGACGATGTATTGCGGCTCCGAATCCTGTGTCTACCTTCCGCCAAGAGTTGGACGATGCTGGTCTTTGGGGAAGAAAGTTTTTAAATCGAATGGTGGAGATGAAATTCATGACTGAGCCAACGGATGCAAGGTAGATGGAGAACAATGGGGAGTGACAATCATATTCAACGAGAGTGTTGGCTGACTCTGTCTTGAGGCTAATTGTACAAGTACCTGGCTCGAATTGAAATACTTTGTCTTTGGATTCGTGGTCAACTTAAGTTCAAGGTGGTTCGCTCCCGGTTCCAGTCGTGTTGCTTTCGTTACTGGGTACAAGTTTCATCAAATTTCTGCACTTCCTCTGTATGTGAGCGTTCAGCCGGCTGCCCAGGAAGCAAGGAAGGAAGCTGTGTAACCAGGGTTGCGGTTCGTGCTCACGAACGCCACCACGCTGCTTCCTTCTCACGATATGCCGGTGTCTATTTTCTTCCCATCGCTGAAAAACCTTGGCGGCCAAGTGGCGACGCTCTGAGAGTTTGGTCTCGTTCACTGCCTAGCGTTGAATTCTGGCTGGATTCTTGTCAATGTCGCACGTCCCGCCTCCCACTGCTCCCTGATACCTCCGGCCATGTTGCATACCAAAATTAGGCTTTGTATGTATAGCTTGGCTTCTCCCGGCCACTCTTCTGCTTCCTAGGCCCCCGGACACTTTGGTATCAGCTGTAAAGTAAATCTAGGCCCAAAATCGTTTCTTCTGCTGTAAGCCAAATCAAGGTCCAGGTCGCTCCAATGTAAAAAATATGTTATGATCAACAATTCAGAAGGGAGGTGTCGAAATCCTACACCCTTCAGCATAGGCTACCATGCTGTGAAACTAGATCCTTTTAATCCTTTCAATCTCGTATTGTGCAAGCTCCGGAAGTGCTTCAGAAATGAAGCGTCGATAATGAGATATCACGGGCGGCAAAATATCTGAAAACTCGTGGTGTCCAGGAGATCATCCCATCCATTGTCTATCTTTCAGAAGTCGATGTTGGCAACTTAAATCCCGCGGGTCTCTTGTCGGCGGGCTCACCTACCTATTTTAACTTGGCGCTCGCCCGGTACAGCCCGGTTGCCTCGCACCCGCGTTCAAAGAGTCCGAGGAGAGAATGAATTTGGGCACAATTCACCATTTTACATTTGCTGGACCGCGCAACAGAAAATGTATGATGATGGTAAAGAATTCAGTGTAAATAATATTGCAGCGTAACACAAGAAAAAATTAGTGCAAGCTCCTTCCTCGATTTTGACGGCAACAAAGCTCCGCGTCAGTGGACGGTGATATCGGACGAGCCGCTGCTGTGGTACCCCTCCGTCGCCACGATCTGGTAGTTGAACGTCCCGAGCTTCATCCCGAGCGCGGACCATGCGTTGAAGTGGTTCGCGGTCGTGACGGTCCCGCTGCTGCGGTGGCTCTGGCGCACGGACCAGTACTGGTAGAACGTCGCGGTGCCCTGGATCGAAGGCTGGTTCACGCGCTGCGTCTGGTAGATGTTGTATACCGAGCCGTCGGACGTGACCGTGCCCTTGAGCGTCGCGCCCGTGGACGGGTTGTAGGTGCCGAAGTTCTCGACGATGTAGTACTCGATCAGCGGGCTGGTGCTCCAGCCGTAGACCGAGAGGTAGGCGTTCCCGCTTGGGCTGAACGAACCGGTGTAGGTGATCGCCCTGCGCTGCGTCAGTCCGCGAGCATAAGATACTTCGGCGGGACTCTCACCTGGCAGCACCGGGATTCCACCCCTTACCAGCGACGAAGTTGCCGTTTCCGCTCCACGTGGTGCTGTACTCGCCGCTGGCCTTGTTGGTCATGGTGGCGGGCCCGCCACCATCGGTCCAGAAGGAATAGTAGTAGCCGCCGTTGGTGCCGGTCTGGCTGGACGATATGCTTTGCCGTCTCTCGAGCGCGGCGGTAGAGTTGCTGGGGAGCGCGCAGACGCCGACGACGGCAGCCGTGGCGACGAGCGAAAGCAGAGCGCGGAAGGAGACCATGAGTTAACCGCTGACAAGGTGGGCGTCGACGACCAAGCGACGGTGTGTCCCTTTATACGGTCCATTCAGGGTAAACCCCGGGAATCGTCTCTTCCAAATTGCCTTGATTTCGTTGTAATTGCGCTTTGAATCGTCAGCAGTGTCCAGCGGATGCTGAAATGGCGCGCGACGACTCCGAGGTTGAAGCAGAAACATGCTTCGGTACAGTGAGCCGTGACCCGTACCTCGTGATGCAACAAGCGATAAAAAACAGCGAATTAAATGGCCAGAGGATGAGCCAAGGAAATGGAAGTTGTGGAGTCTCGGGGTCAATACAGAGGAACGGCCAGTACTCGGGAGATTCAGGACGGGAGCAGAGCGAGACCGAAGATCGCAGACGCCGGAGACTGGCGCTAATTTCGCAGAACGATGGACCGGCGCTCAGGGCGATACGAAACGATTTGGATGTATGCTTTACCCGGGGGCCCGGGGGAAAGCAGATGCAAGCGAAGAGCGACCCGGAGACCAAGACCAGAGTCTGTGGAAAGAGTCGAAAGGTTACAGACGCTTTATCGTCTCTAAGTTCGTACCTCGCTCGATAAAGTGGAAAGGACAACGGCAAGAATCAGACTGAGGTCATGGTGGCAGTGTGAGCGCTTACATCAGCTTTAAGCTTACGGCATCTATCAATATGGTCCCGTGGATTCGA
This sequence comes from Mycena leptocephala, assembly GCA_029378395.1. Lineage (NCBI taxonomy): Eukaryota > Fungi > Basidiomycota > Agaricomycetes > Agaricales > Mycenaceae > Mycena > Mycena leptocephala. The sequence goes on from JARJLF010000190.1 coordinate 282,019, forward strand.
CGCGCCTTTCCTCCAACCACCACTCTGTGTCCACCGAACACTCAATGGAACGGGTAACCTCAGCAACACAACCCATTATTCGACTGTTCCACTTTCCACCCTTCCCTCCCGTTCCTGAAGGGGTCAAATCATTCCATTTAAAGACTTCCGAGAACACGGTACTCGCGTTGTGGGCGAAGATAAAATCGAGCGCGACGGTCTTGGTATTCCCACGATCGCACTAATGAACAAAGATAAGAAGAAGAAGGCGAAGTCAATGAACGCCACTATGAATGGGTCGCTCAAAAAGGAGTGGTGGGAAAACTGGGAAGCGTCCAGCGAGTCCTTCCTAGTCCGTGGCCCATACGATCCGTACGTGTTCTTTGGTGGTACTAACTCGTTTAAGATTGTTTACCACGTCTCCAGAACCCTCAATCGCGTCGATCGCTTTCATCAAGCAACCACAGAGTTCGCAAAGTATATGTTCCCACTTTGACCCAATTCGCTGGCTCATGGATTTCGCAGGTACCACCCCATGCACCCTTATCAACATCTTGCGCAGCTTTGGGCTGTGGTATGTAGTCCTTTTTTGCAGGTTTTCTCCAGCGGGGTCCTGACGGTATTGTAGTTCAGAGCTTATGCTGGTGTCGACGTACTGGATACTCAAAAGGCCGCTGCAGCCGCCGACGAAGTCTCGGATGACGAGTATGAGGATGGTGATGCGGATTCAACATTCGCCACTCAAGAAATGCCTGCCGACGCCGGCTCTCCACCCGTGGCGCAGCCGGGTACCTCTGTTCGGCCCGAGACCAAGGATAAAACCACCGCATTTCTGGACAACCCTGCGCAATCCATAAAGATCTTCCTCTCGTCGCACATGCACGATCGCGGTCAAATGTGGTAAATACCGCCCTGCTGACAATGGCGATACTTACTAACGAGCGTAGGGACCGCCTCAAGCTCGTCTCGGCGCCACACCTCATGCGGTTCTTCGTGAAGTTCCTGCAGCGCAACACGGTGCTGCCTGAGTGCAAGCAAAGTCTGGAGGATGCTCTGGAGACGATCGATCTCGCGGCCAAGGAGCTGCCGCTGATGCCCGTCATTTCCACCGCGCTGCCCGACGCGTTCTCCGCGGCGTGCAAGGCGCGCTGGGGCCGCAAAGCGGACGGGTTCATGCCATCCGAGGACACGGATTCGGGCCTCGAAGAGCCGAAGGCAAAGCGCGCCAAGCTCGAGCATGACGCGGAAGAGGTGATCGAGGAGATTAAAACCGACGGTGCAGCTGCACTTGAGCGCGTCCCAGAAGCCCAAGACGTCGACATGGACACTCCTGCAAAAACTGGCGGCTGGGGGAACAGCGGGTGGGCGATAAGATCAAGGTCAACGGCGTCGAGGACGGTGCCTCTCCCATCCCCGAGACCCAAGATGTTAGCATGGACACTGTCGCGGAGACCACCGGTTGGGGCGCGGATGACGGTGGCTGGGGAGCGGGCAGCGGGTGGGGCACATCGGTGACAATCGCTGATGATCCCCCAGCGCAGCAGGCGACTCCCATTAAACTTCAGACTGCTCGCGGCCGACGCTGCTCACGCTCCTCGGACCCAGCGCATTCCCGCTCACGCACGTGCCCGGCATTGTGGAGTGGTCTCTGCGGCGCATCAAGTCGGTCTCCGAGCCGCCGCAAAGTGGTGTGCCGCAGGGTACGGGAGCCGAGGCCGTCGAGCGTGCCCTTGAGGCGCGCATGCACCGCGTGGTGCTTGAGCCATGGATCGGACCTGATGCCGTGGTAGATGCGCCCGTATCCTACGCAGCTCCGAAGGTGCGATTGCGCCTGCCGTCGCTGCGTCGCCGGACGAGCCCAAGCCACACGATGTATTGCATGACGCGATCACTGTTCTCGTGGAGCCCAAGGTGGCAGGCTCGTTGTGCAAGGGATGGGGCTGGGTGGGACCTGGGTGCAGCTCGCGCGGGTGCAGGATCGGGAGGGCGGCAATTCGAACGACGCCGATGAAGTTCCTGGGGCGAAGAAGAACTTGACGAAGGGACAAAAAGCGAGGCGCGGGTTGCGGTACTGGTATGTGGACGAGCTCATCATGGTTGTGCCCAGCTACTGGGCCGTTTGAAGGTCTTTCGTTTGTTGCGTCTACCTACTAAACCTCCTATCCCTGATTACTATGCCATTCTGAATTTACCACGCACATTCTAATGTATAAATTCGTGTCTTGTTCTACCCCTCTATGTCACTCGTGTATGATAGTCGAAATATTCCATAGGCCATACGTCGCTTATTAGGTAGCAAAGGATACTGTAAAAAATATTTTACTCCGGCGATTCGTTCAACTCGACCATTTTTTTGCGTTTTGTGTAATTTTTTTATTCGAAAAGAACCTCAAGAAAATGGCAGAAAGCGGATAATATTTGGGGAACAGTCTATGGGACATTGAGAAAGAATGGGCGCAGAAGGACAGCTAAAGACAGCGGACGTGAGGCTTAGCCCTCTGAGAGCCAACGTCAAAATAATCAAGAAAGAGGCAATATGCATTTACCCACATCTACATTGCGCTGCATCAGGCATTGAACGCCACAGTGCTGTCCACTCCCTCCTCGGCTAGCGCCAAAAATTGGGCCTTGACAGTCTCATCGACATCCTCATCCACAATGATCGTGAAATACCGGAGCGCACCACCTTTAGAGCGCGCACGCAGCATCTCCACCAGGAGCGCGTACGGAAACGCGCGCGCGCCGTCGCTGGGGTGCAGTTCAAAGGTGGTGAGGTGTTGCAGAAGCTCGGCCTCGTCCCGAAGCGCATGAAGGACGGGCTCAATTGAAAAATTCATGGCAGCGGTATACTCGATTTTGAGCTCGCGGATACCCGGCGGCACGGAGTGGACGAGGTAGAGTACCTCTGGGGCATTGAGATAACCTTCGATAGAGAGACAGAGGTAATCAAGACTCGGGGAGTGGGTAACGGCGAAATGGCAGCTGTGGAGGTCCAGATATTCATCGCCACAAGGGAGACGAAAACGCTTCAGGTTGGGAAACCGGAAGAATTTCCAAAGATTCACCATCTCCGAATACAGATAAAGTTCTTGTAACTGTGGAGCGGAATAGAAGGCGGTCGGCGGGAACTCGGTGGTACGTGGGTCCCACCTGATGTTTTCCAGCGTACATTTTGCGAGGTTTTGACAGAGATGGAATATGGCCAAGGCGCCCCAGCCGCGCGGAACGCCGATACAGCAGGACTGGAGAGTGAGGATGGTTAAATTCGACCAGGGAAGGATCACATCTGCTGTATGATACCAATGAACCAGTTTGACCTCTTTCAAGACTGGTGCATCCTGAAAATCCGCCAACGTGGCTTGGCACCGAGGCCACTGCCAAGCGCACCAATATTCGGGGTTTGGGAGTTCGATGGAGAGTCGGCGCCAGTGCGGGAAAAGAGCCCTCCAGCTGTACTTTATCCTCCACGACCCGGTCCGGAATATAGATGTCGACATCCTCCCACTGAGCACAGTGGTCCCTCAGGCGTCGATAATTGCCATGCGAAATGCGGGTATTTCCATGCGGGAAACGAGAACCGCACGGAAATGGGTCGCGTATCGCTGCGGGCGAGCCAGCGCTTGAACAGCTCTAACTTTTTGTCTTGGCGTTCGATTTCGATGTGTGTCCACAGAGATGGCATGGATAATGCGACATCGCGCCACTGGGTGCATACGCCAGAAAGAACGAGCGGCATTGCCAGAGGCCCGATTGTAACCCGCCCGTTATCGTTCGGGATACAGCTGAGGAAATGGGCGAAACAATCTCTGGCGGCAAGGAACAGCCATCTGGTGAGGAGCTGAGACATTTGAAGCGAAAAATATGAGAACATCGTCATCGACATGGACACCTGTACGAAAAGAAAATGTACCCGCTGGAGTCAGATCATTGGGCTCATAACCGCTAATTCCTCTCTGCGGAGGACCCTTCGAGGTGATTGAACTGTCAAATTCCATTTGCCAGTGGTGAAAATTTGAAACTAGAGCGATGACAAGACTCGACAAGAAGCGAACAGAGAGCTGATGGCATCACGTAATGATCGAAAAAGCTGTGCGGTCATGCAAGCGATCATGTCTGAAAAAGCGAATTTCTCCTTCTACCTTCTCCCCAGTTCCGTAGACTCAGCTCCATGACATTCTGCGCTTCAACACTTTGCCGGCCTAATAAGTCGAACCACGAATACTGAACTTCGTTGCCGGATCTCGTGGCGTCCTCGCTCACACGGAGCAGAATTAGAGCAGAATTCCTTGCAGAACTCTCTCTAATCTTACCAGTAGCCATCGAATCTGTCGTCCACCTGTCCACTTGGGAAATGGGTCTATAATTTGTCAGAAAGCACTTGAAGCACCCCTTCCTCTGGATAGATCCCTGTGGCTTTCAAAATTTTCACAGCTGCGAGAGAAAACCTCCCGTTCCTTTAAAAGGTTTTATTATTACAGGCGCCATAAACAGCGGAACTATCTTCGTCGATGTATCTTCGAACTCCCCGCGATTCAGCTCTGCCCCAGCAACAGCTTTGGAATTTTTAGGTTACCAAGCCAATTTTAGGTTGACGGGTTACCAAACCGCTCGAAAGGTGTTTTTCTGCAAGTTTGCAGTTTTTCCCTCGGAAATCGTCATTGCACTCGAGCTGCCAACAAACCGCCAAAGTTTCGATCGACTCTTCTGTCTCCTATCCTACCTCTTCTGCCTATTCTCGTAACTGTCTGACGCACCAAACCATGACGAAGCAAGGCTGCCAAGGCGCACTTCAAACGATAGCGACACAAAATCTTAGATAGGATGGTTCGGGCCAGTCACGTCTGGCGAGTACATCGGACGTTTCGCCATACCCCCTTTCAAATACCTCAAAAACTAGTCGCCGGGGATGCCGAGCAATTTGTGACCATTATCTCAAGTTCCCAAGTCGTCAGCGCTTCAGCCGCCGAAAAGGCTAATCCAGTGCAAACCACTTGACATGCTACGCGAGTTCAAAATTGTGTCTAGCAGTGAGCTAGAATTGTGCTTTTGGATCTATCCAAAAATGCTAGATGCGCTGTCTAACGTCTCGGAACAAGTCAATGGGGAAGGGACCGAACCGGAATGAGAACTACATATATAAGTAGTGGCGGAGTACACCCTCTGCCCAGTCCTCGATGGCCAATCGTCAGATACGTCTCATGAGCGAAGCACGCGAACGCGCCTCCTTTGATTCCCGGGAGCTTACCAATATCATATACGGAGGGTAGGTCTTTCCAAATTTCGACGCACCCATTACTAACCATTACGTAGCGCAGAAGCGGTCAAGGTGCGGGAGGCCGCGTTTGCGCGGATTGAGCAGGCACTACAGGCCTCGGATCCAAGTAAGATACCGGACACGTACGGAGAAGTGAATCGCATGGAACAATATCTCGACGGGCTTCGCTTTGGGAAGGCTATGCTAGCGGAAAAGCTCAAGCATGGACATTCGGTGTTCGACACCATCACGCCGCGATACTGGATGGCCAATGCGTCACCGTTCGGGCTGCACGTCGTGATGTTCATTCCTGCGCTGAAGCTCCTCGCGTCCCCTGAGCAGCTATCGTATTGGCTCCCGCTTTCAGAATCATGCAAGATAATCGGCACGTACTGCCAGACCGAACTTGGGCATGGCTCCTTCGTGCGTGGGCTAGAGACGACCGCGACATTCGACGCGCAGACGGACGAGTTCGTAATCCACTCGCCCACTACATCCTCTACGAAGTACTGGCCAGGCGGGCTCGGCTACTCTGCCTCGCATGCGATCGTCATGGCGCACCTTATTGTCGGCGGAACTGACCATGGCGTCCACCCGTTCATCGTCCAGCTGCGGTCCCTGGACGATTATGCGCCGCTCCCCGGCATCGAGCTCGGTGATATTGGGCTCAAGGTCGGACATACAGTGTCGACAACGGGTACGCAGTATTCACCAAGGTCCGGATCCCGCGCATGCACCTCCTGGCACGCCATGCCCAAGTTGCACAGGACGGAACGTATACCGCTTCCAGTGTGCGCGCGCAGCTTGTGTACGGCACGATGCTCTTCGCGCGGCGCGCACTCGTCGCAAACGGATACCTACAGCTCGCGCAAGCCGCGACGATCGCGTTGCCTACTCTGTCGTGCGTGAACAGGGGGTGCTACCCTTCACATCCGGGGCTGACACAGTAGAAGTGCACTACTTGCGTTCCGTGCGCAGCATCAACGCCTGCTCACGCTCATGGCACGTAGCTTTGCCCTCCTGTTCGTGGCGCGCGACGTCGGTGCGGCGTACGACTCGTTAATGAGCCAAATCCACTACCCCAATGGAACGTTAGCTGGCGTGCACGCGGCTCTCGCGGGGCTGAAAGCATACGCGACGCAGACGGTCGCAGACGGGGTGGAGGATGCGCGGAGGTGCTGCGGTGGCCACGGATATCTCGCAATGGCGGGGTTTGCGCATCTGGTAGCGACGGCTACTGTGATGGCGACGGTGGAGGGGGAAACACTGTCATGTACCAGCAAACGGCGCGCTTTCTCATCAAGTCTCTGGAAGCAAGAAGGATGCTGATGCAAGCGTAGCCTATTTACGTGACGGCCTCGACGGGAGGGTTACTGGCCCTCGACGCGGACGTGCTGGATCCGGAGGTGCAGCTAGGAATTTTCCGCCCATCGAGCGGCGTCTTTGGTACAAAAATACGCCGAAGCGTTGCGCATGTCTCAGACGCGCGACAAGCTCAGCGCCGCGCAGGCATGGAACACATATGATGGGCCCTCATCTCTGCGGCACGCGCGCACATCGAGTATGTCGTGCTCTGCTCTTTCGTCAAGGCTGTTCGCCTAGTCGGAACCGGCCCCACGCAAACCGTTTTTGCAGCGGCTCTGTAGTCTGTCTGCACTCACCTGCATCGACGGGCCGCACGGACAAGGTTTTCTCGAGGACGGGCACCTCACCGCCGCGCACCTCGGGCACATCCGTACCGCCGTGGATGCGCTGCTGGATGGACTCCTCCCCGACGCTATTGCTCTGGCTGACGCATGGAATTTTTCGGATGCGAGTCTCGAGTCTGCGCTGGGGTGCCGCGACGGAAATGTGTACGAGCGAATGATGCAATGGACGCGCCAGGTGCCGCTGAACGTCGCGGCAGCGAAAACCGGAGGTGTTTTCCGCCTTGGATTTGAGGAGTATATTCGCCCGATTCTGAAGGGGAAGTTGTGATTTTGAATTAGACATTTTAACACCCGCCGGGAGATCGTTTAATGTTGTATTAATGCTGACGCGGTTGTGTTCCGTGGGTTCGATTCCCAGCATCCGAATGGTCCAGAATCTAATGTATCTTTCTTTTCTTTTCTTACCATATTTATTCTGCTCCATGATGTTCCCCATTTTTTTCCTTTGCATCCTACTAAAAGTGTTGAAAGAGGATGCACATCGGGTTGAGCTTTTCAAGTTCATGTTCCATATAGTAATCTCACCTACCAATCCAGCTCCCGAATCCAATGAATACATCGGATATGGTGCATGGTACACGCACTCATACAATAGCAGTATCATAACTCAAAGGGTGTACTACGTTCAACTCCCAGCATTCAAATGAAAAGAATCCTCAGGCTTGCGTCGACATTCCTCGTGCTTCTTCAAGTTTATATCCTATATGATTACTAGTATCCCATAAATCCTCCGAAATGAGCGTGAGCATGTAACGAGGGAATCTATGGAAAGCCAGAGCACCACGCTTTTGAAATAAATGATGGAATCAGTGATAGGATGATTGCCGCCAAGGTGCCGCGGTGACGGTTGAGCAAAAAATGAATGTGTCTGGTTCAATTGCACTTTCTATAAGCTAAGGGCGAATTTCAGAGATTTGAATGAATATTCTTTCGTCATCACTGTGCCTGCAAGTGTGGAAAAGAGCGAATTTCAGTCAATGTGACCAGGTTGCGACTGTGCAACAGTTCTATCCTACGCTGTCCAGACTGTGGGAGGTGAGGAAGGCAGTGGACCCGGCGGAATTATGGAGATGTACTCGAGCTTTGCTCTCATAAGGACTCTGAACTTTCCACGGATCAAGTGACAAGTCAGATTTGTGGCAGTCAAACTATAGTGTATCTTGCATTGGATTTCAATTCAATGTTGTCCTCAAATTATTACTGAATGTGAAGCAAACGGTACAAATATGTCTTTCAACATCAGGTACTTTTTCAAGGCCGTTTTACCCACGCTATTATAATCGGATCTCCGCAGTGAATTAGACACATTGCGTGTGAGAAGAAACGACGGTTGCCGACTTCATCTCCCCTTTGACTAAAAATCGGACCCCCGACAAAATATTGTATGACGCGGACAGCGGAGAACACGGCAGCACGACTTCTCGTGAGACTCAGTTCTTCTGAAATGTGTACATGCGCACCAATGGTAAATTGACTTTTTCGTGCCTTTGTTGATCGTGAATAATCGCATTCTGCGGAATTGAATGGCGCCTCCATGCGTTGATGTTGGAATCACTTCAGTCTTGCCCAGACAAAAATCAATTGAATTTCGCACGCATATCAGAAGCTGCCAGTCATTGCCCGAGGATGCGGGAAACGTTACTAACCGATGCAGATAAAAGCTTCTACAATCCACCAGGCCGTCGCGCCTCTCCCAATGACTCCCGTCACTATTATTTGTGCCCTGCTCGCGATCTTTTACGTAGTACGTATCCTTCGACGTCGCTTATCCTCTACTTTGGACAACATACCTGGCCCTCCACCGACATCCTTTCTTACCGGTGCGACACCTGTTTTTGAATGTGTAACTCATATCTTGTATTCACAACCCCCCTCGCCAGGCAATCTCACTGAATATCATGATCCCGACGACTGGGAATTCCAGCGGAAGTTGGAACAGAATTATGGACGTGTTGTCAGATTCCAAGGACTTCTCGGTGTAAGGAAGTGGTGTTGTCTATCGCTGCACTCCTGAAGGTTTTTCAGGCTCGTTCGTTGTTCGTGTTCATTCCGACCGCAATGCAGAGCATCCTCGTCAAGGATCAAAATATCTATGAAGAGCATAAAGACTCGATTGCGTCCGTCATATTCTCCCTCATTCACCGTAATCCTCCTGATTGCGTACCCCAGGATGAGCTCGCTTGTTTTCGGCCCAGGCATACTCTCCACCGAGGGCGACCATCACCGGAAATTTCGCAAAATTATGATCCCCGCATTCTCCACCGCGAATCTCCGAAGAATGGTTCCAATGTTCTATGAAGTCGTACAGAGGGTAAGATCTTAAGAACTAGTTCCGCATAGGCTATTGCATCTCAATCTTCCGGCAGGCTCGAGATGGTCTTATTCAACCCTTCATTCGTGACGGCCCCCAGGAGGCAAGTGCCGCTCTGCGTTGGCATTGAGAACCAGGCTGATCAACCGAGTCGGAGTAGCTCGACCTCAACAACATTCTTTGTCGCACATCTTTGGAGCTCATCGGCCAAACGGGGATTGGTTACTCATTTGATCCCATGCTCCCCGGGAAAGAGCACACCGACCAATATGCGCGGGCGTTGAAGGGATACTGTAAGTGTCAAGCAGTATGCTTCTTTGGATTCGAATAGTCTAATTTATTTTGCATCCCAGTCCCGCGGTTTACAAACTCGCGATATGGCTACCCGTCCTCCCTGCCATTGCCAAAATACCGCCCGGTCCTTCCTCCGCTTCATGATAAGTATACTCCCGGTCCCAGCGCTGCGCGAAATCCGCGACCTCGATTTTATGAGTGCTACTGCCTTGAACCTCGTCAAAGAGCGCAAGGAAGCGATCAGGAACGGTACGCTAGAGGTCAAAGACGAGCGAAGGACATAATGAGCCTCTTGAGTGTGTTATCTGACGTTCACCTCTCCTTCCGCTGACTTCTTTCATTTAGTGAAGAGCAATATGTCTAGCGAGGAGGGTTGCGCCTCACCGACGAAGAGCTCGTTGCTTCCACCTCGTAAGTACCGAACGTTACGGAATCCTCCTGCTGATTTTGCGAACAGAATTATTATCTTCGCCGCAACACACAACCTCTCTTCGTTGAACCGGCTCCTCCACATAATGCACAAATCCGGACATACAAGACAAGCTTCGGGCGGAAATTCTCGCCTACCCGGAACGATGGATCATGACACGATTGTGGGACTACCCTATCTCGATGCCGTTATCCGTGAAACAATGCGACTGTGAGTCTCCCGTCGTGTAATTCGCGCATGTCTCAACGTGATACCGGCAGATATCCGCCTGTTACCCAGCGGTAATCCGCCAGTAAGTCTTGGTTCAGTGATCCGTCGAATCTTCTAACAAGGACTCCAGACCCTTGGAAGACACCGTTTTGCCCCTCACACACCGGTCACTGGGTTGGACGGTACAATTATGGACACGATCAACGTCCCAAAGGAACCCTATGCTACATCGCTATTGGGGCATCGAACCACGACAAGCAGGTCTGGGGCGAAGACGCGCTGGAGTTCAGACCCGAGCGATGGGTGAACGGTAAAGCGGAGTCCGTCACCACGAAGCTCTGCGGGGTCTACGGAACACCATGACTTTCATTGGTGGAGGCAGGAGTTGCATGTGCGTCTCATGTACTCCTTGCCGATCTTGAACACGAACTAACTATTTTGCTTTTCCACAGTGGCTTCAAATTCTCGCAACTAGAGATGAGTGAGTGGAATAGTCACCTTTTATTTAACTGACTGATAGAGCTTCAATTCCAGAGGTCGTACTCTGCGTCCTGCTGCGCGCCTTCAAGTTCTCCAGCCGGACCCGCGCATCAAATGGCTCAAGGGTGATCCTATTCAAGCCCGCACGTTGACAACGAACCGCGGCTTCCCATCGTTGTGGAACGCCTCAAGATTTAAGGTACACTGGTGCGAGGGCCTTTAGTGGATCCTGGGGTGCTTATTGGGTTGGTGTACGCTCGACGCTTGATCTAAACGTAAAGACAATTTTGTACTACTCAAATGTGATCTCGTGCTGCCTCTGAGCTCCTCGGCACAATATTTTTCAAGTTCATGTTCCAAATAACAATCCCACCTACCTACCAATCCAACTCACAAAGCCAACGAATAAATCGGACGTGGTGCAAGGTGCATATCCGCTCGCAATAGCCTCTTCGAACCGGAACCCTGTGGCGAGAGCTCCGGGTTCGACTCCCGGCGTCTGAGTGAGTAAATCCTTCGTTTTCTATTTTCCTTTTCTTGCCGGCCGTTTTTTCTCTTCCAATAATATTCCCCAGCCCTTGTCGTCCTAATAGTGCCAATCAAAATTCAAGTCTAAGAGGATGCATGAGCACTTCGCGGTTCGACCAAGTGTTCATTGCCAATTGGGTCGCGCAGCTAACACTGGCACATGTTGAAATCTGACCTACCAATCCAACTACTGAAGCCAATGCATGACCCGGACGTCGTGCATGGCGCACACCCGCTCACGATTAATATTTCTTGTCAGGAAGACACAATTTCGTGGCAGGAGAACTGGGTTCGACTCCCAGCGTCCGAATTCTGTATACTTACCTGTGGTATCCTATTTTTCTTGCTGGCCTTTTTCTCTTCCAATAATATTCCCAGCTCTTGTCGTCCTAATCGTGCCAATCAAAATTCAAGTCTAAGAGGATGCATGCGCACCTCGCGGTTCACCAAGTGCTTATAGGGCCGCGCAGCTAATTCATGTCGAAAACTCAGCTGCTAAGACAACTACTGAACCTGGTATACAAATCGGATATGGTGTACGGTGCACGCCCCATAAGATGGGCGATAATGTGTAGTCTAGCGGAAAGCCTGGGTTCGATTCCCATGATCCGAATGCTTCTTTGTTTCCCTTATCTTTTTCTTATCTTTTTTCTTCTTTTTTCTTCTTTTTGCTGTCGACTGCTCCAAGAAGTGTGTCCTTAGCCGGCGTCCTAAGCGATATGCAGTTTCAGTATTATTATCAGTAAGCGGACACATCAGGTTTTAAGTCCCTTTTGGTCCTGCACCAAATTCGTGTTCAGGAAAATCAAGTCCCACTCAATCCAAATCCCAAAGCGGGTGAATAAGTCGGGTGTGGTGCATGGTCGCCCCCATAAAATGGTGAGATTGCAACAACCGTGTTTCAGCGGGAAGTCTAGGTTCGACTCCCAGCGTCCGAATTCGTGGCTTTCGTGGAATTTTTCTCACTTTTTTTCGGCCCATTAGCCCGAGATTCCACATTTGATCATTGACAAGAGTCGCGGAGCCAAAGCAAAGAACAAACACCAAAGAAAGTCCATTCGGTGTTCGGTGTTCCAAGAAATACAACTCGCATTATACTGTACAGATAATATAAGTACGATACACGCGTATGACACATGCGACATCTGCACCCCTACGTCTACGCCGACCCGCCCCCGCCCTCGCCCTCGTCCTCCGACCCAGCACCACTGCTGGCATCGTTATCGCCCTCCTCGCCTGCGTCGTGTGGGCTCCCTCCCTTGCCCTTCCACGCGCACGTCTATACCCCCCGTGTCCCGAGGAAGGAGCGTCGAAATCTCCCGTGGGCAGGTCAGGACGAACTCAAGGTGGTGCTCCCTTGCCCTTCCATGCGCGGGGAGAATCCCTCGTGGGTAGGTTATCATTATCCCTAGGGCTGCCGCCCGTGCCCGTGGCCACGGTTCGACGGCACCCGTCGCACGGGTGCCGTGCCCGTTCCGTCGGTCATTTTTTCGGACCTTCCACGGCACGGGTACGGCACGGCTGTTCACCACCACGGCCCGTTGAAACACGGCCGTGACGGCCGTTGAACGGGAAGTTTTCAAATGCATCTGAAGGGTCTGATCTTAATCATTGAGGCTCTCTAATACTCTTAGGTGCTCATGAAATCCTTCTCCGACAGTAATTTACTATGTCTTTGCGGTAAAACTGCAAGTTACAGCCAAGTTGCGCTGATGCCGGCACATGCCGGGTATGATACCCGAGTTTCAACATGGTTTCCTCCACAATTTTGTCCTGTGTTTTATGTATTCCTCACATTGTATTCAGATTTCAGATTCCACAATTAATTTTCGAGTCCTTGGAACTTCACTTTGGGGCCATTGGGAAGACCAGGAGGTGCAGAATCTCCTGTGAGTGAACAGACATTGTTAATAGCTTCACCAACCAGGCTGCAAAGGCTGAATAGAGTTTATACACACCTCATAGGGGTCATAGAATTATGCTCTGATGAAATACAGACCTCTGGCAAAATATTACAGGGCCGTGGACCCGTCACGGCCGTGCCGTTGACCGTGCCGTCCCGTCAAGATTTTTTTGAACCACTCGACGGGCCGTTTTGAGACGGCCCGTGCCGTCAAAACCCCGTCGTTTCCACGGCCGTGCCCGTCACGGGCACGGGTGGCAGCCCTAAATAATTTATCCCCCACCCTCGACGAAGCGAGGGCGGAACACTGAAACTTTGTTATCTACCTTGCGAGTATGGTATCATTTGAAAGCCCTGCTTAGCCGCTTTCGAACGCGCCTGGAATTATGTAAATCGGTTTGAAATCGGTCCAGAAATGAGTGAGAAACGAGCACGGCAGTCGGATCAAATGTGTTCTTCTTTTCTCTATTTTTAAAAATTTTAGCGACTGTCATCAATTTTGCACACAGCTGTAATTGGGCTCCTTTGGTGCCAAAAAAATGCCATTTCGGTCGTCGATGCTGCAAAAACAGGGCTGGGGGAGAAAAATCGCCATTTTGGGTTTGTGGGAACCCAAATTTACCCATTTTGACAACCTCGGATAGGTCCGTGTCGGCCAAAAATCACCAAAATTTCGACAAAACCTGTCGGCCAAAAATTGGGGGATTCGAGATTTTCGGGACCTGGCCTCCAAAGGGATAATCTCAGGTCCTGATGCCCTCCCGCAATCTTTCGAGATCGTCAAAGGATCGTCAATTCGTGCCTCCCCGGCTCTCGGACCGCCGCGCGTGGGAGAACCAACAGCTAGACTTAGCAAGGGAGGAACAGGAGAGCGGAAAACGAACAAGAATGAATCATTGGCTCCAGGACTTTGCGTTTGGGGGGAGCAGAAAAAAAGCCTCGTCTTCCCGAGTTCGCGTGATTACTCTCCTGAAAGCACGTTCATTCTGCTGTGCTGGCTGAGCCTGACATCCAGTTCCTCTTCGTGAGTCCCAGGATTCACAGTGACAACTCAGATGCCCCTAACCCCTCCGCTACCCAGATTTTCGCGCACTTGCAAGCCGACCTCGTGCTGCTTCGAGATGATTTTTTAAACTCAAATGAAGAGGCACATTTCGGAACTGGACTGCCGCGCTTAGACTCCATACCGTTCGCTAACTTTTTCACCACATGATAGCTCACAGACAGACAGTTTTGCGGGTCCCAAAATTCGCATGCGAAGTCACTCAAATCTTCGACGCTGCTCCCATGCATATCCCCCCTCTTCCCCTTCTCTAAATACTATGTTCCTAATGTTATCCCAGCATGCACGAGCCTCTTGTATCTTCGGGCTATTCGTGATGTGTACGAGGAGGTAAAAAAAATACAAATTAATAAGGCCCTCCTAGACTTACCCTCTGGCAAGGTCCCCATACAGAGCTGGGCAGACGACATCTGTCTAGTGACCTACACAATCTCTGTATAACTCCATATAGTTTGGTATAGCTGTGTGTAGCTGTGCGTAGGTCTGCCAAGTATGTATATGTCAGGTTAGCTTCCTAGACAGATGTCACCTTCCCCGAATACAGCCATCTGTCGCACATGGAATGTTTGATTGAATAAACACAAAATTAACCCCAGTGTAGGTGATTAGAGATGAGTTTAGGTACCTACACTGATCTAGACAGACCTACACTGGCCTACACAGGGTCAGCTTAGGTGACCTATACACATCTGGTTGGAGACTACACGCACCTTGCCACAATTGTGGTCTAGTGGTCCTACACAGGGCCTGTTTAGCTGCCTACACATAGCTGGCCAGACCTACACGCACCTTTACAGACTAAGGTTAGGAGGGCCTTGAACGCAGTGACAGTAGAGTCAACCAGTTGGACCATGCTGTGTATAATACATCACTATCAGTATCACGTCTGGGTAATGGCAAGGTCATAGTATAACAATCCATCCATCGCAATCATTCTGAGATGAACCTTGGATAAACCATCAGGTATGCCGAAATCTATACATTTATCCTACCCCTCCTCACCTCCGACCAGTCACAGTTCCCCTGGTACAGTTTGAAAGCTGAGCTCATCCGCTGCAACACCTCATCCTCAAATGGCACTGGCAGAGGAGATCGTCGAAGTCGTCACTGGTCTGCGATACTTTTCTGGTGGGATCCCCTGAGTATCTACTTGCCCATTTCTCACAGTGCCATGTCCACAGCTTTCTCTTTTACTGTGGTCTTTTACGACTACGTCATCACCATCGACGATGAGGTGAACGCAATCTGGAACAACCCTAGCGTGCGCTGGCATTCCAAAGCAGTTTTCGTTGCCAATCGATATGTCACCGCGGCCATACTCGCATTGGCTATCTATCGTGAGTCTAATATTCCGAGAAGTGAATATAGCACTCACTGGCCAACGGCCCGTTGCAAGTTTTCAGCGGGACGGCTACGAGCTTGAATAATACAGTGAGTTTCAACTTGTCCATGCCGGGGAAAGACTCTAGTAACGGTCCTCAGGCGTCAGTGAAATAGGTATCCACGAATTTAAACTGACACAAAATGTGCCAGCTGTCAGCAGTTCATCTGGATATACGGAATAACATGCATCGCCATGAGCTGGATATCACACTGTAAAGCTTTGGCGCCCCATCACGCTGCAGAATACGAGGCTAACGGTGCTCTCTAGTCGTTATTATTATCCGTATATATCGCCTCTGGGATCGCAAGGCCAGTGTAGCTCGGACTCTGGCAGCAATATTTATGGTCTTCATTTCAACGACTATCATTCTCGGCGTGTTCACTGTGCTTCGACTAGAGCGCAAGTACAATTTTTTGGTGCGTTGGGATAACTTGCTGATATATATTCCAGCGAAATATTTTGCGCCCCTTCATACGTGTCTCTTTGGAGTCAAGCCGGTGTTTCTAGTCACGCTACTGGGTGTTGGGTATTGCTCAATTATATCCGTTCGATGATTCTGTATCTGAAATTGCTCACAGTCATCCTTTGACTTCGTCCTTCTTCTTTTTGTCGTGTTCAACGCCATGGACCGACCACGCCCCACAGATGTTCCCATCGTCTCCGCATTGCAAAAGGATGGAGTCGGGATTTTGTTGGTGCGACTTTCTCTTTGATTCTGTGATGCACGGGATAACGGCTCCTCCAATTCACAGGCATTATTCGGTTCGATTTTTACCTTCCAAATTTGAAAACCTTGTTGACGTTCAAATTTTCCAGTTGTTCGATTTGCCAACTTCATCATCTCAATTTTTCTCGATGTGCGTCTTCTTTTAGCCAAAATATTAATGATTCATTCAAGGCTGGCAGATGTCCAAAGTATTCGTCGCCATCACGTAGGTATCTTCCTTCAGAGCTGCCGGCACCCGAGTTGATCCCCGGCCCAATAGGACTCTCTGGGCATTATACACAATCCTCAATGCGCGGTTGCATATGCGTCTGGAGGCCTTGACCTCGAGCCGGTCTCATGGTCCAATCATAAGGCTGGCGAATATGTAGATGCTTGAAAATCCTATAGCTATGGCACCGTTCACTTCCACGCATGTAAGCCGGATGGAATCAAAGGATCTGTGTACATAGAAGAGGGCCCTTGCCCATGCTCAGCTCAAGCCACATAACAATACAGTACGGAGACCCTACATCCCAAGAAATTCGGCCAATTCCTGTTGCCTCTGAAGTCCAACGATCATTTTGACCGCGAGCCCCGCTCCTTAAAAATATTACGGTCCGGTCCGAGATGGTTGCAGGAAACATAGTTCAAAGTATGGGCTATATAGTGTCCAATAATTAGGACCCCAGATAGCAGTTGGATGGCACCCATGCCAAAAAAGAACAGTTGAAATGATCGCAGCCAAGAAAAGTTGAAATGACACCTATGCGGTATGGTCAGAAATCACACAAGGACATTCGTTTAGGGCTGACCATCATCGATCCCTTGTTCTTACTGGGCTGTCCGCCGGTGTCAGCCCCCACATATGTCAACAATGTCCACTGTATCGGCAGGTTGGCGCCTTGTCGGGAACGTCCCGGCGTGTTCCCTTTCTCACAGTCACGATGGTCTCAGAATTGGGTAGAGAGTGTCATTGATAAACTGTGCCTTGATGGGAGGAGGCGACGAGCTGGTATATTGGATGTCAGCGTTGTTGAAATAAAGTCGCAGGTAGACAGACACAACTTGATGAGATCAAGCAAGCGCTTATCCGAACCTTCACCTCTGAGCTCTGGCCTGACTCAACGGCAGTTTTTATAAGTCGCTTCAAACGCCGCTCAGTAGCGAGCACTTGGCTGCCGGCCCTGGAGCAATTTTCTGTTTTACATCTTCAAGTCGACATTCTTCATTCGCCCCAAATCGTGTTCGTGTTTGGAGGTACCTAGTTATACAATACCTCGGACGTAGTGAACGGCGCAACCCCCGCTCTTTTCACAAGTATCCTGTATCTCAATAAATGTGGGAAGACCGGGTTCGACTCCCGGCGTCCGAATTCCACCACAATCCGTGGGAACTTTTTTTTTGCAGTGGTCGTTCTAGCAAAGTGTTTATGCTGGCATGTATGTGGTTGTTCTGTTTTTTCTCTCTCTCTTCAAGGCATTTACGGGCAGGGCTCGTATAGAACGACATTCGTGAGTGCTTTACGAACACATTCCTATCGCTTGATCACCAAACAAGATTCAAAGTTGAACTCGCCTTTGTAGTCTAGCATCCAAGTAGGATAATAACGTGGTCCAACGGTTTGACTCCCGGTGTCCGAATACTGGGTACTGTGCCAGGTATTATTTGGCGCTCTTTTCATTTCTACACTGATTCCTTTCTTTTTGCTCCCAAAAACAGTCCGCAGTACTACTCCTCGTGAGCATTCCTCGACATCGCACGTATCATCCTCGTCTCTGAATCTCGCACTGAGCCTCACCTCCGTATTCTGGCACTCAGGATAAAGTGGAACTCGGATGTGGTGTACAGTGCACGCCGGCTTTCCCATGTTCACCATCGCACGATTCCCGGCGTCTGAATGTGCGCGGCAAGAGTAGTTTGTCTGATGGGTTTCCATAACCGCTATTCTCATGTCTTCTCCACGAATGCTAATTTTTTTATAGCATTCCTCATAAGCACCGAAGAGATCGTGTACCTGCGGTTGTCCACCCTACATTAATTGGGCCAACCAGGATTCTAGGCATTTCAACTTTTCCGTCGCACTTGCAGCTGCACCCCTGGCCGCGTCTTCAATTCGCAATGCTAATTACTGCACCTGCTGCCGACAGTTTTATAACAGTATGTCATCGCGTCCCGCAATCATGCGTTTACACTAACCACACCTGGGCTGCCCGAGTACACGACTTGTGACAGCCTTTTGAACAAGTCGCCCAGCCAGAGTTCGAAATCAATACAGCTGCGGGGGTCCCGCTCGAAAAGATAGTTCTTGGCAAGCCCGTTTCGCTGGCCGACGCTACGACCTTGGCCACCTGCGTCCAGCAGGCGACACAGAAGAGTTGGAGTTGGAGACATTTTCTTGTCGCATGAGGTTGTGCTAATTGGTTGATTTTCGCAGACTCGGGGCTCATGTATTGGGCGGTAAGCAAGCCGGTTTATTGCCAGGCCGCCAGTTGCTTATTTTTGAGCGCTACAGTATTCCGACACCGTGGCCGCCAGTACAAGAGGCACGCAAGCTGGCATGGCCGGTCGGAAACTGAAGCCCTCCAGAACGGGCAGTGGCGCAGTAGCATTTTGGAGTATCGAGGAGAAAGCGAAAGCGCTGTCGGAAAAAACTATTATTCAAAGGAATCATCACAGTCACCTTTTTCATTTCTGTTCGACTCTGCTG
Source organism: Mycena leptocephala (assembly GCA_029378395.1). Lineage (NCBI taxonomy): Eukaryota > Fungi > Basidiomycota > Agaricomycetes > Agaricales > Mycenaceae > Mycena > Mycena leptocephala. The sequence continues at coordinate 300,977 of JARJLF010000190.1, forward strand.
CTGTTGGGTGAAAAACAATGTTTCCCTTGAAAAGTCGAAAAGGGACAGAAACCCCAAGGAAAAACGATACGAATACAAGAGAAAGGGAGCAGAAAAGCGCGGAAAAAGTAACCATTCCACCCGGGTATTTTTTCGAGACCAAAGAGAGGGGAGAAACGGAGAGGAAGGAGAAAAAGGGCAACTACGAACGGACCTAATCGTGGTTGTTCGACTTCTAGTTCAGTGTGTGCGAGTTCGGATTCATTTTCTGCGAGTTCTGTCAAAAAATGAGGGGGTATTGCCGACGTTTGCATATCACCGACCACCATCACTCTGAGTATTGCGAGCTAAGCCTGCGGAACCTAAGATGTTCCGGAGTTTGCTCAGACGCCCAGTTCCAGCATGGCATCATATCATGTTCGATTGCAATCGGGTCTGTAGCAACTGGGAATCCTCGCGTCGACTCAGAGGAAGGGTATCGCCATAGTATCGTTGTTAGGGACACGGACACAACGTTCCGTGAATGATAAACGGCACACTGCACCGCGGGTAATTTTGCTATATCCAAGCTCGATATTTATTCCATGATATCAGCTAGAATTAATACAACGAGGGCCCGGTAATCTGAAGCAGCGAATGACCTCTGGCAGTCATTTCATAAGCCAACCCGCTGTAACGAGGAACCCCAAAGCCAGCACCATGCTCGTCATGAAGCGCTGACCACGGGTCTTTTGCTCGCGCAGCATCTCCTGCTGTGCGGCCCATGCGGCGGCTTGTTCTCTGGGATCCGGGGGCTTGTACCGCTGCGCTGGATGCTGGTGGTGCCGATCGTTTGCACCCGGGAGAGGCGAGTGGGAGGGGGTCGCCGCGGGAAGGGTGTTTCCAGGGGCGACGTATGAGGACGTCGACGCGAGGCAGAAGAAGACGTCGAAGAAGAAGCCTGAGGTGGGCGTGAAGCGCGGCGGAGGCGGGCTGCCGCATCCGCAAGGTGGCGAGACTGGAGAGTAGATGGTGCCTGCGCCGCAGGTGCTGGGAGGGTGTTATCATACGCGCGGCTGGATCGTAAATCAGTTCATTTCCCTACACATACAGCAGACGCACCGAGAGAGAGGATCGCGGAGGACGTTATATGCTTCAGTGATCTCGTGAAATTGTGGCTTCACCTTATGGTGAGGGACATCAGGGTGATGCTCCTTGCTCAACTGAGGTCTTCACAGTTAAGCCCCGCGTCCCTCTACACAGATATCTCAACTCACAGCGAAAAAAGCTGTCTGCGCAAAGGACACGCAATTCAGCTTCACATTCAGCTTCACCGACGATAAATGACGGTACACACCTTAATCTGATCCGTGGAAGCCTCCCGACGTACTCCAAGTGTTTCATAGTGCGTACCCCGCCGGCACCCCGTTGAGGAGAGCGCTCGGCGGTGCATGTCGCGCGAGTAGGTGTGGAGTCAAGTTAAGCGCCGAGGTTGTGTGGTCAAAGCCTCCGAACCAAATACGGCCAAGCCGCGACAAGCAGAGTTGAAGTGTAACTTGGTTCAAATATCCACAATGACTTTGAAGGTTCGTAGAGGATTTTTTGTAATAGTCATATAATAATACAATTGAGTCATATATTAAAAATACACCTGGTCACTGGCTAGCGATAATACTGTAAGCCCAATTTGCATCGTCGACACCTCAATCTTCTTCGTTTGGATCGTACTCCCTGGACGTAAAAACTAGGCGGCCCTGCTGCATCCCGGAGTTTAACACCCCGATAACTTGATCCTTTAATTGACGCGCATGTCCTGGGACCCACAACAGCGCGCACTCGAACGGCTCATCAATACTGGCAAGTAAGCTCCGCTGGACGACGAATTCTAGGAGGACATCGTCGGTGAACGTGCCCAGAGTTTTGAAGTCCACGATCTCCAGGTTCTGAATCAGGCATTCGGCTGGGGAACCTGGGCCGGGGTGATTCTTTTCAGCAGGGAATCGGTGACGACGTGATTTGCGGGTTTCCCGGGGAGGTCCTCAAGCCCGGGATGGTCTGAGACGAAGAGGTACTGAAGCAATGGCAGATCAGCCAGGCATTGCAGCAGGTCGCGTTCCGTGATCATCACATCGTGGAGGGAGAGTGATTTGAGCGTAGTCGGACTCCCGGAACGTAGCAAGAGTGCGAGCCCTTCCATATGCGGCCAATACAAAGGCTGTCCCGATCCTTGTACACCGTAGAGGTACAGCCGCTGCATCGCCGGCAAAGTGAGCGCACTAAATATCTCGGCAAGTACGCGTTGAGACTGATATCCCGTGTGCTCCATGGAGCAGATGTCGAGTTCCTCGATGTGTGATACGACAGAAGCACTGCGTTCCGACCCCTTGTAGACATAGGGTCTGTCTACCCCCGTAGACGAAGGGTAGACGGGCCCCTTCGTCTACCTATGTCTACACTATGTAGACACGGCTTGTCTACATAGGTCTACATCTGGCGAGGTTGGTCTACGTTGGTCCACGCACGTAGACCGATGTAGACACACGTAAACCGACGTAGCTAAAATGCGGAGCTACTAAACTTAGAGCTCACCAATATGCCTACGTGACCGAGGGATGCAGCATTATGAAGGTGTGTCTACCTGTGTCTACGCTATGGACGCACGTAGACAGACGTAGCCGACGGGTAGACGGACCGCGTCTACCCGCGTAGCCGCATGTAGCTGCATGTACACCGACATCTCGGTGTACACATACGTAGCCGGACTTAGCTAAAGATCGATGCATGTCGCCGCATGTCGCCCCACGTAGCTCCACGTACACCTGGGTGTGTCTACACGGGGTGGGAACGCAGTGAAGGAAGGTCCAGTGGCAGGGCAGCGATGAGTGTCTCAAGATTTAACTCGACGTGCAGTTCCGTGTCCTGAAGCTGATATCGATCCATCGACGATAACAACGACGGAAGATCGTCGGGCCCGAGGCCGCTGAACGTACAGCAACTAAGTTGCTCGAGTGGCAACTGTGCCACCGCCGAAAGCGGCCCACAAAAGTCCAGTCTGCGCAATCGCGGCGCATGCGAGAAAAATTTGGCCACATTTATCAACGTTTCTATATTTTCGTTCTGGGCCTCTATACAGAGCGTCTCCAGCAGCGGGAGGCTCCTGCCACCGCCGAGAGATTCCTAGCATTTCACACTCCACCATGAAGGTGGCGGAACGCCATCTGGCTGCGGAAGTCGCAAGGGTTTGTAGGGAACTGGGTAGCATTCTCCACTCCCATTCACCTCGATGGTCAGCGGTGTCTGCTGCCCGCGGGCCAAAGCGAGATTTAGCAGCTCGACCATCCGATCATGCGCAGAGCTGGCGCGCGTCGACTCTGTTTGGAGGGTCCAGCATCGCAGATCGAGGGTTATCTTCGACCACAGCGTCGGCGTGCCAAGTGCGACCTGCCGCCACTGCGTGCAGACCTGCGAAAATGGGACGAGGTCCCCACCCGCGACGCGCCGCAGCTCTTGCCTGGCCTCGTAGTCCCAGAACTCAGGGAGGATTGGGTCCTGGCTCCATTTCCTCGGCTCCTCACACAGCTTGAATATTTCTACCAGGATCTCTTTAGGTAAACGACGGATGGGCGCGTCGACGACACCGAGGCATTGGTCGTAGAGCTGCTGGAGTGCATCGCGGCCGGAAATCAGCTCCTGGAAGACGAGATCAAGCCGTTCCATCTCCTCGTCGTATCGCGCGAGTTCTGCTGGAATGGCGGAAATTAAGGCGCGTATGCCCGGGGAAACCCGGCGATGCGCGCAATTGGTCCGCAAAGTCCGCAGGAGCTGAGCCGAGAGACTGGGGCTCGGTAGGAGAGCCGACTCTTTGAATGTGCTGTCGCAGGCATTGCAGAGGGATATTCCTCGCGGAGGTGGCATAGCGGAGGAGAGGAAGAACTTTCGAGGCTGATGTCCACACACGGCCAAACAACGCGTCCAAAGCGTTGGATCACGTGCTCGACGTGCCTATTCTCTGTGACTCAGTGTGAGTGAGTTGCAAGGTTCTCAGAATAATGGAATTTCACGGACGTTCGACGATAGGCAAACACTGTAATCTTGTTGCCAATTGCGGAAAAAATTGAGTCAATATTTTTGATACAACCAGAGGACTTCCACAAAAATCGTAAGCACGGTCCCGAGTACAACATGCGAGGTACGAGCACTCTATTGTTGTAGCGTCTGTTTATAAGAGACTAGGTCCCGAGGAAATATTGATGCCTGAGACAATTCCAAGATTCAAATCCCGCTTGGGTGGGAATGAGTTGAGTATCAGCCATAGAAGGGAGCAACGAACGATCTAGATACATCGGAAATGTAAGCAACTACGATTAGATTCTTTCTTCCTCTTGAATGGCCAGCAACATCTGCATCGCATTCGTCGGTGCCCATAGCTGAAGGGAAATTATCGTCAGGTAGAAAGGATAAAAACATACGGAATATATACCAATGTCTCGATGCTCAAAAGTCATCCCGCCAGTCGTACTTGTACTTTTCCACCACGACCTTTCCCATCACATGCAATTTAGGCATTGCCCGGTGAAAAAGGTTGACGATATCTGTAAAGCCGACCGGATGCGGTTTAAATCTAGAATCGAGTACCCGAGCCTCCATCGAAGACGTGGGACGGCAGGATGCGAAAGGATGAAATTTTCCAGCCTATTCAACAGGGCTTCATAGCTCCTGTCCGGTTGGTAGCGCTCCGCACGAGTATAAGAGACAATTATTTCGTGGGGATTGGATTCTGAGTTGGACGCAAGAATTTGAGTGAGTGTTTCCATCAGCCACGGTGTCGCGTGTGAGGGCATGGGAATCTCAAGTTCGATGGAACGGAGGTATGGCAGCGGAGGGAAAGGCGTGGAGACCTCTGGTCGGGGGAAGTCTACTCCGGAAATTTGTGACTGAGTGCGGAAGGTAGAGTGCGGAGACGTACAGGCGCAGCGGAGGAAAATGTGTTGGAGCGTATTTGCTGTGGCAGCAACCACGGCCACTGGATTTTCTCTGAGAACCATCGCCGACAGTCGTCGGAGGTTCGCCAGGTGCTTCGAAAATTGGGGACGAGACAACAATTCCCGACGTCATAGGTGTCCCGTCCGAGAGACAGTTTATTGAGAGTCGGGGAAAGCAGTGGGCTGATGGCTGAAATTTCTGCGGCGCTCCATTGCATATGGGTGTATGTGAAAGCTACCGCAAGTGCGGATGTAATGAAGCATAGGAATGCCGGTGGGGGATCTCTCCCAGAGCCTTGACCGTCAACGAGGTGAGCTTCTGCCGTGAGATAAAAGCTAAGACATCCGAAGAGAGTCCTTTGGGGTAATCACTCCAGCGGGTGTTGAGGTAGGCTGCGGAAATTCTACAGTGTTGCACCTGCGCTAGTTTCGGGAGCAAACGCTGAAGACTTGTAATTTCATCAGCGGAAGCCTGAGTGGATTCCGATGGAAGGTAAAAATCCAAATGACTGATATATGCAATAATATGCGGCGATTTTGAGATCAGAGTGCACACCCCGCTGTAGTTCGAGGTAATGGTAGGACTCTGCTGGCCATGATACGGGCGATTAGGCTGAATATCGCCGTCCAGCTTCAGAGAACGGAATAAAAGGCGTTGACTGGCCGCGCAAAAGCTGGACGACACCAGCGCGCAAGCCTTGAGAGAACCGGTGTCGAGTTCCAATACGATGGCTTCGACGAGTTCCTGTGCGATCATGGAGTCGGCGGAGAAGAAGACAAGAAGCACAGCTTCTGTAGGCCTCTCCACGCAACACGCCGTGTATTGTTCGCGGCGTTTGAATTACCCCTTGTAGACGCATCTCCGATGGATGGCAGTTTACTAAAGCCTGCTAAAGCCCCTTGGAGATGCAACTCTACCTCGTCGATACAGCGGACCCCAAACTCAACCAGCGTTCACCTTCCAAATATGTAAAACAATCGTATAAAATTTGCCGGTTGCAGGCAAGTGTGGTTGATTACTCTAGATTATACAGATTATCGTATGGACAGGAAGGTATGGCCGTTTCTGCATACAAGTAGATGATTGCTAATGTATCGGCTGTGGGTTGGGACGATGAGGCATTGTCGACGGTAATTTCAGGTTGTTTTGCTCTACATTCTCGACACCGTACGTGCTTTTCAACATGGATACGGCATGCTTTGGGGAAAAGGCAAATGTACTTTGATTCGTTTAAGAACAATTCAGCTCACTGTCCTGGCCTACCTTGTATCATTGTCAATGATCTCAAACGATCTCAAACCCATAAAGCCTGTTTCAAATCCCCTGAGCTGGTTAGCGTCAGGGAAAATTGTTCTGCGTTCCAACTTCTGGGAAATGGCCCTCATACTTTACATGTCCTACATCGCAATGGCCTCACGAGACTAGTCAAACTGATGCCGACTTGACTCTGCAACGACGTATTTTGTGCTCATCCAAAGACTTAGTCGGGTGGTTGAAATAGTAGCTGACATGAATTACTAGATTTATTGAAGGGATAGGCTTGAATTCTCCTACTGACTATCTGGTACAATTGTTTTAAGGATTTGCCCATACGGATTATTCTATTTAATAACCCCCCTTGTTAGAAACAACCGGGTTGCTGAATAGAAAGTTTCTGTTTAACAACCCTCCTATTTTTAACGCAGTTTGCAAGTCGAGCCAGCTCGAGTCAAATTTGGGGATGAGTTCATTTGGGAACCCCACACAAGCGGCGACATTTTGTTGTTGCACGCATTGGGCGTGCCATGCCTCATTTGTGCTCGCCACAACAGTGTGCAAGGCCGTAGGGGTTGGGCAGTTGCTGACACGGTCACAGCAGTTGCGCATACACGCGCGTGGCCGATACGCTGCACGCGCCTCCGATGCGCCCGTCATAAATGGCGCGCGATTTTCGCGAGGCTCACGCATGAATAACCGGATATTTTCGTGGTGCACAGCGGGCGTGTGTCACCGATGCGCACACTGATGCGGGACGCATCACGCACACCTCAGAGAGAGAATTCAAGCCAGGACGAACCAAAAAGGCATTACGATGAACTGTGGTTTGCCGGTTTGGTTTGCCTACCAGTTTTTGATGTAGCAATCTTTCTTTTGGGGGGATTGTAAACAGAAAAACTTGTCCAACAACCCGGTTGTTGCTAACAAGGGGGGTTTTTGATAGAATAATCCTGCCCATACCGCTGGAACTTTTCTTGACTTTGGAGAGAAGCCCGACCAGAAGCCCGACCATAGCTTGAGTCCGTTTCCGAGATGTACCGATTTAGATACCACAGGTATGTGTGTATATTTCCTTAGCCTCTCTCCATTCATTTAAATTTCTACCACCACGTATCAGGGGGAAAAGATAAAAATCTCAAAAAGAAGGAGATGTCAGTTTATTTTTATTTCTGAGGTGATACCAAAAACTACTTACACACCGTGTGCTCACCAGATGATAGTCATGGTTAGTCAAGTTTAGACACTCTTCTGTGTCGAAGTCGAGTCAATTTTCAAATAAACATCTCCATCTCGCTTCTGTCAACTGAACATCAGCTCTAATTTTAGCAACTTAGGCCCTGATCGGCAACCGTTAAATTTTCCGCGTGAATTTTGTTTGAATTCTCTTGGTG